>JBBPDA010000105.1:18092196-18107179 GCA_037974385.1 Arnoldichthys spilopterus | reverse complement strand
GTCAGTAAAAGTATACTATATATTTTTATATTAGACAGGAAGCTTTAGACTCAAAATGATTTAATGGATTTTGACTGATCAGACTTTCTTGCAACCCAGTGTCAGAAATTTACATTGGTTGGCTACAGAAAAGAAACCACATTCACCAATCCACCATAGCATTAAAACTGCCTGGCAAATATTATGTAAGTCCTCCTCTTGCCACCAAAAAAGCTCTAACTCACTGAGTCATGACTTCTGATGGTGTGTTGTGGTATCTGGCACCAGGACATAAGTAACAGGTCTCTTTAGTCCTGTAAGTTGAGAGGTGGGGCCTCCATAGATCAGAATGGTTTGTCCAGCACATGCCACAGATGTTCTGCCATACTGAGATCTGGGGATTATGAGGCCAAGGCAACACTTTGAACTCTTTTTCATGTTCCTCAAACTATTCCTAAACATTTTTTTACAGTGCAGCAGGGTGCAATGTTCTGCTGAAAGAAGCCACTGCCATTATGGAATACCATTATCATGAAGGGGTATACATGGTCTGCTACAACATTTAGGTAGGTGGTATGTGTAAACGTAATATCCACATGAATGCTAGGTCCCAATGTTACCTAGCAAAATGTTTCCTTGGAGCATTACACTGCCTCCTACAGCTTGCCTTCTTCCTATAGTGCATCCTGATGCCACCTTTTTGCATTGCTCCATGGTTCAGTACTGATGCTCAAATTCCCATTGTAGGACTTTCCAGCAGTGGACAGCTCAGCACTGGCAGTCAGCCCCTTAAACAGCAACTTCCAATGTTCTGACCCTTTCCATCATAGCCAGTATTAAAAATTTTAGCAGCTTGTGCCTTCTTTCCCCAGGTGCCTTTGTAAGACCTTGTGTTACAGGCTTCCACTTTCTTTTGCTCAGTGGATTCAGTTCTGAGCTTTGTCCCAGTTGATTCTGTTTCTCCATGCAGTTTTTAATCTAACCACTCAGCGTGTTCTAATGAGCTCTGGGGACTTTTCTGTCGATCACAAAAAATACAGGCTGCAGAAGTTAAATAAACAACAATTGCCATAGGCTGTTGGTCTTGAGATTGGCATTGATTTTATGACTTTATGCACAAATATTTGCTGTTAGAGAAAACCACTGACTGGTAAGAACAAGGTGAAAAGTCGTGGGATAAGTTGTATCAGTCCTACAGGTTACCTTTGTTTTACTAGTAATCCTTTTGAATGACAAAATATTAAGCTTTTCTAAGTACAACATTTGTGTATGCCATTAGGGATAGAGGTACAGGTCAGGTTATAGGGTTTTCATTTCCACGGGAGTTTTTCAAGTAAACAGATTAAATGTTGATGAAATGTGTTGAAGTTGTTCTTGGTGCACCAGGTAGAAAATAGCTCAAAAAGCAAGGGGGTATAATTTTTTCTTATCAGCTCTGATTTTGCTCCCCCACTGCGCAAAATTGTTTTTGTATTGTTTTGCTTCATTAGTTAGGAAGAACCCTCTCATAGAGGAAAATCTAACCTTGTTGACCTGTGCCCCGTTGCGTAACCTGGTCTCATCTCTGGATGCCAGAGTGCATTGTCTGGACACACAGTGTCTAAACCTGCCAGTGTGCCAGAGTGACATAATATGCACACAGATCCCTTGTCACTAATATTTAAGCATACAGTGTGATCCAGTATTCACACACTCACATTCTGTTATAAAGGCCATACACATATGCACACTGATCTTCACCCTGACTTACAAATGGTGTGTTAGACACACTGGCTCATTTTTCTTTTGTCCAAAGGTCAGATTTTTGGCAAAACTGAGAAAAGTAAAGACCAATTTGATCATTTGTGCCAGGGTGTGCAAATCACAGTACAGTGATTGTGAATCACTGACTGTATGTTTGTAACCGGTGTAGTATGGTAGTAATATATTTAGTCACTAGGTCTGCGTTACACCTGAGCTCCTACTCCCAATTTACTGATCACATATACTAACCCTAGTTCAGAGACACACTGCTCTAGATTTATGTGTACTAGGGCAGTAGTGGTTAGGACATTGCACTTGGGAACTGAGGATCACAGGTTCAAGTCCTGGCCCGGGCCCTACTAAGGGACCCTTGAGCAACGTACCGTCCCACTAAACTGCTCCATGTCTTGGAAGTCGCTTTGGATAAACGCGTCAGCCAAATGTGTGAGAGGGAGAGATTGAGTTTGTCTGCACATCACCCTGTCAGAATATGTATGTTCCTGTTTTCATCACTTTGTGAGGACCAAATGTCCTTAAAATGATAGGAATACATGAAAAGTAGTGTGAAGTGTAGTGTTCCTGATCCTCACAAGTGTAAGTGCTGTTTTCACTTCAAAAGCAACTTTTAGGAAAGAGGTAAAAGAGCAAAATTATAGGTTCTCGTTTACTAAGATTAAGGTTAGTTGTGGATGTGTGTGATGGTAGAAATAAAGTCTTAAAGATATTTTGCACAAGGAACCATGTTCCTCCACAAATTCAACTTTTTAGACATAACTAAAAGAGCAGAAAGATTGTCTTTTGTTCACTGGGGTTTAGGTGCTGTGTAGTTTTACTGAAATACAGAGTATTAAAGAAAGTGAATGCAATGTGCTCACAACGATAGCAATACCAATCGTGTGTGTCTACGAGAGTTCCAGTAACACATCCTTACTGGAAATCCTGACTGTTTTCAGGAGAAATGGAAGGTTGTTAGCTTTAATAGATGCCACATTTTCTCTCTCTCTCTCTAGCTCTCTCTTTCTCTCGCTCTCTCTTCCTCTCTCGCTCTCCCGTCGTCGTGGAAGAGAAACAGTTGAGATCAGACGTGCACTTTCTCTTTCCTTCCTTCTCTTTGTTACCACCCCAACCCCCCCTTTGTTTGTTCAGTTCCCTATCCTTACTTGTTTCCCACCCGACAACAGCCGGGGCTCTCTGATTGGCTGTGCTATGTGAACAGGGAGGAGCTTTGGGGCTTGTTGTGATATTTTCCTTCCTCCTTGAAACAGACTGCTCAGTCAGAGCAGAGACAGCGACGTATGTGATGCGATCTGCGCTCGGTGTCCTTACAATTTCTCTGCCATTCCACAAAAGACCCTTACCGCGGCCTGCTGGACTACTGTTTCTTTACTCCCCTGGCCACGAGCAGAGAGAAGATAACGGAATATTCTTTTATTTTCCATTAAACTACTGCCTTTAGCCACTAGTGCTTGGGCAGCAGGAAAGGGGAGCGAGCGAGTGGACTAGAGGAAGAGAAAGCGACGACTGGAGAGAGACGGATGTGCACAGAGGATGAGTCCGGCTTTGGAAGCGCTGATGGAGGGGTGTAGGTACCCAGGGAAGGGGCCTATGAAGGGAGGAGTGATGCTGGAACCGTTTGTCCATCAGGTTGGAGGTCATTCGTGTGTGTTGCGTTTTGGGGAGCAGACCATCTGCAAGCCGCTAATCCCCCGCGAGCACCAGTTCTATAAGAGCCTTCCACCAGAGATCCGGAGATTCACACCCCAGTATAAAGGTAACGCACACCTCACCTCACACACACATTGCCATCATCAGAACTATTCAGACATACCTGTGAGCTGATTCGCTTCTGTGCTCTTTCTGATTTTCTCTCCTAGTGTTTCTATTGTTTTTCGCCTGCCTCCCCTTTCTTCTCTCTCTCTCTGTCTCTCTCTCTCTCTCTCTCTTTTGTTTGTATTCATGAACTTATTTATTGTTGGCCTATATTTAAGATGTATCCTAGTGAGTAGTGCTTGTAGTAGGAAGGTTTCAGTCATTGCAGGGCCTGCTCTACTTCATTCTTTCTCTCTCACACACAAACAGGTTGGTATTGCTATCTTTCTGTGTACATTCCACTGACTTCTGTAATTATGTATTTCAGTGACACTACACTGACACTTAAACATCAATCGCTAACCTTAACCTCAGTCAACAAAAGACAATATTTCTGCTCTTTTACAAAGCTAAATTTGCAAAGAAAACAGCATGGTACCTTATGAGGACCTAAAAATGTTCTAACTTAAACAGACTTTCCTGTATTCCTATCATCATGAGGACATTTGGTCCTCACAAAGATCTATAAAAAACATGTAAAAAAATACATGTAGACACACAGAGAGCAAAATGTACAACCAAACAAAGTTTGGGTTACAGGATCAATGAAATATGGATTGATTTGCCAGGACCCACACGTGTCCTGGCTCAGATTTATGTTACTAGTTTGCGATGGAAGATCATGTTCAGCACTCTTAATCGTTAATATATTTATGTCCCCTCACACTCACACCAACACACTCATACACACACTGGCGTCATTCCCAGTGTGCGTGTGACGAACAGAAGGTGTCGGCGGTGTCTTTCACTCAGTTGCAATGTCTGTCTGAAGTATCTTTGACTCTGTGGCAATGTATGGTGGGCCTAAAAAAAGGTCCTCACGGAATGAACTCGACCAGCAGGAAAGAATGCAGTACACAGCCCCTCTCTCTGTCTCTCTGTGTCTCTCTCACTCACTCACACACACACAGTAAAATCACAACCTCAGGGGTTACACATACAAAAATATAATGGCATTATCAAAAACAAAACTCACACACACACCACACAGATTTTCTGACTCAGCAGCTGAGTGTACTTGAGTGTGCTTGCTGGTGCAAAGCAGTGACATCACAGCCAGTGACATCACCACCCAGACTGCAGAGAGAAGGAGCCCCAGGGTCTTAATGTACCACTTTTTCATACACCTTTACATGTATTTTGTTTTGCATCATTTTTTTTCATTAGAATGCGGTGTCATTTTTCATAATTTACTGTGGTGCCTTTTTAAGGACCTTCCTGCTCTTCCTCTCCTCTCCTTAAGGGTCTGGGCTATATCCATTTATGGCTGCCATGTGGCACACATTGTAAATTATCCAAAAGAGCCATGTTGTAGAAGTGTGTGACAGCCTTAGGCCACATGACTTTCTGTGGTCTTCTCTTTCAGGTTCTGCTTTGACTTTTAGTGTATGGACTTCAGTGCTCAAATACTGAAGCAAAAGCTGTAAGAAAAGCATTTGTTTATGTAAAACTGATCTCTGTGTAGATCCTGCATATGGAGCCTACCTGTGTATGATAAAACATGTCTGTATTTTTTTATTGTGCTAAAGTTTAATAAAAGTATTCTCCATTTTATGCAAAATCCTGCTGCGTCTTTGTTGTTCTTGCTCTTTTTATTTTACTTCTCTTTTATCTGTGCATGTCTGTGAATTTTTTCTACATGGAGTAAATTTGTAAATGTGAATGGTTAAGACATTCCTTTTTTAGTATTTAAAACAATTTTTCACTTGTTAGATTTTGCGTTTGGTGTGTGTGTGGGTGTGTATGGGTGTGGGAGTGTAAGGTGATCTACTTATGTCCGCTGTACTCATCTTTTTCTCTTTCTTTCTGCCTCTGTAGGGGTGGTGTCAGTGAGTTTTGAGGAAGATGAGGAGGGGAACCTGTGTTTGATAGCATATCCTCTACACAGTGATCCATCTGATATAGAGAATAAGGAACCCTTAGCTGATGGAGAACCCAAAAACAAGGTACTGAAGTGGGGAAAGAAGAAGCCATCTGCCCTTCTGGAGAACGAGAGAACTAGTCGGAGCCGCAAAGAGGAGAAGAGCAAGAGGTGAGCTCCATTTATTCTCACATTCAAGCTGTAATCATGCACAATTCTAATGCTGCAACCAGTTAAAAGGATTGATTACAATTGTAATAACTGTATTAAGTATATTGGCAAGACATAAAACAGAATCTTTCTTTCTCTCTCTCTCTCTCTCTCTCTCTATATATATATATATATACATATATGCACCTCTCTCTCATTCTACCTACACACCTCTCTCTTTGTGGTTCTGCAGTAATCGTGAGGACAAGGCAGAGGTGTTGTACTACAGCTTGGAGAAAGGGAACATGGTGCCTCAGATTAAACATAACCCCTGGAGCCTACAGTGCCACCAGCAGCATCTCCAGAGGATGAAAGAGAACTCCAAGCACAGAAATCAGCACAGTATCCTTTACAGATGAGAATGTACTAGATACACACGTTTTTTTTTCTATACATGATCAGAACATGGATATGCTTTATGTATATGTAATTGTGTATATACAATACATCTTTTTTAGCCTAATCTTAATTCCGGTGACCACAAAGAAATTAAACCCTTATTTTATATGTCCTTTCAGAAAAATGAAACATAGCTTTTGTAAACACAATTTACAAAGTCAAGGCCCAAGTGAGGTACTAATATTACAGGTTACATTACATTGTGGTATTTAAACAAAGTCAGGACATTTTCATCCTAAAACAAAGTACAAAAACAAGCACACACAAAAATCCTTGTACACACTAAAACAAAGTCCTAAAACTCCCCTAAATCAAGCACAGTCATTTCCTTGTTGAGAAACACGTGCATGTAAGTGATTATGATAGATCAATTGTTATAAGACCAGAGGATGTGGTATGATCATTATGAACTACAGGTCGCCAAATAGAGTCAGTGACACCTAGTTGTTTTCCTGTGCATTGTTTTTTCCTTGACTCATAATTTTTTCAGAGTTTATTTTGTTGGAGAATCTCACATGGCGATATCGGGTTCCATGTGTTTTGGACCTGAAGATGGGAACCCGGCAGCATGGAGACGATGCCTCTGAAGAGAAGAAAGCCAACCAAATCCGCAAATGTCAACAGAGCACATCCTCCTCCATAGGAGTTCGTCTTTGTGGGATGCAGGTAACACAATACACACACACACACACTTATGTCAAACTCTGCACATACACATGGACTCCATGGTAAAGATATTCTGTAGGAGAGTAAAAAACTGTTGATAATTCAACTGAAACAGTTGCAATGTTAGAATCTATTATGATATATTATAGTAATAGCAATAATATTTGTTCACATTTTCACATTTCTTATCCACATTTTATTGTATTTTTACATTAGCGTGTTGGTAGGTGACATTTCAAGAAACCACTCTTTCTGTTTGCAGGTATATCACAGTGTCACAGGTCAGCTGATTTTCATGAACAAGTATCATGGGCGGAAGTTGAGCTTGGCTGGCTTTAAAGAAGCTCTGTGTCAGTTCTTTAGTGATGGACGGGTTTTGCGCAGAGAACTCCTCTCTCCAGTTCTCCAGAGGCTCAAAGAGATGCGAGCAGTACTGGAAGCCTGCGAAAGCTATCGATTCTTTTCTTCTTCTCTTCTAATTATCTACGACGGAGCACCACCCCCAGCCCCTGCTAGGCCCCGCCCCTCTCGTGGAGGAGAGGAGGAAGACGAGGAGGATGATGAGGATGAGGATGATGAGGAAGAAGGAGCATACGGTGGGCGCTCTCAGATTCGAGACAGTTCAGGGTCAAGTTCCCCCCTGGTGGATGTGAGAATGATTGACTTTGCTCACACGACCTGTCGCGATTACAGAGAAGACAGTGTGGTTCATGAGGGTGGAGACAGTGGTTACATCTTTGGCCTTCAGAACCTCATCAGCATTCTGTCCCAACTGGAGGAGCACAGCAACGATTAAGTACACACAGGTGTTTGTGTTTCTATGCCAACTGCCATGCCAGGCTTACTGTGGATGCCCTGATGATGGTAACAGGGTTAAAGGCCATGTTCGGATCACCCTGCAATGCAAGGAGGAGTGGCTAGAGGGTCAGGATCAATCCTCAGATTCCTCAGTGGCCCTCAGGAGCTGATGGGACAGGACTTCTCACACTTTTGTTTGTTTTGAGATAAATCTCACTGAAAAAGTGTGGTCCCTCTCTCGTCTATTTTTTCTGCTCTGTGACAGAGGGATGCAGATGAGTAGGCTCTTTCATCCTGCTGCATTTTCATTCATTCTCTCACTCTCTCTCTTAAAGAGTTGAGAGCTGAGTAGTGCTGTGAGAGAAAGAGACACTTCAAGAGAACTGACAATCAAATTGTTCAATTCTCACTGGCAAAAGGGGCTTTGATGGCATGTGGATTTGTTGCAGCTGTCAAAGACCTTTTCTTGGTAGCACAAAAAATACATAGATAAGCCATTTTGATGCTTAATATTAAATATGTAGACATTAAGGTGCTTTACAAATCTAACAAGACCAAGAGAGATCATTACATAAGGGAAGAAACTCATACTAAGGTCATGAAGGGAATCAGAAAGATTAAAAGGTTGCATGGAAGACATTTTGATGAACCTATGGAGACTGATGTCACCTTTTGGACTTTTTTCAGCTTTTGGTTGTTTTTCTTCCTCTTCATTCCATAGTTATGTTCATTAGATGTGAAAATAAATGCTACAAAGAGAACTTTATTTATTATTTAGCCAATTTCTATTAAACGTGAAAAGGTGAACCTGAATGGATTATGACATTCCATCCCATTGTACTGTTATGTTAATATTTATAAGAACCAATCCTTATGTCACAGTTTTCACTGTTTTTTTCTGTGTTTAACACGCTAAAATAAAGTAAACATAATTCTGCTTTGGTTGTGGTAAACATTGCTGGAAGTGAACCTTTTGAAAATCTGTGTGCTGCATGTATCTATACCAGTAGAACAAGCACTTGAGCAGCTGGCTACTATAGTAAAAACATTTTGTGGGGACAATAATGGATCATAATTGCAGGTTCTGTCTGCAAATTGTGCCTTAAAAGCCTACAATGGCAACTCCTAAAAGCCTAAAATAATAACAGTTAAATAGTGGCACTATTTACTCATTTTATACACATTCACAGTGCTTTGCTCCTGCACAAAATCCTTAATAATGCGTTTTGTAATTATCAGCCCCACATGATCTGCATCTGCATTTAACCTTTTACTGAGGCCAGTTTCACACCACTGGCAATTTCACCCCACAGGCTTTAACTGATGTTTGCAGTTATTGTCCTGTCTCTAAGTTTTCAAACTACATTACAAAATGGTTCAAGTGTAATCAGTTATACATTTGTCATTATATTTACATTTATTTTACATTCTGAATCAACAGGTTTGAGTTTTTATTTTGTCCAGTATTGAGTCGTGAGTGAGAAAATATTCAACAAAATCTTATAGTGTATACAACATTGGTTGGAGGTTTAACTCTTAAATCTGTTGATATTTTATTTAGAATGTGATATTTAAACATACATCTATCTGGAATAACCCAAAAGTGCTTTATAACAGTTTTACCCATAAAGAGGATGAGGAGCATTTTGTTTGAGCCATGAGTGTTTCACTATTGGAAGGGAGACAATCTTAAAACCAACACAAAAGGGCACTAATGTGCTACTTCTGTACATGTCCATTGTTTAGGTATGCACATTTATTACATAACATAATAAACATCGCAAGCGAAGACAATTTTCTGATGTTTGTGAGAACCAGAAGTGCAGCCAGGGTAACTGGACCATGTCCAGAAAGGGCTGAATGTAGTGGGAGTAGATTGTGCTGTATTTGCTATTGTGCTGAACCTGCGTCATATAGTGCTGCTTTGGCTAAGCTTCAGCAGGCATATTAAGGATTTACTCAGCTTCTCAGTGAGAGCTTTCGCCAAGCACTCTGTAAGCCTGTGCTTTGTGAATGTGCACGAGTGTGCGGGTGTGTGTTTGGCTGAGGTGGTTCACCATGTTTTGTAAAATTTGTTATCCTGGCCTTTATTGATCACAGTGCACACTATATCTCCTTGTGTGTGTGTGAGTGTGTGTTTGTGTATGTGTGTGTGTTTATCCTCATATGGCCTTAGAAGACCAGTCTGTGACTGTCTCAGCTGCTCATATTTCCTGGATAAACCTCTGCGGATTATGCTTCCAAATCCTGAAACGGAAAACCACCTGCAAGGAAAAAAAAATTTTTCTGATAAGCCACATTAACACATGCACCATTAGTTCACAGCAGCAGTTTACAGCAATACTGAACTTGTGATAAAATAGAGAATGCAGTTAGTGTCAGTGAAGTCCTGCTGGAAACACAAACAGGTTAACAAGGTTGACATGCTTTCAGTTGTGAAAGAGGTGCTGATTCAAGTTTCATGAAATTTTTATTTTGAGCCCTTCCATATACAAGTATACAGTAAGGCTGAAGTAGTTTCTCCTGGACCCATGGTGCAACATAGTACAAGACAACCATAAAGTCCTGACAACAGACATAACACAACAAATCACATCAAACTTTGATGGTACCAGTAGCTGTATGCTGTGAACAACAGGTGGTGTAAAATGAGCAATGACTAATGTATAGTAGTAAATTATGGGTGGCTTTTTAACAGTGTAGAATATAGAGTATCAACACAGAGTAGAGAATATAGAGAATCTAAACAGTGACAGTATAGAGTATGTGAGTATCTGATATTTGAAGACCAAAAATTACAGATCTGTCTAACACTGCCACTAAAATTGTTTAGTTATGGAAAATTATGATTAAATTACTATCATGTAACAGAACTAAAATGCCCAAAATTAAATGAAAAAAACAGGTGATCGTTTTCCTGGGTGGTATAAAATGGCTTTTGGGCCTCAGTACGTATTGGTAAGAAAAATCTTTGACAATATTCCATTTATTTCTAGTGCAGTCAGTAAGTACTCTAAAATACATATTAAAAAAGACAAACACACCTCATGCTTCACCCAGTAATATCATATAGAGAACACTTTTAGACAAGCAAACAACATGCCTGTATGCTATGTGTATGTGTGTGTGAGAGAGAGACAGAGAGAGATAAAGATTAAACATGTAAATGCTAGCTTCAAAAGTCTCTATGCAGAACTAATCTAGCTCACTAATCTATAGTGCAGCTTTAAGCCTGACTTGATGAAGATCTCTCCAGATGTTGAGTAATCCAGTCCTGATTCATTTCAGTTCATTCACTTCTTTCAATATATGTGTAATGCAGGGGGTTCCAAGTCAGGTTCTGGCATTTAGTGTTTTCCCTCATTTAATTAGACATTGTTTATTAATCCTGATTCAGCACCAGCCGATTCTTCTCTCCACCCAGCACTTACTCTGCTGAATCACCTTAAGTGTAGGAAACACTACACTAAGTACTGCTAAACCTTTTAATGACTACAGTTTGGCCTCATGGACTGAAATAATTTAGTGACATAACTACTGCCAGTACAGGCAAGACAATTGCATTGTCGGGGTCCTGTTATGTACCTACATTAACCTACATTATAACACCAACAATGCACCCAGTTTCATAAACTACTCTTTTGTGATTCATTCCAAAAAATATTCAAGAAGATTTTCATGTTTTTTTACCCCAGGGTTTTTGTCCCACTGTTCTGATTTACTTAAACTAATCAGAGAGAAAACCAAAATGAATTTGCCTGATTCAGCTGTGTGTGTGTGTGTGTGTGTGTTTGTGTATTTAAATCAGCACTTTCCTAGCTGCCCTACAACCCTCTTTCCCCCTTTGTTGCCATGGGAATTGGTTTTGTAATAGTGATGTATTGCTATGGCAACAGTCTCAGTATTTTTAGCGAGCTCTCGGATGGGAATGATTGGACAAAACTGGTCATCTCACAAACCCAGGAATGTTCCTGACATTTTTTGGGATACACCCTGGAAATCTATCCTTATACATGTTCTACAGAGGGTAAAATACAGGGTATGCACAGAAAGTTACAGTAGGTGGAGGTCCTTGCTATAACACCCACCAAATGAGTGACAGTATCAGTGTTTATTTGGAATGCTGCAGAAAATGCACAGAAAAACAATAAATCTAAAATGGGAAAGAGCTGTTGTGTGATTGTACAAACCGATTCAAAAAGAAGCCAGAGCTGTGTCTTTACAAACTACTGAAAGCAAAAGAGAAGAGGAGCAAACTGATCACTGCAATTCACAAAGCAGTTTGGGAGGGGGTGCTAGTGCAAAACCAGGAGTAAAACAATTATTTGCTTAAATTAAAGGCAGTTGGACTTGACAGTGATGCTTACAACTTAGTAAAAAACCAGTGGTCCATGGACACTGACATGTAGACAGGAATTGGCTTTCCTGACCTTTATATGTAATTGATTTTGACACTGGGGAAATGCACAAAGCAATGCCTGAAGGTTTACAAATGCCTTGACCCTTGCTCGTTCCTCAAGGCAAGATTTATTGGCAAACTTAAATTGACAAGGACATCACTTGATATTTTGGTTGCATGTGGACAGGTTTGTACAAATATATTTATTTTATTAAAATTTTTATTAGGAAATCGGTTAACTAGCAAGACCTACTTTGGTCATCTAATTTGGTCGGCTAATTCTGCCTCTCACTGATGTTATCTGTGCAGGTAAAACACACCCAGAGAATGAATGAGCCCTCACTGAATCATTGGATAGCTGCAGAGGAGTTAGGGATAAATTTGACAGTCCAATCATGTGAAAATAATTTGGGAGCACTTAATTTGGGACTCTGATCTGAGATTTATCAAGCAAATTAATTCTGTAATCAGAGGAGCTTTCTATCATCTTCGTCTAGTCTCAAAAATGGAACTTGTTTTGCCTTTAATGACTTAGAATTATTCATGCTTTTAGATAATCTCATCTTGATTAGTATAATGCTCTTTACTCTGGTCTGTGTTAATAATCCTTATGTTGCTTACAGTTGGTACAAAATGCAGCAGCTACATTGTTGACTGGTACCAGGAAAAGAAAACACATTGCTCCAGTACTGGCATCACCTCACTGGCTTCCAATATATTTTAGGATTTAGTTTAAAGTCTTATTGTTTGTATTTAAGGCTTTAAATGCACTGGCTCCCCCTATATATTTGTGAATTTCTCCACTGCAAACTTACCCCTTTAAATGCTCTTTTTTTGGTCGTCCCCTTGTACACAATTAAAATATTAAAGTGATTGTGTTTTTGTTGTCTATGGTCCACGGTTATGGAATAGTTTACCTCCTGTTGTTAGAGCATCTCCAAACATACGTTTTTTTTAAATCAAGATTTAAAACATATTTTTATTCCAGGGCTTTAGATACAATATGACACATCTGTGTACCTTTTTTCTTCTTTCTTCTTTCCTCTTCACTTTTTAGTTCATGTGCATTGCTTTGTACAGCACTTGTAAACTAGTTAACACCTGTGAGTTTTAAAGATGTGCTTTATAAAAAACTTTACTTACTTTCGTACTTACTTTACAACGAACATGTACAGCAGGACTAGGAGAGATAAATGTTAAATAATGAAACTGAATGTCCACTTACTGTGCAGATAGAGTGCTAATTGATCACTTCTACCCTCTATTCTTTTATAGCCATAAGCTATGTTTAGTGGTGCTATTTTAGCACACCTATACATATATGCACAGTGCACCTTGAGGTATTGCATTCTGTACTGTCAGCAGAAGTTCCACACCTGATAACGGTTGGTATTCCACTGTAAAATCATTAAGCTGTAAAGTTAGCTTTGCAGTACATAAGCAATCTAACAGGCAGACTGGTTTGTATTCACCTGTACCATTGACCTCTGACATTATCCATAATAATCCCCTCCTATCATTGTGGTTACACAACCCCTCTATTATCTCTCTCTTTCTATCCTACGCTCTGTCCTAGTTTGAAATAATCAGTATATATTTGTGACTTTGTCCTGTTTTATTTATTCATTTATTTTTAGTTAAAGCTGTGTGTTACCTGTGTTTTTTTCACAAACATGACACATAATGACCAATATATGATAACATCCAGCGCTTTTGCAAGGGCTGAGTAGAGTGTATTAGACTGATGATTAATTGTGGACACAAATCCTGAACCAACTCATCCCCAACATATTTAATGGAGCTCCATCACTAAAGAGAACACAGTTCCACTGTTTCACAGCCCAGCACTGAGCATGGTGACTAAAAACTCATGTGGCTGCTCCCAAACATCTCATTCTATGCAAAACTCTTCTCAACAATTAATGCTTTTTAAAATAACTGAATTCACTAAATAGAAAGAGTGTCTGAATACTTTTGTGTCTGACATATAAAGTTAGTGACTGTGCATTCTTCTTCTTCATCATCTTCTGGGTGAGTAGTAGTAGGTTTAGTTAGGTGAGCAAGAGAACCCAGCGATGGTCAGTCTGATCTAAAGTACACCGCTGATGGAATTAGTTAATAGCGGCTCCTTGTAATCTAGGTAAGTGTGGTGCAACCCCAGTAACCCCAGGCGACGCCATTCATGTTTTTTATGTCAATGGTAGAATTTTTCCTGTACAAGCCAATGAAGAAAAAAAAAAAAAGTAAAGATAAACAGATAATCAGTGTTATTCACTTTGCTTGTCAGTGGTTTTAATGTTGTGGCTGAATGGTGTGTGTGTGTGAATTAATTTTTTCATCTGCTCTCAAAAGATTTTTTAAACCACAATGTTTTTTAAAAAGTGTGCATCTGCACTTAAGAGAAGGGTTAGGCTTAGATAAAGTGTGTAATTTCTCACAGGGTGTTTAGCAATGATGATATAGAGAGTGAATGATTACACTGACAGAGGAACAGCACTGTTTTATTGATCCCATCTGTCATCTGTCACTGAAGGACTAAAAAACAGATAACATGGGAACCAAAGAGAGACAGAAAGAAAGAAAAAACAATAGAGCTGATGTTGTGGTAGAGAAGAGAGGAAGCAGAGGAAGCAGTTCTTTTTTCTCAGGAAAAAGTTCTTTAGCCCAGCCATGATCATGAACATGTCGTCCTCCTCTTCTTGAGCAAAGTTCACTAGAATGCTGATAGGGCAAAGTACGTAGAACAGCATTAGCCTGAAGGAAGTTGCAGTGAAAAGTGTACAATGAAATTCATTCCTTTCATTTTCCATCTCAGCACAGTGTTACAGTAACACAAATGCACATATTTGTCTACAACTCCAAACCAGAAAAAGTTGGGACAATATGGAAAACGCAAATAAAAAAAGAAAGTAGTGATTTCTAAATTTACTTTGACTTTTTACTTTGTATTTTATTGCAGACAGTATGAACACAAAATTTGTCATGTTTAGTCTGGTCAACTTCATTTCATTTGTAAATATACATCCTTTCCTGTCATTCAGACCTGCAACACATTCCAA
>JBBPDA010000105.1:18069680-18082856 GCA_037974385.1 Arnoldichthys spilopterus | reverse complement strand
CTCTCTCTCTCTCTCTCTCTCTCTCTCTCTCTCTCTCTCTCTCTCTCTCTCTCTCTCTCACTCTCTCTCTCTCTCTTATAGATCCCCCTTTTTGGTATCATGTCTTCAGACTCTGCTGATCCATTCTACTGGATGAGAGTCATTATGGCCTCCAACAGGGGTTAGTATTTGATATAGCTACATCACTTTCGGTCCTAATAGAGCTCCAGACGTCATGTGACTAATTTTGTTTACACGGCAATGGTGTGGAAATCATGCCAATGACAGCGTCCTAACCACTAGGCCACCACTGCCTACAACCTTAATGCAATCATTTTTTTTACTGAAGGATTTAAAGTTAAGTTCTTGCAATATAAGCAGTGTCCTCTTACATTTGTTTGGTGCTGATACTGAAAATGTCCTGTTACATTTTAGTGAACATCAGGTCATCAGAATCTGTTGCTTGTTGTGATCCCAGACATTAGTTTTCTCCTGTTTGCTTTTAACACATTTTATGGTAGTAATCCATTTATGTCTTTCAGGGCCTTAAAAGAACTGCTAAAATATTCTCCCTTTGCTTGTCCTGGTTTGCATCCCAGTGCACAATAGCTATCCACAATGTTTAATATCAACTTAATCTATCCAGTTTGCTCAACAATACTCTTCCTGAAAATATGGCAGTGCTTTGATTTTGCAGAGTTGTGACCTCAACTATAGGAGCGCTGTAGTGTTATCCAAAGAATTTTACTAGTGCAACTATGCACAAAAAGTTGATATTGTGATTTAAATGGCTTGTATGTGGAATTTTAAAGGAGTTTCATTATGCAACATGCCTAAATGTTTGGTATAGTCTAGATTATAGTTTTAACTACATTTTTTTAGATTTGCATACAGATGAAATGGAAATTCCCTTATCAAGGTATAAACGTTTGATTACACAGGGTTTCTTGAAGCAAGATACGTGTTTTTAGTTTAATGATACTTGTAGCTCCAGCAGACTGGAATCAGCTGACAAGTCCAGCCTTATTGATTCAGCTGGTGGACTTGGTCTTGACTGTATATTTTGTAGTTTAATGGTTTGTCTGCTACAGGTACTTTGATGGAATTGGGTATCTCTCCTATTGTGACCTCTGGCCTCATCATGCAGCTTTTGGCTGGAGCTAAGATCATTGAGGTTGGAGACACACCTAAAGACAGAGCACTCTTCAATGGAGCTCAGAAATGTACGTATCTTTTCTTAGTTAAAGCTTCAGATAAGAAACTTTAATTGTGTAAATATTGTCATGTTCCAAAGGGAAGAAATATTTCTGAGCCTTTCTTGAGGCTACTCTGACCTATGTTTGGTAAATGAACCCATGTTGTATTTTTTTTGTTGCATATATATATATATATACATACTGCCTTTCTGCATTAATACAGCATAGATTAGAGGAAATGCTAAGTCAGTATTTGTTTTTTTTTTGCAGTGTTTGGAATGATCATCACCATTGGCCAGGCTATCGTTTATGTGATGACGGGCATGTATGGAGACCCCTCAGAGATGGGTGCTGGTATCTGTCTCCTCATCATAATTCAGGTAGGTTAACCGACATCTTAGTTGATGAGTGACTTGCTGTGTTGGTGAAACGGTGTCCCTCTGACCGTGGCTGTGTGTGTCTGTGTGTTTTTCGTTCATAGTTGTTTGTGGCTGGTCTAATAGTATTGCTGCTGGATGAGTTGCTCCAAAAGGGCTATGGTTTGGGCTCAGGCATTTCTCTCTTTATTGCCACCAACATCTGCGAGACCATTGTTTGGAAAGCATTCAGCCCTACTACAGTCAACACTGGAAGAGGTATATATCCAGAATGCAATGCCATGTCTAACTCTCATTTTAGTTTGCACTTGAGATTTGCTTTTCACACAAGTATACACAAGTGCACAAGCACTTAAGACTGCAACCTTGTGGAGTTGTATTTGTTGTAGATAAATACTCTTATAATATATTTCTAAGTGTTAGAACATTAGCCTATTGAACAGAAAGATATTAAACTCTCAACAGTAATGTTTCACTTAAATAAGTTATAGTAAACATTGTAAATTGAAATATAAGCTACACACTGGAACATTTAATGTTTTGTTCAGCATAAATAGCTTCTGAATATTTAATGATTAAATGATATATAATAGGCTGTAATTATTTATTTACAACACTGATATATGATATGCCTCAAGATTTAATCATTACTTTTCACATACAAGCATTTTAAGACCATCTGTTCATCATTCAGGCAATGTCTAAATGTTAATTGTTTAGTACTACAAAGCACATGAATATTCACACAAGTACACAAAATTGCATATGTGAACTGAACATGGGAACAAGGTTGTAAATTTGCATTTCTTTCCAGGTACTGAATTTGAGGGAGCCATCATTGCTCTGTTCCACTTGCTGGCCACACGGACTGATAAAGTGCGAGCTCTGAGAGAGGCTTTCTATAGGCAGAATCTGCCCAACCTCATGAACCTGATTGCTACTGTCTTTGTCTTTGCGGTGGTCATATATTTCCAGGTCAGTGATGAGTATATACTAACCAAAGCCATGCATAATACTATGTTCTTAATAAAAAAAAGTGAATAAGTTGCATGACAGAGTGAAAAATAATGAAGATGGACTGAATGAAAATGATCTAAATGATAGACTTATCATATAGCCCCCCAAAAAATCAATGTTCTTTCTTTCAGGGATTCCGAGTTGATTTACCCATCAAGTCTGCGCGTTACCGTGGCCAGTACAACACTTATCCTATCAAACTGTTCTACACCTCCAACATCCCAATCATCCTGCAGTCCGCACTGGTGTCTAACCTTTACGTAATATCTCAGATGCTCTCCACTCGTTTCAGTGGCAACTTCCTAGTGAACTTGTTGGGAACCTGGTCTGTAAGTAACATATGGACATAAAATTATCATATATTACACTTTTGTAATTTTTTTCCCCATAAAAGCAATTAAAAAATAAGAATCTATGAATAGAGCAGGTTAAAATGCACACCACTCATAGTGTTCATCCTCAAAACGTTTTTTTTTTCTTTTTAAGCATAATGACGATGAATGATAAGTTTCTTTTTTATGTGCTGAATTGTTGAGCCATATATGTTGATGCATACCTACCTACATGAATAAAAATGTTTGGTGACAATTGGCTGTTAACAGAATTGAGATTTTTAATTGGGTTATGCCAGTGAAAACTGGACACAGTTGCACACCGTATCTATATTACTGGGCATTGTTTAATGTTTGGACACATTCTTAAATTAATTAAATTTTGTTCATGTGTAAATGAGTAACCTTTCAGTCTTTCACTAGATACAGATTAAATATAGTTGTTAACCAAAAGTATAATTTTTGCTGTTTGCAGGATACATCATCTGGTGGACCGGCTCGTGCGTACCCTGTAGGAGGCTTGTGTTACTATCTCTCTCCTCCAGAATCATTTGGCTCAGTACTGGATGATCCAGTCCATGCTCTTATCTACATTGTGTTCATGCTCGGATCCTGTGCCTTTTTCTCCAAGACATGGATTGAAGTATCTGGATCATCTGCTAAAGATGTATGTAGTATCTGCAAGTACATAGTATGGGCATTGACTATGATTGTAAACTACTTTAGGAGACTCAGCTGATTGATTTGGACCAATGAAAAGATGTGTTGGCCACTTATGTTGGTTGATTGCTGCACATGTAAAATAAGATTGCTTGTTTTTGTTTCAGGTGGCCAAACAGCTCAAGGAACAACAGATGGTGATGAGAGGACACAGAGAAACATCCATGGTACATGAACTCAACAGGTCTGTTTCTGCACTAAACCATAGTTCTGTTGTTTTTAGGTTTAAATCTTTCTTCAAAAATCCTTAAGAATCTTGTTTTACATACTTGTTTTCTTTTGTGTACAGATACATCCCTACAGCAGCTGCATTTGGTGGGCTGTGCATTGGTGGTCTGTCAGTTATGGCGGATTTCCTGGGAGCCATTGGCTCAGGAACAGGAATCTTACTGGCTGTCACCATCATCTACCAGTACTTTGAAATCTTTGTTAAGGAGCAGAGTGAAGTTGGAAGCATGGGAGCCCTACTGTTCTAAATGTTCTTCACATGGACACATGCATATGCTGACAGACACCTTATCAAACACTTTTATTATTTTATGAGTGTTGTCATTATTTTATATATTTTTTTGTACAATTTGAGTTTAAATTGTCAGTTGTCAACAGTGCTGTCTTGAGAACTCCTGCTATTGGCCAATTTGGCCTTTATATGTTCTCTTTTGGACGGGAAGAAAGATATTTTCGGAAATACTCAGTGGTTAGTCAGTAAAGATTCTGTAGGAATGAATGGTTGATGGAGGAACCCATACTTTTGAACAGCCCTTGTTAATCTTAAGATTCTTCTGCAGTTTGTTGACTTCTGCTTAATACTCTACCATATTCCATGTACTGATGGCAGTGTTGAGGACTGTTACATTAGGGCATCAGTTCTCCATCACATGCCACTTCTACATATATTGGCTTTGTTTTCCATGGTTAACCTACAGTTTTACCAGACTTGCCATTCAGCATCATGCTAAAAGGCATTTTGTTACCCATTGCTTTCTCTAGTCCCTCCAGCAGTATGGTCGCACGGCATCATCAGTGGATATTTCAACCAAGTTGGAAGTGAGGAGGTAAAACCCATTATAGCGTGGTCCCACCTCTTGCTCTGCAATTTTTCTTTTGTTTTATGAGTGGTTATCCAAGCTGGAAGCATTTTGACTACAAAAAAAAAGGCAGAAAATAGTGGGTGAAAAGCAGTGCTTTGCCTTTGGTGGAGGCTTCTCTGCCTGACTGAAATAGCCTGGGACTTGTGGTTATATTAAATTTTTTTTTTTTTTTTTTTACTTTGCTACAACAGGAACACATCTTTTTGATGTCTTTGACTTCATGTCTGTATATATGACATTTCATATGTGCCACCATGTAAAGAAAACTCGTTTTTGAAAATGTTAAAAGAAATGCTGTTCCAAACATCATCTGGAAAGAGTGCTCATGCTCAGTAAAGGCTCTTTTTTGTGAAAAGCTGTTTGTGTGATTGCTAGATCTTTACTGTAACTTTTTAGTATTGTCATTTTTCATTTTAAAAAAGCTGCTACTTGGAGCACAATTGAGTGTTTGGTTTATTATAAGGCTATTAAGTGCTCAAATGAAAGACTATAATTCAGTACTTGTATCTCTCCTTTTGATTTTGTTTGTTAGCCATCTATGATCAAATCTAAAGTGCTACCTTTTTAACAATGACAGGTCGTTAGCTTTTCTAACACTTAAAATACAGGTCAAACAATCACAATTGACTTCCATCCCACTAAGGATTTCTGAAATACAGAATAGCATCCGTTCTTATGTATAGGGTGGTCAGCATTAGCTGCAGAGAAAGCTAGCAAAAAGGACAAGAGGGGTTGCACAGTGGCACTTGATAGCTGGGGTTCTTAGAATAAAAATGGTGTTCCAGTGCTTGTTAATGTCATGGGGTTTATTTCAGTTTTCAGCAAGTTGTGTGTGTGTAATAGTAGTTGTTGTAGTAGTAGTAGTAGTAGATGTGGGCAATCCACACAAATACATATTTAAAATACGTTTTGACAAGCACTTTAAAATAAATGGAAACATTAAAAATTGGCCCAGTACATATATTTGTATGAAAAAATATATAGTCAATATATTTACTTGCACACACTGTCACACCAAAGGTTTAGCATCACCATCATTCAGGTCTGGACTGTGGAAGGAAACCAGAGCTCCTGGCAGAAACTTATACAGACTCTGCAGGAACATGCAAACTCTACACTGAAAGATCACTGGGTCACCAGTAGAGTTAATGAAGAGGCTACTGTAAAAGTTTAATTGTCAAAAGAATTCAGTCTGAGCATCGAAGGGGTTGTTAATAAGTAAGGACATTCTGCTCTTCGACAGTGGAAGGCCCATTTAATTAGGGCTTAAAAGCTGCATTGAACTGTTTCCACTAAAGTCATTTCATGAACTGGCTCCAGCATTACTGTAATCAGTTGTATCTGTAGGAGAAGGCTAATCACCATCCTGACAATTCTGAGCAGAGAGAGACGAATTTGCCCCAACAAAAATGGTGGCCTTACCAAATGTAAGGTGTTATAAGAACCTTTGTAAACATGTTTTTTACTCCCAAGTGCTTCAGGCAAACAAGGCATTGAATGATGCATTCAACTTGTAATCATTTTATGTACTCCTGCAATTGTACTAAAATGTACTGATTGGTACAAAATTGACAAAATTTACCTTGACCATCAGACAGAGTTTTGAGGGTTGCTCTGATGAGCAGTCACGTTAGTGTGTACATAAACTTATGTCATTTTTATAACTGGGTTAGTGGCTACAGATTTACTCTGCATTCACAAGGAGTCTGGCCGCTTGCCTCATTATGTCAATGATTACCTGAGTCAGAGACTTTCTGACTGGATAAGTCTGGAGAGGAATGGACTTGGCTAGCCTATGGGGTGAAGGGGAGGGGATGACAGGGTCAGCAGGACAGCAGATTAGATAGCCCTTTCAGTCTGTGAGTGGACTCTTAAAGCACACCACATAGATCCATAATCTCACAGATTGTAATTTACTTTACATCAGTCTTCCATTCGCACTTTTATCACACCAAAGCCATTGCTGTAACCTTCTCAACAAGTGGAGTGATGGCGACTCTGAAGGAGCTTTGTGAGGGGTTACCTCTTAACCCTCTTCCACCAAACCGTGGCAGAGATCCCAGCGTGCCACATGCACCCGTCCGCACCCCTAACCTCACAGCAGAGGAGGAGCGGGTGAGTTATTAGTCAGTCCACCTACAACTGTTTCTCTTGAAATGACGTTTAAGGCCATTTACTGTTAGTGCTGTTATTAATCACCATATATATGCACCATCATTGGCGAAAGATCATGTTTTTCTGCAAAAAGAAAGGCACTCAGTTGGAAATGTCATTACTATTGGGTGGATGTTTATTGTTTTTGAATATCTCACTAATTAGTTAATTAATTTCCTTGCTGTTACTTTTCAATAACAAAAATAAAATAATTTAAAATAATTATAAAGACTGTTCTAATGCTTTTATTTAATTTTAAAACACTGATGTCTTTTTTCCTTGGTATAGACAGCAAGGTTTCTCTAAATAATTTTGAGTCGACAGTTTTATTTCTAAACATGGGTTAAACACCTGAAATGTTTAAGTGCCAAAAATATAAATATGTATCGCATCTCATTTGCAAAAAGAAAATATTTTCTAATCCTCCATGGAAAGGTTTTATTTTTGGCTTAATGCAAAAAATGATTTTGGTCACCTTTATATTAAAAAGTGCAGTTCTTTTCCTACTTTTCCTAGATTTATTTCAATTTTTCCAGTTTTTACCCCAAGAAAACAGGAAAGATAATCAACTGTATAAACAAGTTTCTTTTGCAGAAGTATGCAGTATCTTATTAGTTTTGAATTCATTTTCATAATGAAGGAATTTCATTAAATTAAATTAATTAATTTTAAATTAATTTAAACTTTCACTTTTAAAGTTTGGTCAACAGAATTATTAGGGAATGAGTATTGAAGACACTTCAGTTCAGGGCTGATGGATTTATCCTTTCATGAAATTTCATTTGCAGTTGAACTGTAAGCTTATGGTCCAAAGGTAAGGTGTTCAGATTGAGGACATCAGGGTCAGCCTCCAGTTTACCCAGTTTAAAAACATTTCATATGAGTTTTTCCACAGTATGTTTGCAGCCCTGTCAATAATTAGAGAAGATAAAAGATGTTGTGTGTGTGTGTGTGTGTGTGTGTGTGTGAGAGAGAGAGAGAGAGAGAGACAGAGAAAGAGAAGGGGGGGGCAGCAGGATGGTAGGTTTTGTAATATTACCATGAGTTACTAATTTGAAGTCTTACCCCTGTCCACCCTTTCTCCATTAGCTGGCCCTGAGGAATTCTCTGAGATACTTTCCTCCTGCTCTACACTCCACTCTGGCTCCAGAGTTTGCCCAGGAGCTCAGGCAGTATGGACATATCTACATGTATCGTTTCTGCCCTGCAATTTGCATAAGGTATACACATATAAACTAATCCATACGTCATGCACCATTTGTAGACACCTACCTATCCAATGTTGCTTCTGAAATCAAGAATAATAAAGACTTAATTTAATTGCGTTCACCCATAAGTGAGTTCTGGTATGTTGGATCATTTGTGCTGGGTCTCAACACCACTGCACCTCATCTCATCTCAATCACTCTGACACAATGCAGGGAGGCTTTATACCTCTCTAGGCAATCTTTAGCATTCATCATAGGGATCTTAGACGTAATGGGGCCTGCTAAAGAATCTCCCATTCTATTTGCATTTAGCTATGCTTATGTGATTGAACACCTGTGTCAACAATAGAGGTCTCTTAAAGTGGCTTAATTCACTAATTTGGAAATATACAGGTCTTGGTGTATCAGTGAGGGACTAGGATCAGTAACCTCATGGATGTGGTTCTGTGCAAGAATATTTACTAAATATTATTGTTTTCATTGATATATTTGTGTGGATCTTTGGATTAAATATTTCACAAAGCAAACGATTTAAATTCTGATGTTGAATTTGAAGCCTAATGTTCTACACTTGTCCTGTGTGTGTGTGTGTGTGTGTGTGTTTCAGGGCCTATCCAGTTGATCAGTACCCCTGTCAGACAAGGCATGCAGCAGCCATCATGCACATGATCATGAATAATCTAGATCCTGCTGTAGCTCAGGTGGGTACAAACACACATTGCTTTAAATGTTAGCGGCACTCTACATCCTCAAGTACCACATTTATAAAAACATACACATGGCATTTTACTAAGGTGAAACCTGACTGCAGTGATCAGTGTGTGAAATATGTTCATATGTACAGTTCATCATTTGCTCACTCACATCTCTTTCACTGCAGTTTCCACAGGAGCTTGTCACCTATGGAGGAAATGGACAAGTGTTCAGCAACTGGGCCCAAGTAATGACCATATGTGTGTGTGTGTGTGTGTGTGTGTGTGTGTGTGTGTGTGTGTGTGTGTGTATGAGTGAAAGAGAGAGACAGAAAGAGAGAGAGAGACAGAGAAACGATAGAGTGAAGGAGACTATAATGCTTGTTTTTTTATAGTATTATTCTGTGTGTGTCTGTGTGTGCGCGTGTGTGTATGCACATGTTTGTAGTTTTGGCTTGTGCTTCACTATCTCAGCACTATGAGTGAAGAGCAGACTCTGGTGATGTATAGCGGTCATCCTCTCGGCCTCTTCCCCAGCCTGCCCTCCTCCCCACGCTGCATCATCACCAACGGCATGGTAACACACATACACACTGCACTCTATACAGCCCACTATTACCTATTTTAGGGTGCCTGATTAGTACAGTTACACTTTTCCCATGGACAGAATGTAGTGCATTACTCTCTGTTCTTTTCCAGGTCATTCCAAACTATTCCTCCAGGGAGAACTATGAGAAGATGTTTGCTCTGGGAATCACCATGTGGGATTCATTATGCTGCACTTTTTTGTCTTAATTTTTTTTTTTTTTTCTTAATTGTAGTTTAAATTTATAACCAGTGGGCAGTGGTGGCCTAGTGGTTAGGTCATTGCACTTGGGACCTGAAGGTCACAGGTTCAAGTTCTGCCCCGGGCACTACTGAGGTACCATCCCACTACACTGCTCCATGTCTTGGAAGTCGCTTTGGATAAAATGAATTGAATAAATTGAATAAATGTAAATAACCTTAAGAAAACCTTTATATGTTTATTTCTTTATTCCTATTGTTTCCTGTTTGTTATGTCAGGTATGGGCAGATGACTGCAGGAAGTTACTGTTATATTGGCCCTCAGGGGATTGTTCATGGAACCATGGTATGTAACAGACCAGACTGCAGATGTATGTTTTCTTTTAAACTTAATAGTTAAGTGAAATTATCTGTTTTTGTGCTAGTCAAAACTGATAAAATGATCTGTTAAAATACTATTAGAATAAAAAGGCCATTAGAGACGGGGCCTTTAAAAACTTTAAGCTGCTTTACCTTTAGGTCTGTTAAGTAAAATGGTGGCATAAAACAATATGACAATACAGTAGCTCATTTACAGGTTATTGTTGAATTAATTATGTTTTAAATAGTTTTACTGTATAATTTCATTATACCAATCAATGCTGAGAAATAGAAAATATATCACTCCCCCATTTAAGACTTTTTCTCTCTTTTTGAACTGGGTGTGTAGCTGACGGTGCTGAATGCAGGCCGGAGGTACCTTGGTACAAGTGACCTAAGGGGTCGTGTGTTTGTGACCTCTGGGCTGGGTGGTATGAGCGGAGCACAGGCAAAAGCTGCTGTCATTGCAGGCTGCGTGGGGGTCATTGCAGAGGTCAGACAATTATCCTTTACACATTAAGTGCAGGCTACACAACATGCCAAACAATAACTGATTTTTACATAACCAACCACTCAGTGTTCCTCAGCTAAGCACTACCCAGCAGCACTACTCATTCAAAGGGCTATGCTAGTTAGCTTGAATAAGTCATCACGCAGTAATCTTTAGCTTGAGGGTATAAACGAGGGGTGGGGAACTGACGGCACAGTGAGTCAAGCACAACAGCAGAACAACTAAAGAGTTAAACAAGGTGTTTTTGGCGGAGGAAAATGACCAGAGTTCTCATACCTATTGTAAACTACTGTCAGGACATTCTCATAAACCTTACTAGATGCTGTGTTCTGTCTAAAGGTTGATGAGGCTCCCTTGAAGAAGAGGCATGAGCAAGGGTGGCTAATGGAGATCACTAAGGACCTTGACCACTGCATGAAACGGATTAGGTACTACACATACTACATACTTTTTTCAGTTAATATTAAGCAGGCTCTTTTTGTAACTGTGGACAAATGTACTGAATGTAAATTAGTCTGTTTTGATTAAAAGTCTTATATTATGCTTCCTATATAAAGAGTTAAAGGACTAAAGCACTCCATGTAAATTCTTAGTTTGTAGGGTGAAAAGAGGGATATGTTATTGCATTAGCTTTTGTGTCATCACAAAAATGCTGTTTTTGTAATTAAGTGTCTTTATGGGCGTGAATGGCATGTTTAAAAGATGAGTTTTTTGTCTGTAATTGTTTGAAACTGCAGTGCACTGGTGTGCTCTCAATGACAAATAGTGACTGTTCCCTCTTGCCCTCTTGTGTTTATACAATGTATATTAAAAAATTAACTGACCCCCAAAGTTATTGCTTATTAAAACTGAATCATTTTGTCAGGTTTTGGTGCACAAAGTTATTCATAATGTGACCAACAGTATAACAGACCAAGAATGACAGCATTCATGAAGTTCAGACATTATTTAGAAATAATTAAATATAAATAAGACAAATGAACTGTAATGAAAGTAAATGAGAGAAGACAAATGTTTGTGTCTTACAGGGAGGCCAGGAGGTCAAAAATGGCCTTGAGCTTAGGTTACCATGGCAACATTGTGGCTTTGTGGTAAGTGTTAATTTTCATGAGTTTCCAGCATTTGTCCTAATGAATGTGACGGGGTGTATTAATGTGTTTCTGCCCTGATTTCAGGGACCATATCACAGTGTGTTTTGGTTTTATGCTCTTATTTTCAAAGTATACTGAAATAATAACAAAAGATCAGCTTTTAACAACATTTATTGTTCTGATTGAATGTGGGTTGTTCTGGCACATGTGCATGGATATCTGATCTTATCCACAAGGGGATGTTTTAGCATCAGGTTTTATAAATATGTATTTATATCTTACATTCATTGATCTATGAGTGTGTGTGCTTACTGTTTCAGGGAGCGTTTGTGGGAGGAGTATGAGCGGACAGGAGAGTTGCTGGTGGACTTGGGTTCTGATCAAACGTCGCTGCACAATCCGTTTAGTGGTGGATATTACCCCGTGCAGCTTAGCTTTAAACAAGCCAATGAGCTCATGAACACCGACCCACAACACTTCAGAACCATTGTACATGAGAGGTGCTCACACACTTCACAGCCACTGTGACAGAACAAAACACAGGGTCTCTGTAAACCTAATGTACATTATGGTCTCAAGTTTCTTTTTTTCACAAAACATTCACTGCCACTGCAATGATCTGCCAATCTAATAGGAATCCTATTGTAAACCCTGTCTCTCTGCAGCCTTCGCAGGCATGTAGCAGCCATTAATAAACTGTCTGAGGAAGGAATGCATTTCTGGGATTATGGCAATGCCTTCCTGCTGGAGGCTAAGAGGGCAGGTAAGTATTACTGCCACAAAACTCTGCTTTTGACATTAGGGTGAATAAATGTCCTCAGGAAGTAAAAAATGTTGATTGTTTTTCATTTTTGTTATTTTTAATTATAATTTTTTTTTTTATATTTGGCCTTTTGTGGAGATAAAAGCAAAAAATGTGTTTTCTTTAAACACATTCTCAAAACTTTGCTTAAACTACATCCAGCTCTTTGTCTAGGTAGACCAGACTTGTGGATGTGATTTATAACCTAATGTGATCTACTATGAGCTATGACAATCAAAACATTATTGCTATTGACAGCCATTTCAGACAACACCAATTCCCCTGAGATGTTTTAAAAATGGACCTTGTAATGTAGAAAGATTGCTCAAAGCATTTGGCTACTCACTGATGTTTTGATCATTTTATAGCTCACAGTGAGTCATACTACATCCACAAATCTGCACCACCTTAATAAAGAGCAGTCTGCAGTCTGTGCAGGTTGGGAGAAGTTCTGAGGATTTTTTAGTTTGTTAGCATCATTGCTTCAGTTCTAAACTAAAGAAGCAAACTATGGGCATCAATTGTCTTGGCTGATTGACTACTCCCGAAGTGGAAAATGGAAATTTGAAGTGAAAAGTGGAAAACTTTCTCAGTCTTTTAAAGTAAGGAATAAATGTGGGTATGATTGAGTGTAGGCATAGCATGTACATTGATACAGAAGTCAATGCCAACTTTTTTTGCTAATAATGCTTCCTTCTAGGTGCTGATGTGGAGAAGACTGGAGGAGGAGCTACAGAGTTTAAATACCCTTCATATGTCCAACACATAATGGGGTGTGTCATTTACACACACACACACACACACACACACACACACACACACACACACACACACACACACACACACACACACCCCCCCCC
>JBBPDA010000105.1:18049137-18068907 GCA_037974385.1 Arnoldichthys spilopterus | reverse complement strand
ATACTTCCTATGTCTAGCACATAGGGGGGGGTGTTGTGTACACACACACACACACACACACACACACACACACACACACACACACACACACACACACACACAAACATTCCCACTCTTGGACAATATGACTGATGTTGACAATTTACCTCCACGTGTGTAGTGATATCTTCTCTTTGGGTTTCGGGCCGTTCCGCTGGGTGTGTACCTCGGGGAACCCGGCTGATCTGGCACAGACTGATGACATAGCCACAGCTGTGCTTGAAGAGATCAGTGCTACAGTGACTGAGCGAATTCAGCAGCAGTACAGCGACAATATCTGCTGGATCCGTGAGGCCGGAAAACACAGCATGGTGCAGTCCATTTACTGTCCAGTGTATTGTTGACCAGCAGTGAATCACACACTAATATGTCATTTTACTTACAGGTCTGTTTAAGTAATATATAATTGGATACCTTGGTGAATCTTAATGGTCATGATCATGCTTTTCTGTGTGTAGGTGGTGGGCTCTCAGGCCCGTATTCTCTACTCAGACCAGAGGGGTAGAGTGTCCATTGCTTTGGCCATAAATAAAGCCGTTGCAGATGGCAGAGTCACAGTAAAACTTGATATATATATATATATATATATATATACACACATTGAATTATTGATATACTGTTGATGTACACTAATATTGATATGATGAATATTGCAGTCAAGGGGTTTTCATCCTTCTCTAGGCTCCTGTAGTGATCAGCAGAGATCATCATGATGTCAGTGGCACAGATAGCCCTTTCAGAGAGACATCCAACATTTATGATGGGTCTGCCTTCTGTGCAGGTACACACACTTAAACTCATATCCTCACACACACACACATACACAAGAACACATCTAAATCTGTTTCTCCCTTTGTGTTTTAGATATGGCTGTGCAGAATGTTATTGGCGATGCGTTCCGTGGTGCCACTTGGGTTGCTTTGCATAACGGAGGTGGTGTTGGATGGTAAAAAAGATTGTAATGTGTAATCAGTTATTATTGCATTTTAAGATGATTTAATACTTACTGGCTGTATATATTATTAGAGATACACTGTTTGTCCAAAAGTTTGTACATTTGTATTTATATCTAACATTTCTCCCAAAGTGTGTCTCCCCTTTACTAAAGCAACAATGTCTTCCTTTTTGGGAGGATTTTATACTAGAAGCTGGAGCATTGCTGTGTTGATTTAAGGGTTAGTGAGGTTAGGTACTGATGCTGGATGATTAGCATCACAAACATTATTTCCAAATTTACTTGAAAGAGCACCATCACTCCAGAGCCAATTCACTGATCTGCATGTTTTGGTGCTTCCTCTGCCTTAAATCACCCACTTTAACTTAGCAATGAGCTGATTAGTTGGATCAGGTGTGTTGGGGACAGAGAAACTATGCAGGGTTAGGGGCCTCCAGAACTACAGTTGGAAAACACAGCACTAGGGTGATTGAGGTCCTGAAGTATGCAGGGCCAATAGACAAGTGCTAGAAAGTTGTACTTGAAAGTTGAAACTCTTGTAGCTGACACATGGCATTGGCTGTGGTGACCTTAGGCTCATGTGCAGTGGCTTCAGATTGTGTCAAACTATTGACAGTGCGTTTCTATAGAGATTATACAAATAGTCTGTGTGGAGGTGAAAACATGTCAGTGATGAATGCCATTTAAAATTCTAAATTAAAATTCACTAAATTCACTAATTAAAAGGGGTGTCTGAATACCTTTGGACATATTGTACTGTGTTTTGTGTGGTGCTCTGTTTGGAGTACTTAAAGGGGTAAAGTCTTTATTAATAACTTCTGATTGTTTGAAAGTTTGTTTATTAACAGTTATGTATTAATTATTTCTAATTCAGGGGGGAGGTGATGAATGGTGGGTTTGGACTGGTTCTGGATGGCTCTGATGAAGCTGAGAAGAGAGCCAGAACCATGCTGAACTGGGATGTGTCTAATGGGGTGAGTGATGAATGACAGCACTTGGCAAAATGGCCATATTAGTCCATATGCTGTATAAGAAAGTCTCCAGTTTCATGTGCTGAGCTTTTTTTGGTTTATATGCTTCAGGAAGCACATGCAATGTACTGTTAGCTTGTGTTTTGACTGTCTGTGACATGTTAAATAAAAAAATATATAATACAAGACTAATGTTAGTCAACTGATGAGCTGAATTTTTACATTTTACTTTGTTTCACAAATACAATTTTGCATAATGTGCAAAAGAATGATGTTTAAAAAAGTTAATCTTTGCACTCTCTTTATACTGATGGTTGTTTTTAAAGGTGGCTCGCAGATGCTGGTCAGGAAACTCTAATGCCTATGAAACCATCCAACGCACCATGGAGGATCAGACACAGTTGAGAGTTACCATGCCTTTCCATGTGCAGGATGAACATATACTGTACAGAGCACTACAGTGATACAACTATACCACTCTCATGTTATTCCATATCTGTAATGGTATGATTTTGAACCTCATGCTGAAAATTCAAGGCAAACTTGAGAACATATGTCATGGCATATATCACACCAGAATTATTATAGTATATTATAAATCAAATAAGCAGTAGAGTACTTATGTAAAAAAGACTCATACCATGACACATACTTTGCAGAAAGAATGGTTTTGAATGGACTGTATGAATTGGCAATATTAAGGATAAATCCAGACTGTTTCATTAACATGTCCATCTGTGATTGTCAGGTTAAATGTGAAATAATGACTGAATGCACTGCTGGCTGAAAAATAAAATTGCAATAGCATATGTGGCAGTGATGGTGTAGAGTTAGGGAGTCGGCCCCCGTGTTGTGAAAGTCACCAGTTCAAATCCCAGACCAGTATCACTGAGGTGATCAAGGTACCATCCCCAAGCACTGCTACTTTGGCGCTGCCCACATCAGCTTCCCACTGCTCCTACATGGATGGGTTAAATGAAGATTTTGTTGTGGTGCACTCTGTGCTGTGCTTTGGTGTTTTCACAAGTGACATAGTCACTCTCTTTCATATGCTTGTTGTCACAATTTGCAACCTAAAATCTAGCTGTACTTTCACACCCTACAGTTCCACCAGAGGGCGCACTTCATCTGGGACTGTGCTTCTCACACTAGAGGAAGCAGCCAAGTGAGAGCCATTTGTCTTCTACACTGGTGTATCATTTTTAGGCATATTAAGGTTGCCTCATGCAGTTGTTTGTCAAATTTTAATCTGTACTTCCTTAGTGATATTATTTCTCATGCTGACTGAATTAGCATGGTTTGATTGTCATGAAGTTGTATCTGATTTGACTTCTTTAAAGCTTGATGTCATCAGCTGCCTGGGGAATCTTTATTAAACCACTTGTTTGATTGCTTTACTAGTGTTGCCCAGCTCTCCTGCCTTGAATATACAGCCTCCATTTCAGAAAAAAATGGGACACTGTGTAAAATGTAAATAAAAATGTGATGATTTGCAAATATCATAAACCAATATTTTCTTCACAATAGAACACAGAAAACATATCAAATGTTGAAAGTGAGACATATTACTATTGCATGAAAAATATTAGCTCATTTTGAATTTAATGGCAGCAGCATGTCTAAAAAAATTGGGACAGTGCAACAAAGTCAGTAGTAAAGTATGTAGGGTGGAAAAGAAACAGCTGGAAGCACATTTTACAACTAAGATTAATTGGTTAATTAACAATAGGTCAGTAACATGACTGGGTATAAAAAGAATCTCAGAGGCACAGAGTCTCTCAGAAGAAACGATTGGCAGAGGTTCACCAAGCTGCAAAAAAACTCAGTTTCAGAAAAATGTTCCTTAACATAAAACTGCAAAGAGTTTGAATATTTCATCATCTACAGTACATAATATCACAAGTTTTCAAGATTCTATAGAATTCTCTGTGCACAAGGAACAAGGCCAAAAATCAATATTGGTGCTCAGGTGGCTTAAAATACATGTATTTATTATCATGGCACGTTACATGTACACTAAGCTCCAGAAGCAAAGGCAGTTGGGACAAAATCCTGGAGTTTTTTTTTATTTTCTGGACCGTAAGTGTCCACCTGTGCTAACATCCTACATTTGAAGTCTTTAAAATGGAAAATGACCATTTACAAGTGATATTAATTTACTTGCCAAATAAGCACACGCGGTGCACATGCTTTAATCGGGTAAGGACGCTCCCTGATATAGCTGAGTAGGAGGTTCGCCTCGCTATGGATACACGCGTAAACAACCCGAGTCTCAGCTTTTGGCGCTTGAGCCTCGGAGAAGAATCTGAGAGGCCTGTGTTTTACCAGCTATTATTACATCATAGCTAGAAGTTCTCACTCCCCATAAACGCGTTTCTTAGGCATCCGCTGCCTGTTTACCGGGACCATGGACGACCCTGTGCTAGAGGAAGAGTTCAGGTGCTTAAAGAAGAGAGATTTGTTCCAGACGTACTTCTTTAAAATGGCTTGCCGCGCGTTTGGGCCGCCGGCATACAGAGAGCGCCTCACCGTGGCGCCCCCAATGCCAAAGTTCACCGTCCCTGTCCGCTGCGAGGGGCGTAAAGGCCCTTTGGCTGTAGCCGAGAGCAGTCGGACCGGACAAGACCTCGGTGTACAGAGCTACACCGGAGACGGAGGCCCGGAGCTGGGAGGCTGGATCAGAGAAAGGAAGTTGCTCCGCAGAGAACTGGAGCAACTGGGCGAGCTGGACGGATGGCTGCACAGAAAGCCCACCCTCACTGAGATAGAAAGCCTGGTAATGGACCGGAAGCGAGCAACAAGAAAGACACCAGCTCCTTCTCAGCTACGTCATGATATGGCCAGGGTAAACTCCGAAAATCGATAACTATGAGTTAATGATGATGACTTCTGTTCCACTTTTAAAACTAAGATTAGCCAAAACATTAACACCACCTGCCCAATATTGACCTATGCTGTCGAAACCGTTCAGATTGTGGTGCACTGTGTGTTCTAACACCTTTCTATCATAGTAGCCCTACAGCCCTTCACTCCACATATGCATTTTTGAGTCTTGGGTGCCCATGACCCTGCTGCTGATTCACCAGTTTTCTCCCTCGGATCACTTTTGGTAGATATTAACTACTACATACCTGGCACACTCCATGAGACCTGCTGTTGTGGAGATCTAGGCATCACAATAAGGCCCTTGTCAAAGTAATTATGCTTGTCCAATTTTATTGCCTCCAGCACATCAACTTTTAAGAACTCATTATTCACCCGCAGCCTATTATATCCCATCCCCTGACAGGTGCCATTGTAATAAAAATCCTGTCAGTTGTGTTAATGTTAGTGTTGATCTGTGAAGCATGTTATTTAACATGGATACTCTTCTGATTTTTCCACACAAAGATGTTTTCACATAACACAATCAAGGCTTGATATTAAAATGTGTTAAAATAGCCAAAACTCAAAAGATTTGTTCAATAATACATTATTTCTTAGAGTACTCATTCATAAGGGGTTAAATCCTCTAATCTGTGTTGTAGAGAGATTGGTCAAAGCCAGTGCCTGAAATACAGAGATTGTAAAAACAGCAGTAAACGAGAAAGTTGCAGAAATTAGTTGTTCTGCTAAACTGGAAGTACTTTTATTAGCTTGGAAATACTACACAAAACGAATCTAGTTGCACTAAAAGACGCAATCGTGTTGCATTACAGCCTCATTAGTTTTAGGTTTGTTTGACAGACTTGCAAACTGATCAGTCACTGGGCCCACTTGGCAAACATGAGGATATGTTGGCAGCATCCAAATAGTTCAAGAAAACTTACTTTCCTCTAAACTTTAGACTTTAGACTGATCTGCTAGTCAAGTTGATCCATACTGGTCATATATTTTGGAAGGCCATAGGCCACAGATCAGGTAAAATCAAGGCAAGTAGACAGAAAACCAAGCTTCTTTTAATTTTACATTTTGGATGCAGTCATTTCATTTCATCTGAAACTGAGACAGACCAACTAACAGAAACGTAATAAATATTCCATGCGCATATGTACCCCAAAATGCACAGATTGCTGTTAGCTCTTAGCAGAAAGCTGACAATAAATCACTCAGATTATAAATTGTTTTGGTAATGACAACTAGTCACCAAATTTTTTTAATAAAACATAGACTAATGTAAAAGTATATTGTTGTGCAGCCCCTGATCATAAAATTGAATTAATAAAATAATATTTTTGTCAGAAATTTTCTACTGTTTTTTTGTTTTTGAGATCAGCTTGAGTGTTCTTAGAAAAGTGGAGGTAAACATTTTGCTTGATTCTCAATTTCATACTGATTGAGTCCACTTCTGCTCCCAGGTGCAAGGAGGCATGCAAGATGAAGAGGTTCTGTCAAGCCTGCAAACTCTGGGGACAGACAGTGGGACCCACTCATACTGGTCCACTCTGGGAGGTCCCACAGGCAGAGCTGTAGAGCACTTTAAGAAACGGTGCCAGGGAGAATATCTAGACTCTCTGGAGCACTGCCAGCGACACAAGCTGCCTATCAGCCAGGACACGCTGCAGAGAGGTACACAAAATTGCATGTGAACTGCTTCAGAAAATGTATATTTGCATGTGTTAATTGAACAGGCCGACTTACACTGAATGTCCATAAGCATAAGTCACCCCATTCCAGTTAGTCAATTCTAGAACTAGTAATCAGCCAACAGTATCTGACCTTACTGCTCCTGTGGCAGAATTTAAGCAAATCCTCAGAGCAATGCTCCAACATCTGGTGTAAAGCCTTTCCACAGAAGTGAATTGTTACTGTATTAAAGGGGGGGGGCAAAGCCTCTGTTTGTATCCTTGATTTCAGATTACAATTAAGCAGGTGACTACAGACCTTTGGACATATAGTGTATCTACAATGACAATGAAAAAGTACCCAGAAAATCCTGAAAGATGAGTTGTTTTGTAGGTTGATGAGAACAAATTAATGTATTTATTAAATAAAAATGATGCACACATCATATACACACAAACCCAGGTAAACTGAGCATAATATTTGTCTATCTGTTTCTCTTTCTGTAGCCTATTTGCACCCTGGAGATGTAAGTGTTCTTAAAGAGTTGGCATTGAGGCAGGAGAGCTCAAGTGCAGTTCCTGGCTATAGGGGACCTGTAAGGGGACAAGTGTCCTACAGGATCCCACCACGAGAGGGTAAAGAAAAAGAGGTCGATGGTAATGGGAAAAATATCAGCACCTCCAAAAAGATGTGAGTAATCGTCACACTTGCTCATGCAGTGGTTCACCCCAAGCATATGTAAATACTCTTAAACTAGTTCAGTTCAGTTTAATTGATCATATATATGTTTACGTTGGGTAAACAGTACAATGAAATATCTTGGATGAGGAATCAGTAAATTAAGCAGTGGACTCAGCAGTAAGAACATAATATATAGATTGCATATAAAAATAAAAATCTAATAAATAAAAGCCGTATAAAAATCGCTTGATGTTCAGGGTATGCACTAAGAAGGAATGCATATTAACAAGCACATTACAGTCTTAAAGCAGTTGTCCATAATGTGAGATACGAGATGCAACAGGTGCAACAGTAATACTGCACACTGGGTAGGGTGCAAGAACAATGAGTAGAGTGCAAAATAGAAAGTATTAAGGTGACAGTCTGTGGTCTTAGATTATATGTTCAGTAGCCTGATGATAAAATGATGCAAAAATTCTCTAAGCTTGGTTTGTATGGTCTGCACTGTATGTGAGAGCTTGGTCAAGTGCATTTTCATAAAAAGATCAAGCATCTTTCTTGGTGTGTATGTGTGTTTTTGTGCATTAGGGGCAGAAGACAGCATTTCACCTGGCGTGCTGACCCTAACGCATTCTGGCCAGGCCATGAAGACCATGTACGGTTATATCAGCCTGTGATGTCTAATCGTCCTGAGAGTGTCCACTTTCATCTCGTTAAACACACCCCGGTTCCAAGCCCTGGACATTGGCCTGTCAATCAAGCAGGATACTACACGTCTGGAGACTACAACAGACACAAAGCCTACAGCTTGTAAAGTCCTTTCTGACACTGTACAACCAACTTTATGGGCCAGCCATGTTAAATTAGCTTTGGAACCAAACTCTGTAGGGCAGAGCCTGGCTGGGCAACCTAGGCTAAGAATGAATATTTTAGGTGAATATTCACAAGCCATTATCATTACAAACTCATTATTAATTTAATAAATCCACTTTATCAGCCAGGATACATTTAGATCATTTCAAACTAAAGTCAGTATTGGCCTATGTGAGGGGAGTGTGTGCATGGTGATTCATTTGAAGCTGAGCTAAATCTAGGTCATTGCAATGACTGATCAAAATAAATCTAACCACTAGATGGTGCTGTTACAGTGTGCAAAACAACGAGAAGTCCTACATCCATGTTCTCCCTCTCTACCATTCATAACATCTAAGAGCATATCATATAACAGCTCTTCTTTCCAATCATCCATTTTTTTAAGCTGCTAATCCTAAACAGGTTTGCTGTATGATCTGAACAGATCTATCACTTTTCTGTAACATATTCACTGGAAAGTTATTTGGTGGCGAAGGGGGACTCTTTTAGAAGCCACAGTGTCATCATCTGCAACTGTACCAAGTACAAATTATCTCATTACCCATAAAGACCCACAGATTTCACACCCCCACAACTTGAAATTATTTAAAATGCTTCTGCCCCCGCCGCTTCACTATCTGTATTTCAGATATCTGTACTCCACACTTATATGCCAGTGATCTGTGTGGTTAGAGAAAAGGGGCAATTGTTTTTTTCAAATAATGCCACTTTCAATCAAAAATGGTGTACTTTGAAAAGTTAGGCTGCTTGATGTATATGTGTGTGTGTGTGTGTGTGTGTGTGTGTGTAATGAGATAACAGTATTGCTTAACAAGGTTCCCAGTGATTTGCATTTGGAAGCACTGTGTCTGTGTGTGGGTGTGTTGTATTTGTATAATCAGATGTACATTTGGACACAAGTGTACATGCTATAGGAAGAAAGACGGCTCCGTTTTAGGTGGAAGTTAAAAGATGTCGCGAATTTTAAGTTCACTTCTGTCAACTCGTGAGAATGGCCTTCTCTTCAACATGCTAGGCCAGGACTGCAGTGTGAGTCCACGTAGTTTTTATGAATTTATCTTTATTCTCCTCTAACTCACTCTCTGCATACTATTGTTTATTTCAATCATTTGTTGTCTTTCTTAAGGTTGCTGTTTATCTTTACAACTGCTGTGTAATGTCCTTAAAGTAGACTTTTTATTCATTTATTGCTTACATCCATTATTTATTAAGCATTATTCAGTAACTATTAGGGGTTATTCAGTAACTACTTTTAAGCTAATATGTGAGTTGTGTTATTAAAGTAAGAAAGTGTGGATCCACATCCAGGGTTTAAGGGGTAAAATGTTTATGTGCTATAAATTAGCATTAGTTAACCTGGATCGAAATAAAAATCATGAGCTTCTGTACTCCTGCTGTTATTTTTATTGATGTGTTACTGTCTGTTCTGTCTGTGTCCACTGTCCGACTGATTTGTTTGTGGTACACCATGTTCTCTTCCTGTATAACTGATTTTACTGGCAAAACCAACTGTCAATATTTATTTACATGTGTATATGTGTGCATGTGCATGTGGGCATTTCAGGTGACTGCATGTGCAGTGGTACAGCTGCTCATGGCAACTGCAGCTTGTAAAGATCAAAAGTCAAAGTGGAACTTTCACAGTTGTGGAGTTGCGTGTTTGGTGCATGACAAGAAATTACACTCATCATTTATACGACTCTTCTGTGTCAAGGTAACACACACATTCACACTCACATACTAGCAAACCCTTGATCACTGGCATATCAGACTGATTCATAGCGGTCTAATCTGTCAATGATATTTGTAAAATACATTTGTTTTATTGTTAGTATAAGCGACTTAGTCCCACTGTTAAAACACACATGCACACTTTCTGCCTGAAATAAGACATTTAAAGGTCACCCTCATTAAAGCTTTAATTGGGTCTGAAGTTTTGATCAAACTGAAATATAGCTGAAGATGTTTTTGTCATGTAATTTCTGGTTGAGCCATGTCTAAATTTTAGTTGTCCATTATTTTACAGTTTAAGCAACCTAATGTAGCTTTTTTTTACTGTTCCTGATGAGGATAAAAGTATCAAGAACAAGTACATGACCACTAAGTGCACCAGAATTTAAACTTGAATACTGTTTTGATATGTTCAATATAATATAAAGTATTAATATTAAAAGAGATCAAATATAATCCAATATAAAATCATTATATAATAGTCACATTCATCCTCAAAACAATGCCGCAACTGCTGTCATATATGAGATTCTCATTTAATTGCATTGGTGACTTTCTCGCTACAACTATTTTAGTAATAGTATTGATATGATTGAAAATTTGTTTATTGACCAAAAGTGGATAAAAGTAGCTGGTAAAATTTGGGCTTCCCGGACACTACAGGCAGAGGGACTAAAACATTGATTTGCCACCATGTACATGAAGGTTTTTTGATCCTGCACTAGTGTGACATGTCATGCAGCCAATGGTGGTGCAGCAACCATTTTTTTTTGTTTATTCAATGTCTGTAACTATTCCTATATTGTCATGCAGCACTGCTGTGAATTAACAACAGTAGTATTTCTGTGTTTCTCTCTGCAGAGAGCCAAGCTGCTTTGGGAGCAGGAGCTGTACACACCCTTTGAGTATTTAGAACCCTGCCCCTATTTCCACACTTTTCCTGGTGATGTTAGTGCAAAACTTCCTCTAATTTTGTCCTCATCTCATCCCTTTTAATGTGCATCACTATGTGTTTATAATAGAAAACCGATATAATAAAATAATTATAATGGTTAACGGTTATATTCGTTCTTCCTAGCCTTGCTTCTGTCTTCTACATTTGTAGTATTTGGCTGACTGCCCTTTGTCATGATCCGGATGGGTTTGGCAGCAAACACAGGCAGGACTGACATTGAAACATGAGGGTTTATTAAACATGAAAGGGGGAGAAACAGGGCATGGACCGCAACTGTATGTGACATGCACAAAACAACGTTGGACGAGGTGGGCCGTTCACGAACACCCTTTATGCCCTTGATTAATTGCCCGTAGCCCGGCTCAGCTGTGGGGGCGGGGCCTGGACGCCCACCTGACACCCTTTACAATCATTTCAGCATGTTTCATTAAGTAGAATAGGACAGAAAACTTCAAAACAAAGTTGAAAAGTTAAGTATTCCTTTATGTCTACTCTGCAAAGCGGTGTGTACAGTAAGATCCATAATTATTGGCATTATTTTGGTAAAGATAAGTTAAAAGGTCATTATAACATCTTTGTTGTTGATAGGCTCAGTCTCTCAAAATGAGAAATATTTAATTGAATATTTATATTTAACTGAAGTAGATTTAGTCTAGGATTAAAAATATATGGATATATGTTTTGATTCATTGTCATGCCTACAATCATGATTCAGCTTTTAGTATAAAAGGTACACACATGCTGTCAGAGTAACCATAAAGACATCTGTTTTTACTAAAGGTGCCAATAATTCTAGAGTGTATACGGGATATGGATGTATGTATATGTTTTACTATAGGACTGTCGTTCTGGACTAAACTTTGCTGATGAAGAGGAGGCTGACCGTTTCTACAAAGCTGTACAGAAGTGTATCAAGGGTACTAGAGGTCTGCACCTTTTATTTATTTATTTATTTGTATTTGTGTGTGTGTGTGTGTGTGTGTGTGTGTGTGTGTGTGTGTGTGTGTGTGTGTGTGTATCTTGCATGCATTTTAATAATAACCTACAAATGCTCTCAGTCAGCCCCCTTCAAATATAAGACAGTACATCAAAACAGTTTCAAAAGTCTCACAACAGTTCTACTTTCCCCTAGCTGTAAAGCCCTTGGTAGCAAAGTAGTCTAACATCAAAATTACATAACATGCTATTTGCTTATTCACATTGTGACAACATAAAATCACCTAAACCTAACAATGTTTTGCAGCACACCCTGTCTTTATGCGCACTCAGAGTCTGGACTCCGCCTCTGGCTGGCTGCTCAGGGAAAAGCTGAACGCATGTCTAAATATTTCTGGAATAAACAGTCGGTGAGACACCCACTTACAGTTTCACATTTCAACTTTTGCTTTTTTGATATTGTATGGCTTTTATATCTCTGAGGGCTTGATTAGATCTTTATCTCTAAGCTCTAACCTGCTTGTCTAAGTAACACAATCTTGCCTAATCCTGCCTTGTTCTGTTTAGGTCGTCATCCCCCAAAACTCCACCCCCCACTGACTTAAAGGTGACCAATCCAACAGCAGAAGCAGGGACCAATAAACCTACAAGATCTACCCCAGCTCGTCAGTCATCTACTTCTCTGACAACTCTGTCTGACTCTAAAGCTGCATCTGTTTCACTGGCCCAAAAGAAGGGACCACTTCCCCCTATCCCTTCTAATGCAAGTGCAACCTCGTCTAGCACTGTTCACAATGCAGATCTGAGAAACACTTCCAGTACCTTTTCTATTCCACTCCCTCCACCATACCCAGCCCCCAGAATAAATCCAATGGGAGTGAAGAAAAGTGCCAGCTTCGCTCCTGTGAGTAAACAACAAATTCACTGCATATAATGAAACATGACATTTAGGTTCACTTAAATATGTCTCTGTGTATTTGACTGTGTGCAAATTTCATTCTACTATAGGGGGGGCATTATTCTTCGTCTGCTCTGAAGCGTCAAAAAAACCTTTCAGGTTACTATGCTCTTCGTACTCTCTCACACAGAAGCAGTAGTTAAAGCAATAGTTGGGCAATAAACAATCAAATAAATACAAATGAGTTTTGCCTTTACCAAAAAGCCAGTAAATCAGTGATCACTAATATCTGAAGTTTGCACTAATGTTAGCCAATGAAGATAAAAAAAATAATGGAAACACCAGCAGTTAGCATCATCAGATACAATGTGGACCAAACTGTCTGGCTGAAAACATCACACGTGTTTGAAATTGAAAATTTAAATCATAAATTAGCTTAATCTTAAATAAGCATGTAATGGTTTCTAGTAGTGTCAGACACAGGTATCACTGTAGATAATATGGTTTTACTGTAAAGTTTCTCTTTGTCTCTGTCTTTTGTAGATGACATGGTAGCAGACACTCACTAGGAGTAAGAGCCCATGAATCTTCTAATGCAGCACTGCAGTTCCAGCTTAATTCCTGCTGCAGAAACACCAAACATTTTCTCAATACATTTGTAAGTACAATATACGGCCAGATGTGTGTGGACACCTGACATCACACCTAAATGAGCTTGTTGGACATCCTTTTCCAAAACTATGGTCACTAATATGGAGTTGCCATCCCACTTTTTGGCAGCTATAACAGCCTCAACTCCTCTGGGAGGCTTTGTTTGAGATTTTACAGTGTGACTATTTGAACTTGTGCCCATTCAGTCGAAAAAGTGCCTTTGAGGTCAAGCACTGTTAAGATGAGAAGGCCTGGCTTGCAACCAACATTTCTCTTTATCCCCAAGCTGTTCAAGTCAGGGCTCTGTGTAGGCACGGTTTGTGTTTTACATACTTTGAGTAAGTTTGTCTTAGATTCAACTAAATTTAGCTTAAGATTATTCTTAGACTAAATCATTTTGAATAGTGATTCACTACTGGCCCAAGAGTTTTATCCAAGAATAAGCTAAATCTGTGTCCAGGAAACCACCTCACATTTTCCCTGTTACTAGACATACTAATTACATACTTTACATACATTAATGACAATAAATAAAGCATGTTAAATGACCATATTACTATTGCACATTTCATGTGTGTGTTTCTTTGTATGTGTGTTTCTTTGTGTATGAAGAAAATGTTTGTGCATTTTGTTCATTGCTGCAGATGTTATGTTCTCCCTTATCATTGTGTTCCTCTTCTACCACTGGGGACAAATGTTTTTGTCCATAATACTGAGATAGTAGAAATTTTCATCTTTGTCTAGAACAGACAAAATGGATAATTAGTCATCTGCTTCAAATTGTACACCACTTTTTGCACATCTATGGGTGTGTTTCTGTATTCTGCTCCTTATTGCACAACAATAAATCTGAGACCTATTTGACAGTTATTGTTCTTGTGTTTTTTTTATTACGCCCTCAGTATGGATTCATTTTATTCAGTTTTACATTCACTACCCACCTCTTCATGAACATTCTTCTTGTTTCCTTATAGGTCTTATACATATGGATAACGGTATAGATGTACAAAGGAAGGTATGAATCTATCTGGAATTACGATAGTAACACCAAACAAGCACCTTGTTCTTGTTTAATCTTGTTTCTTATGTTTTCAAGTAACTAATCAAGTGAGATCCTGCTTTGTTGTAATCAAACTGGACACACTTTAGCGGAGCAATGGTTAACAAAAAGTGACCTGTGTTTATAATTAATACAATAATCCCTTTACCCACTAGGCTTAAGGACATGTTTGGAGTTATTCTGTTAGGGCATCACTGGAATTTACAAGATTATTTCTACATATGTCAGTGAGTCAGTTGTCAGTTCACACCACAGCGTACAATAAAGTTTTGATTAAATGTGATATTAGTAAAACAAACTATTCGTTTTTGTCACCCTACTGAGCATACTGTGCACTTTTCTGTCCTCCATCTGTCCCTCGGCAGCCCAGCCTCCCTCTGCTGCTGTTTTTAGTCGGGCGTCTGTTCACAGCACAAATCCACCCGAGTCCATAAAAGCAGCGTGGACCAGGACACTCACTCACTGACTCGCTCACTCTACCCATCCACCAACCCACTCACTCTACCCATCCACCAACACACTCACTATACCCATCCACTCTCACTCTACCCACAAACACATTCGCACGCTGGCACGCGCAGGTCTCCGGCACCATGAGAGGCTCCACTCGCCCTCGGGACAGGGCAGGTAAGCTTCACCTCCAGGGCAGTAAAGTGGCGCTTATCCTCCACCTCAGCTCTGCGTTACCTGCTGTAGTGCTTAAACCTGGTGACGGCGGTTAATAAACGACTCGGTTACAGCGAGTGGTTACAGCGCGCAAGTCCTAATCGTTATGTTAGAGCGGACAGAGTGTAAACAGAGTTCGTGTCCGTGATTCATGGCTGCTGAAGGTGCAACGCACCAGTGTAGTCCGGTTCTAGCGACAGAAAGAGGTGCGTGTGCGCTGCAGAGTTTAAAGACTATATCTCCCGTTTCTGAAACGCTCCGTACACTGTGCGCGCGGACCGCGCTGAACGGAAAAGCGCTGCGCTCCACTCCACTCCGCTCCGGTCCGGGGTATTTCAGGTTACCCAAGCCTGGTGGAGGCTACTGGAGGCTGTGGGATCCTAATGGAGAGGTCAGTGAATAAGGCTCTGTGGCTGGTGTGGCTTTATTGTGGGCTTAAATCGTTTCGACTGTAAACTGTGTGCTACTGAGCGGAGCTTCAGCTGGTGGGCAGGCGAGAAAAGGGGGCAGGGTGAAACGTGTAAGCAAAACCAGTCCTGTCCTGTGTGCGTGTGCGTGTGTACAGGAGGTGCTGATTAGCTCCTCGGTTAAGTCGGACTCTCTGCTCGCCAGAGTCTTCACCTTAAATGGTGCATCTGTCCCAATCTGGCGCCCCAGTCTCATGCGTTTAGGTGCACGTGTGTTTGAGTGAAGAAGTGATGATCATATAGTTTCTCAGTTTTTATCATGTAGCCTACACACACTGATGTGTCTGACGTGCGTTCAAGTTCATCTGATCTGTCTGTTGCATGAGTCATGTGTACTTGGGTAGTGTGTGTGCGTGTGTGTGTGTGTGTGTGTGTGTGTGTGTGTGTGTGTGTGTGTGTGCGATGGAGAGGGTGTGTGACCGCTCGACTGAATTGAGTATGTCAGCAATGAGATCTGCGAGGGGTGAGTTACCATGGCAACCTGACCTAGCAAACTAGTTATGTTTATGGTCTTTGGGAAAGAACTCATCCATACAGCCCTCTCTACTCCATCTCCTCCATCTCTCCTCTCTCACTCTGTCTGGCTCTGCTTCTGCCCTCAATTCCTCCCTCCATCGCTCTGCTCTGCGATTGTGTGTTGTGTCACAGCTTAGACTCACTGACACACTGCAGGGAGGCTGTGTTTTTCACAGGTGTGCTGTTGGGTGAATCTACTGCATTTACCCACATAAAGATGACTTACACTGCCAGTGTGCTGGGATTTTGCTGAGGTCTTTATCAATTGCAGCCCACTGTATCTAATATCACTTATTCTTTGATTTCATGTCTGTTTTCCTTTTCCCTTTCTCTGCTTATCCCTCCCTGTTTTCCTCCTCCCTGTCTCTCTTCCCCTCTCCCCCTCCCTCTCTAGCTGCAGTATCTGTGTGAAAGTTCAACTGCATTCCCTCCAATCCCCTTCAGCCACCACCAGCAGCGCTGTTTCTCACTGCCTGGTTGTGTGTGTCTGTGTGTGTGTGTGTGTGTGTGTGTGTGTGTGCGCGCGCATTTGTTCTTGTTATTCATTCTCCATTAACAGCATTATGTGATGAAATGTTAGCTGCATTCACTAGTGCATTATACAATACTGCAGCACCTTAGCACATTAACACAATCACACATACATTACTATATTTGTGAGGACATTTTCCGTTGAGTCATGCAATAGGCCTACTGCATCTGAGTGATACTGCACCTACACATAAACCTAACCCAAACATAAACCTCACTAACCAAAATGCAGTCTTTCTGCTCTTTTAGTTGTTTTTTAAATAGTGGAATATGTGTTGAAATCAACAAGTTTCTGTATGAAGACTAGCAAAATGTATTCACTGATACAGATTCTGGTACTCCTATCCTTATGAGGACATTTGGTCCTAAATAAATACAAGATCACACACACACACACACACACACACACAGATGCAGAGTATTATGGGCTCAGATGTGACAGACTGTTATGTAAGAAATCTGTATGCCCTAAATACGGATATGGGAGAGTGAAGGGCAGAGAGAACGGGACAGCATATGTGTATACGATAGTGTATCTTTGTGTGTTTATGATATTGACTGAATAAGAACATTCTACATCACTGTACTCTTTAGCCACTGAAACACAACTGATTAAATAACTGTGCAGTACTGTACAGTATTTGTCTATTACGTTTTTATACATCAAGTAGAGTTGAATCAGAACCTATTTGTCAAATACAAAATATAGAGTCATATACAAATATGCAGATGTTTTACATTGTGTTGCTTTTCTAAATGAAAAGAAGTTAACGTCACTTGTGAATGGGGCAAATATAATTGCAAATCTTTGCAAATTTCAGTGCACAGTTATTAATTATTTACTGAATGTAACATTGAAAATAAATAAAATATAAATAACAACATGTGGCATGAGTAAGATTTGGCACCCTTTCAGTCAGTACTTAGTAAGACTGCATGCATGGTAAACCACAGCCTTCAGTGTTTCTTGCAGCAAAATAAAAGTCTTTTTTTTCAACTTCTATTTACAAAACATTTCTAGTCTAGAAAGAAATGTAGGTCATCTCGCATGCACAACATGTTTACATGTTTTTCAATAATATTCATATCTGGGGATGTAAAGACCTTAATCTTTCCATTCTTTAAGTATGTCAGGGTTGTGATCGCTGTCATTTCTTCTTCAGTTCCTTTACTGACTGTGACATTAGCTTCCAGGATTTGTTGATATATAACAGAATCCTTTCTTCCCTCTTTCTCTACATTTTCAGCACCATTGACTGCCAAAATAGCCCAAAGCCTAACAGATCAATTCTAATGCTTAACAGTTGGCAATGCATTGACATTTGTGATGAGATCATAATTAAAGTCACCTTCACTAGAGGTCTGACTTGAATGAAGGCCTAAAGATCTAAAATCTACTTATTTTGCTGACTGAGTAAGGCTAAAAAAGTAATAAGAATAAGTAAAAGAATTTTAAATACATGCAATTTGTAACAGCAAACACTGGATTTTACTTTGCGCAAAATGTTAACTACCTCTTTCAGGGACATTTATAAAAGCATTTTGAGAGTGAAGAATGTTCAGGCTGCTGAAAATGGTTTTATAATGGCCTGTAGACACCATGTTTATCATTCAAATTACTATCAAATAGATCACTAGATCAGTTCATAGAGAACACACATTTTAATCTGTTTTTTTATTAAATATTCATTACCTGTAGGTTTTGTCTTGACAGTGACAGTAGATATGTATATATATGACAGTGACACTATATACAGTATATACATACAGTAGATCAGCTAATGAAATTCACCTGTCTGGTGTCATAACATTGAGGTCCTGATGGTAAAGCATTGCTGAAATGCTGTGAAATGTGAAATGGATAAAGCTTGGATTATATTTACATTAAGATAAACTGCATTTTCTCAGCACTGGCATTTAAAAAAAATATTTAGGAAATAGCCTTAGAGGAATATCAGCTGGTTCAGGAAACATCAGATGGAAATGTAATGACCCCAGTGTTTGCTGAGGCCTGTGTTATTATTGGGCCACTTGAAAAGTTACCCACCCACCTGATTCAGATTAGACCATCTGAGCTGCAGACTAAAAGAACTACGCTGTGGTTTTGCCATCTAGTGGCTGAATGAAAAATTGAAATGATGCAAAATCTAAAATGATGCAAAATCTAAAATAATAAATAAATAAATAATTGTTATTATATATACAGTGCCCTTCATAATTATTGGCACCCCTGGTAAAGATGTGTTAAAAGCCTTAAAATTAATTACATTTTTATTGCAGAAGCATACTTTTAGAAAAATGTAACCTTCAACTTAAGTGAATTTTAAGGGGAAAAAAATCCCTGACTAAGAAATAATCATTTTTCATAAAATCACCTGTTCCACAATTATTGGCACCCCTGAGGTTAATACTTTGTACAGCCCCCTTTTGCCAACAAAACAGCACCTAATCTTCTCCTATAATGTTTCACAAGATGGGAGAATACAGAAAGAGGAATCTTCGACCATTTCTCTTTGCACAATCTCTCTAAATCATCCAACGACATGGGTCCTCTCCTCTGCACTTTCCTCTTCAGCTCACTCCACAGGTTTTCAATGGGGTTGAGGTCTGGGGACTGAGATGGCCATGGGAGGAGCTTGATTCTGTGTCTGCTGAACCATTTCTGTGTAGATTTGGCCACATTATCTTGTTGAAAGACCCAGTGACAACCCATCTTCAGCTTTCGGTCAGAGGCCACCCAATTTCGATTTAAAATGTCCTGGTATTTCAAAGCATTCATGATGCCATGCACCCTAACAAGGTTCCCAGTGCCTCTGGAAGAAAAACAGGCCCACAGCATCAGCGATTTTCCCCCATACTTCACAGTTGGCATGAGGTGCTTTTCTGCATCTCATCTTTTGTCTTACCCCAGACCCACTTTGAATGTTTGTTTCCAAAATGCTCTATCTTGGTCTAATCTGACCAAAGCACATGGTCCCAGTTGAAGCCCCAGTACTGCTAGACGTTTGTGTTTATGATTGTGAGTGAGAAAATTTTTTTTCCGCGCATGCCTCCCAAACAGCTTACTGGCATGTAGACAGCGCCTGATGATTTTTTTGGAGATTTTGTGACCCCAAGATACTACCATTTGTTGCAATTCTTTAACAGTGAGCTTTGAAGAACTTTTTATTTCTCTCACCATCCTCCTCACTGTGCGTGGTGGCAAAATAACGGTTTCTGTTGTTTTAAACTTCTTAATGATTTCTCTGACAGTAGATATGGGCAGGTGCAGGCGAGTGGCTATTTTCTTGTAGCC
>JBBPDA010000105.1:18009250-18031617 GCA_037974385.1 Arnoldichthys spilopterus | reverse complement strand
TTGTGACTACATGTCTGTGAAAAGCTCTTTATAAATGAACCTTACTTACTTACTCAGTTACTAAGCTACAAAAAACAGCAGTAAACCTAAAAATGGCACCTTTATGGTAGGTATACCCTCTGGAATGGCCAGTGAGTATTGGTACAAAGTAGGTTTACCCAATAAACTGGCAACTCAGGGAATTAAAAGTATTGGTTGTAAAGTTTAAAGGCTCTGCTACAAATGGTGCAGGTCAAAACAGGTTTATAAGTTGCTACTAATGAATTAAGTAATTCACCTTGATCATCTGAGCTACGTAGCTCTCTGGTCCAGTGTACTCAGTGGAGTCTTTTACTCTGACTAGCACAATGAAGTACAGGTAGTGCCACAGGTTGTGCTCCTCTTTGATGTGCTCTTCAAACGTTACTGTCTTATTATCAAACTTATCTCTCTCCAAACCTGCAGAAACAAGATATGTATACATAGTAGTTATGTTGTAAGCCTTGACAATTATTAATGACTGAATAACAGGCCTAGAGTTTAGCTTCATAAGTGTGGGTGCACAGTGCTCACAGTATTGGGAAACAAAGCCCCAAGTGATGCATCTATGTATCTGTAAGTGTGCATGAGTATGTGTACATAGCCTCACCACATATAAAGCAGGTAGTTTTCAGCACTTCTTCTTTCCTCTGTTTCTCACTCCTTAAGTCGGCAAACGTGTCAATGATGACACCAAAGATCAGATTCAGCACAATGATTATAACCAGGAAGAAGAAGAGCAGGTCATATATAACCCTTGCAGCAAACAAAGGCTCCTGAGAAATATAGAATAATGAAAAAACTTTTCAGACATTTTCATAATACACATATTATTTTATTTAAAAAAATTTAGTCGAGCTCCCACAATGGTGTTGCTGTTTAAAAGTGTGTCCAAAAAAGTCCAAAAACAATTTTTATATTTTTCTTTCTATTATAAAGAACAAAAAACATTTCTTCATATACAGGGCTTTTTGACCTGATCCACCCAAATCAGCATTTTTTTGGTAAGCATTACTGTCAGTTTGTGCATCACTATCATCTAGGATATTTTATTTTAGGCTTTATCTTCCAGGAATAATGTTAGCTGTTGTGTTTGTGTTATAATGGAATAGGGCTGCAAAAATGAATAGATGAAACTGATATTTCAAATTCATTAATGAATTGTGTGTCAGTGAAAGTATGGTTGTTACAACACCCACGTCCCCCTGTGAGTGTAAAGCCCATGTGTTTAGTCACTACATATGATTAAAAGGGTCAATAATTGTCTGGTGGACTCCTGTGGCTGTCATGATTCAAACACACAATCTCTTGATGATAAAGTACAACTTTAAACAGCTACACAGTACTAGTTGAACAGTACTACTACTGGCAATTTCCATGATCTGCAAAGAAAAGCATTTTGTGACAAAAGATGCAATATGATAAACGTCATATTATTATTTGCCACCACTATTTATGTGTGGTGTGAATGAGCATACCTCTTTAGAAGGTTTGCGCAGCACGTCCCCGACTCCTCCCCCACTCCTTAGACCGTGACTCAGTACAGTAATCATACACATCCACAAAGAATCACATGCTCTCTCAACATCATCTGCACATAACATATTAAAATTATGTTTTAATTGCTGTCAAGGATTTAAAATGGAATGTATGTGAACTCGAATAATGCTTTTCATGGCTCACCTTCTTCTGCTCCACCAGAGAGACAAGTGCTATTTTCTACATTGCACGTCCCCTCAGACCAGAAGCTGCTGGCCAGATTCACCACCTCTTCTGTGCCACACATACATACGCACACAAAAATACACAAAGAGTCACATTGAGAGAGTATTATTACATTTGGACAATCAGCGACTAAGTAAGGGAAAGCAGAGGAAAAAGCCTCTTTAAGAACAATGTCTACTTTCTGTATAGCTAAGCCATATCAATGCATGAGTTAAGCATGTAAAGGATGATGATGCATAAACATATTTGAAGGAAGGGGAAATAAAATAGATGCCAACTTCTAATAAAATAGAAGCAATCAGAAACAGAAACATTTATTATATACAACAGTTATTATTATTATTATTATTATTATTATTAAGTTAATTAATTAATTGTATTAGTTATTACTGTTGCAATAAGAAAAAATAAATTTAAAAAAAGCACCAGGATTCAACATTTAACTGTTACGTGTGAGTTATTAGACATGAGAAAATAATTTAGGTGCAGATGTTACTCTTCTGAGTAGTAAAGTTCACATTAAAACTCTTCTCCAGCAAGATGGCCAAAAAACATGACCTATTTTTAGCCCATAATAAATACAGCTGTTTTTTGGAAGGTAGCCAGTGAAATTTCATTGAACAACTTGAGTCTTTACGATGATAATATATCTAATAATATATCTATGGCAAAGTGCTAGAGGGGTCCTGTGGTTTTGTTGCTTAGCAAAAGATGAAGCCTTTTTTGTACTTCATATAAATTCATAGATCATTATTATTCAAAGACAAAACAGTAGATAAACTGAGCCCAAATCATTTTCAGAGAATATTTTAGGAATGCAGTGATACAGATAAAATTTCTGAATCAATTACACAACAGTCATTCAGTGAATGTATCCAGATTAGATATGCCCAGGAGAGAAGATTGCATACAAGGGAGAGTGAGACATATTATTCTTTGAGGGGGCTTCTTCCTCATTGTTATCCTACATTACACATCTGATGAGCTAGCTAGCTAAATAAATAAATAAACAAACAATAAACACATTAAATAAATGATTTACAAAATTAAATCTTCAATTTCCAAGTGAGTACAATATTTCATGCTTGTGAAAATGTATGCTTCAGACACAAAATTTGTTTTGTGTTATAATTGTTTTGTATAGTACACTTGACATGTTTTTGCATGTATATAAAAAGTATGGTGCAATATGCTGCAATAATTCAGAAATAATCTTTTTGCAAATGTCCTTTTAGGGGCTCAAAACAAGTAACTAAGACTTAAGGCTGTGTTTTGTTTACATTTTGTTTACATAAAAAGTGTGTGTGTGTATATGTGTGTGTGCTCTATACCCAGGGTGCTGTTAGGAATGCGATCCACCTCCAGGATGAAATCATCTTTAAAGAAGATGTAGCCCACAATGGAAAAGAGGTACACCAGGATGAGCCCCAGTACAGCTGTCAACACAATGGAGCGGCCATTCCGAGTCACACTCTTAATGACATTTAGCAGAGTTTCTTCTCTGTTCACCAGGTCAAACAGCTGCTCACAACACACAAAACACAAGAAACAAGCTACTTACTCACTAAATTTTCCACAGGGTAAGGAATGGTGGTTTCAGTGCATCAATGTGTTTTTTGTGTCTGATGCTGCAACAGAATTTATTTTTCATTGTTTTTCAACGTACATTTAGGTGTACAAAAATGTATTTCAGTATTATCCTAAAATGCATTTATGTACATCTAAATGTAGTCCTTGGTGAGAATAGGCATGTTTAAAGCTTTGTGAAAGGCACCAGTAAGCTGTAGAAGAAGACGTGTCCACAGAGTCCGAGTGTACAGATAAGGAGGTAGAGCAGGTGGAACAGGAACTCTCTGTCCATAACCATCGCTCTGTAACCACGTGTAAACGTCCCTCGGTTACCCACAAAACTCAACAGGAATACAATCTTATTGCACACCTAAACACCACAAACAGGAGAAAAAATACAATCAGGTGTCTTAAGACCAACAGTTTTATACACTATACACTGCAGTATATACTTCATAATATACTTTCCTTGTTTCATTTGTTAGCCCTTTACCCTGTTCATTTATGGTCAGAGCCTCCACAGGAGGAGTGTATCACACAGCAGAGCTGCTGGAGTTTTTAAACACTGTGAACAATTTCTTTCTACTCTGTTAGAAAAGTCTGTCCTGTTGGTCCTTCATGTATTCATAAAGTTTTGGATGATAGTTCATCTGACGCTTCACAGTTTGTGTTAGTCATCCTCTAGCCCAGTTTCCCAACCATGGTCCTGGAGGCACACCGCTCTGCATATGTTGGTGTTTTTACTGCTTCTAACACACCGGATTTAACCAGTCCCCCAATTAACATCACTGTAGTGAGTAAAGTAGGTGTGGGGAGGCAGGGAAAGCAGGAAAATGTGTAGGGCGGTGTGTGTCCAGGACCAGGGTTGGGAAACCCTGTTCTAGCCCTTTATCAGTGGGCAACTGATTCTAAAAAGTTGGACAATCTGTAATTGTGGACAAAAACGTTCACCTACATGCGAACAGGAGCAGATTACACAGACAGTGAGTGCAGAAACAAGGTAGTAAACGACTTAATAAAATGGCTAAAATTAAAAATCAAAAATTCAGTGTTTATAATAGTTATGATTTGTAAAAAATATTTTTGCATTTTTTAAAACAAATGTACATCAAGGCAAAACTCTCCTGAGAAAATAAAAGCTTTTCTAAGGGTTAAATGCTCAAAAAATATCAGTGTTTGTAAAGGTGTATTACTGTAAAGCTCTGAGTGGTTTAAGTGTATAGTGTGTGTTTGTTAGTGTAAGTAGCCTTACGTTAAAAGCCCCCAAAAGAGAAAGCATGTGCTGAAGACCTAATGAGAAGCCTAGTCGTAGAACAGAGGAGATGACCAAAACACGAACAGCATTTGGCTGGGGCAATAGCAGCACAAACCCCAGTGACCCCAACACGCACACCCACAGCAGCAGAGAGAGAGACGGGTCCAGTGGACCTGGAACAAACAGTAAATGTGTTCAGTAAATGTTACAAACAAAGAGATTTCCATCAAACTGGAATCCTTCAACTGTTTCTCTGGTTTACAGAAAATAGAGGTGAGGAGGAGAAGTAGCAGGATGTGATGCTTAAATATACTCACTGTCACGCACACTGTCCAGCGGGTAGAAGAACGCCACCAACACATTTATAAGCACGGCCAGGTTAAAGGAGACATTGCTCCAGAATGACATGTTTCTACTGCACCAGTACAACACTGGCTGGGCTGAAACACACACAAACAAACACACACACACACACACACACACACACACACACACAAACAAACACACACAGATACATTGCAAACTGTAAACATACCAACAGTTTGGTGTGACTGTGGCTTAAGGCCACATATTTTTGGTCTCTTCTTGTCCCAGAACCGTCTTCACAATTTCAAGACACTGCTTTAAACCCACAGTGAGTGTACCTCGCAGTTTTTTCTGCCACCTCATCTCATTGTAGAGGTCATCTGCCCTCAGGAAGAAGTCGTTGATCTTGCTGCCCTGCTCATCTCTCTCTGTGCTGTAGTACACTCGCAGTTTGGACTCGTTTGTCAGGAAGGAGCAGATATGAGGCACAGGAAACACTATCTGTTCCATAGTGCGGTCCTGGCGCACTATCTGCACACACACATACACAAGAACAGAATTGAACAAGGTGGTTATAGTACTGATCAGTCATAATGTATGATTGTGTCCCTGTGTAACTTTATATATGTCTATATGTATGCGCTGTGTGTCACCTCTATCTGGGCAGTGTGTTCAGTGTAGCACTCCAGTGCTTGATCTTCTCCGCTTGGTTTCAACAAGAGTTGTAGCTCCTTGTTGTGACGAGACAGCTATAGGATCAAAGAACAGATGTAATGCTACACACAAGGAGTAAAAGTCTATAAAGTACTTGTATCTTTTGAGTGAGAGTGCTTAAACCACCTGTAAACAGACACTTAGCTCTGAAGATAAGTCCGCTGGCTTTTGGTGACCCTGTTTTACATCACTACGTGAATGTATAGGTACTGTGTATTTGACCCTGGCAATGTGCTTCTGACTGTGTCTTAATCAGAGTACAGAGTATAGAGGCAAAACTTTTATTTTGCTTAGTTGGTTACATTTCACTTTCAGAACAAAACCTTATATCTGCAAAAAAGTAACTTCAGTAAAAGATTCAGTCCTTTAATGTAAGTTAATGGAGTGAGATTGTATCCCTAGTAATTCTGGGACATTTCCATTGGTCTGTTTGTTCATCATGAAATTTTTAAACAAGGCAAATGGTATTTTTTTAAATTAGCAAAAATGAGGTTTTATGCAGACAGCAATATTTAAATTACAACATAAACTGTGTGTACCTGATGTGCCAAAATATAGATATTGTGCCCAACATTGCGTGGTGAAGCAGCATGGTCCTCTCCATTCTCCTCATCATCATCAAAGTCAGCCTCCCCCTGCTGATAGGCTTTCTTTATCACCTCAACCTAGTGTACAGAGACAACAGCCTACATTTGGTCTGGGAATGTAATTATTACTATTAATACAAAATAGATTGGTCAGTAAAACACTGAATTTCTTTTTCTTTTTTACCTTTGTCAGTTAAATAAAGATTCATATTGCATGTTTTTTTATTCATTTTACAAAATGTCCCAACTTTTCCCGGAAATAGAGTTTGCATGACACATTGCTACATATGGAAAGAAATTGCATCCTTCACCAGCTCTTTGGGCCTCATGTTGTAAAGAATCCTCTCTGCATTCTCACTGTCATGGCGACTCTCCATTATGGCCAACAGCAGCTTGGAGGCATTATTCTGAATAAGAAGCAGGTAAAATATTACAGGGCTAACTTAAGTATACAGCAATCAGACAAATTACAACACAAATATCACCTATTACACTAGGAAACATCTGAATCTCATGATTTTATGTAGTAATATTCTTAAATTTCTTAAGTGAAAGAAAAACCATTGTCATTTGACACAAAAGCAGATCACCTTCAGCTCCAGCACCAGGTCCATCCTCTTTCTACCAAGTGGATTGATGTCATTCAGAATCAAGGCGATGATGATGTCTATGCCATTAGACTCATGAGTGGCAATGCAATTCTACATGAACACACACATAACAAAACATCAGTCACTTGTATGTGCCTTGTCTATAAAGGCTCACAAAAAGAAAAGTGAGAGACTGTGTGAATGAGATTGTGTGTGTACCTGGTTGTCATGGCAGGGTCCTTGGCAGTACTCAGTAAGGCTCTCTATAGTCTGGTTAATGAGAGCAACATTGTGTTGATTTATGTAAAGACCCAGCAAGCCAAGGCCTCCTGTAGTGCTGCCACAGATACAATCCAGAAACTGCAGTGTCTCACACACCAGGTTATAGTTGTTCTTATTGTTCTGGCAGCGCAGAAAATTCTGTAAAAAGAGGTGAAAAAAAAGTGTGGCACAAAAAACACTGACCTACGATGTGATAAAAATAACTTTTTTAATATACCATATGTCAGAAGTGCACAAGAATACACAGTATCCTCGACAACATGTACACAACAGACCAACAAAGGTCTCAGCAAGTCTGCACATTTGGGCTGTGCAAGATGATCTGTCCTAAAGAAGACCGGCATGAAAAATATGTGGCAATATCTCTGGATATGGCTCTAAAACAGTGGGCCTGTATTAATCGGTGCAAAATATTGCAAAATCACTGTGTGACAGCATTTACATGTCCAAATATACCTTGATTACGCCAATACTGAATACGTCAATACCTTGAATACCTTGAGTATGCCAGTACTTTCCCGGACCACGTTTTATTTATGCTAAGCTTAGGTTGACTAAGACCTTAGCTGTACCATGACGATCAAACTGTGCTGTTTACATATGTTAATAAGGCTAGTAGTGCCAGCTGTGCACCACTGATGTGCATGTAAACGTGCATAGTAAAACAATAAATATTGAAAGGACATCTTTGAATGGAAAATTTTTTATAAAAAAAATTAAGTTGATCATATTAGATTTGACCAATATTTCAAAACAACATTTAATGATGCAATAATCATCACATTATTCCTAATTATTAACTGGACACTGTGTAAAAAAATGGACTGGACAACATAAACTACAGTACATTATTTTAACACATCTGTTTTAAGAGTGTTAAAGATCAGTCTTGTACAAACCAAACAACGTAAATGCAGGTGTAACACACACACACACACACACACACACACACACACACACACACACACACACACACACACACACACACACACACACATACAAACACGGACCTGCAGGTCTCTGTTGTGGTTTTCACACAGCAGCTGCAGGAAGCGCAGAATTGGCTGCATAATGAGGATGACAGGGCTCATCTCCCCTTGCTCTGCCCCTTTGTCTCCCCCTCCTCTGTCGCCATCAGTATGACCATAGCCCTCTTCAGGATCAGCATCGCGGCGATACGAGCCAAACGCTTTCTTCGTCACTGCAGATGCCTCCAACAGCTGCTCACGCGCATCATCAGTGACCATCACTACTGAATCTTTTTCTAGAAAACATTCAACATAAGTTAAGTTCATTAATGAGAATTTTAGAGTCATTTTCATCAACAGTTCTGGATCATTTGACCTAATGTACATAGACATGAGCCACACAGCATTATGCACTAATCAACATCATCACCACATTCATATCCACAGGTTAAAACGCACACAGCTAACCTTTCCGGCGCTGAGGTGCATCTCGTTCCGAACCGTGGTCATCACGACGTTTGTTACCGAGGTCACTGGTGTTGACAGTAACAGTGGCTTTTATTTCTAGCTGAGCTGCTTTCATTCGGTCATTAAAAACCCGGAAAAATTTTTCGGACTTCTTATCCTCTGTCAAACGTTTATAAAAGGAGCGCTGCAGAAGAAACAGACACATAGATGAAATTGTAAATATTTTTACTACATCAGCTGCAACTTAACCCTTTCAAGTGTAATTCGCTATACACTGAATTTACATTATATAATGGAACATTTATATATCACAGTTATGGAATTAATGACACAGTTAAATAATGGATCACATATATATATATATATATATATATATAGTGAGAAAAAATAATATGAAGTTGCACCAAAACAGCAAAACCTCTTAGGGTTAGCTAACTGATCTATTCTGACCTGTATAGTTGTGTTGCCACCCTCCAAGAGGGCAATAGCTAATAAGATGCTCTCGTGAAAAACACGGTCACTGTTTGTGTTCATGATGAGGTCAATGACGAGGTCAGATGCTCCCTCACGATCCAAGTGACACTGCACTTCTGTTAGAGACATTTCTGCTCGACTCAAAGCACCTTAACACCCAAAACACACACACACACACACACACACACACACACACACACACACACACACACACACAAGCACGTGTTTATGATACATGGGACACTGAGTGATGACAACTAATGAAATAATTAACTAATGTAACTAATGAACTAATAGATATTTTTTTATGTGAAACTCTTTAGTATGACAAATAAAAATATTACTCCATGCACATACCTGATTGGTTCTTGTTTGGACCTACAGGTGTAAGGGCAGAGTTACTGAAGGCTGTTAGACTCTCTCTCCTACCACCAGTCCTGAAGTTACCATAGTAACGGTTGACCAGCAACTGCCTCAGAGCCTCTCCCTATAAAAGCAAATTTATGAAATCTGATCAATTTTTGCTTCATTTATACACATACAAAATCCCCAATATAGATACCAATCAGTAAATGTGTTGTGCCCTATTTTACTAAAGACTTTTATATAGATAAATAAATTAAATAATACATTAATAATGAATAGACAGTAAATCACCCTGTAACAGTCTTTATACTATCAAATTCCACTGTAAAAACTACACACGCTCATCCAAAGAAGAGATTAAACCTGGGTTAAATCTACTTTAGGTGAAAGTAAGAGAGCAATAAAAGCCCCCTGTATTTTGGTCCGTGTCTAATTTAAGTAACTCATTTATATATAAAGTTTATGAAACCTTATCCTATAATGCTTTTTCATTCTGCTACATGGTCTGCTATGTTTTTGAACAGGTTTGGATTCAAATAAGTGTGTGTGGTTAGCGAAGAACTGAGGGGATCCAGAGGTCAGGGGGCAGGGTAACCTACCCTCCTCTGATCCTCTTGTTGTTTAGGTGGCAGGTTCACATCCACCTGCTGAGTGAGTGAGCAGAGCAGACAACAAAACACTAACACAGAGTTAGTCATCATCACCATGCATTAGCAAACAACATACATCATGCAGCAAAGTCTACTGATTCCTTTTAAGTGGCTGGTCAGTAGCAATGGTGGGCTGCAGTATGCAGTTTGTTCATAATCATGTTCATTCAAGTGTAATGCATTTATTGGAAAGATCAGGGAAAAGTAGGGAAAGGCAGAATACGTGTGCTATGGGATTTTTACACAGTTACTGTAGCTAATACTATAACACTAGCACCGGAGATCACTTCTTCAAAAACAAAAAGGCATTACCACAATAACAATGTCACAAGTCAGTAATGTAGTGAAACTGTACAAAACATCATCCTAAAACTATACGTCAGCCAGCTTCACAGCTTTTTAAGTAAACTCAACTGAATCTTTTTAGTTTAGTAAAAGTTTGCAGATATTTTTCTAGTGCAGCTCAGTAAACAGTTTAAACTGAGCTTACCTTGTCTACTCCTTTTGTGGAGGGGGCAAGGTGGACTTTTACTTTGTTGAATGTTTGATTTTAGGGAATGATTACCTGATTACATTTGATTACCTAATTTAAAAATTTAATTGAATAAAATGTACATTCTCAGTGAATCTGCTTAGTAATTAGTTTGCAGTTTGAATGACAGACTTGGTATCTGGTCATTTTAAAGGTTTGCTCTGCAATCTTATAAGAAAGTGACTATTTGTCAATGTGAACACGCTCAAGCACTACAACTAAATGAAATGTGGCCTCTGTATGTAAAAATGAATAAAAATGGAATAATAAGATATTGAATCATAAATCCCATTTCATGAATCATATCACATCATAGGGTAAGTGTATCATTACAGCCTTAGTGTTGGGCTGACAGAAAGGCATGTGAGAGTGACTATTTGTCATTGTGAACACACTCAAGCACCACAACAACATGTGACCTCTGCATTTAAGCCATCACATGTGCACATGTGGAACAGGGGGCAGCTATCAACAGCACCTGGGGAGCAGTGTAGTGGGATGGTACCTTGCTCAAGGGTACATCAGTAGTGCCCGGGGTGGGACTTTTAGGTCCCAAGGGCAATGTCCTAACCACTAGGCCACCATTCTTTAAAGGGGAGTCACTTTCTGTAGCTGCCTGGATAAAATTCTAGGCCAGGTTTGAAACCTCTAGCTTTAGCTAAATGTGTGTGGTATGGTGATTTTTATAGCCATCATGTAAATGCCAATACAAAAACACTTTATAAGGGCATGTTATGTTGCCCTGACTTAAAATTCACATTTCAGATTTACAACACATCTCTCAACATTCGGCAACAATTGAATATTATATAAAGGCAAAAGAATCATTATGTATACACTGACCAGCCATAATATTTTGACCATCTGCCTGATACTGTGCAAGTTCCCTCATGCAGGTAAAAAAACTCTGACTGTGGTGCACTGTGTGTTAACATTTTGTACAACAGGAGCTCCTTTTTGGGAATAGACCAGACAGTCTAGACTCCATGACCCTGTCACCAATTCACCAGTTGTCTTTTGTTGACTTTTAGTGAGTACTAACTACTGCATACATGGAAAACTACACAAGATCTGTCATTTTGGAGATGCTCTGGTTCAGCCATCTTGCCACTTGCTCTCCTGCCTAATATATCCCACCTCCCTACAAGTCCCTTTAAATAATTAAATAATTAGTCAGTGTTACTCACTTCTGTCAGTGGTGCTAATGTTTTGGCTGATTGGTGTATTACACACATATATATATATATACACACACACACACCCATACACCACACACACTACATGGCAGATATAGCCTGGAGCTATTAAAGCACAAAGCACTGTACAGAAAAAAGAAAGACAAAAGGCAAAAATAAAGGAGGAGAAAAGACAAATAAGAGAACAGACAACAACCTCAGTAACATCCATCTCATCATCAAATGCCATGAGCTGAAAAAGAGAAGTGAATGTTGGGTTAGCAAATAAGTGCACATATGTCAAATGAAACCAGTGATTGTCAGTGACATAAGGTTAAACAGAAACCTAAAATAAAATAAACATGCAAACATCATATGCATACAAAACGTGCATATGAAGATGCTCTTGGAGACATTCAGTAGAAATTAAAAGCATAAGCACACATGCAAAGAGCGCAAGAAAAGAGGGCTTGTACAAGCTAGTGACTCCACAGCAATATCACTGTATTTCCCTAACAGCTTAGGAATGACTGACCATCCAATAGGCTTATAGGTCACAGTTCTACTGAAGTAAACATGAAGGTTATGCTCCAGTAAACTTATTCAAACCTATTTAATCTCCTATTTAGATTAATGCTATATATCCTCTTCCTCTCCTGTTACCTTCTCTCCATATCCTCTGTCTTTGGTCATCATCTCTCTGAGGGTTTGTAGAACCTTGATGCACAAGCGTTCCTCGTTCTCCTCCAACAGCTGTTTAGTGTGTTTTATCAACCTGTAGAGATACAGAACACATCTCAGCATCAATGTCTTTAGAGAAAAGGTGATGATGAAGTAAATTAGATTTTTAAACAATTGTGGAACATTTCTTAAGTGTAAAGTGCATTTGACTTAGGTTTGTTTATGTATAGTAATTTTAAATGGCCTAAGTTAACATTATAATATAGCATTATCTTTAAGAAAAGTTTAGTCTAGGACTAGGACTAGTAGCCACTGTGGTGAGATACCATTGATTACTCTCGTTAAGCCTAGAATTAAGAATAATCTGGGTCAGAGAAAACAACCTATAACAACATAAAAGTACTTTTAGATCATTTCTATTGGTCCATCCATCACGCAAATGCAAACAACATCTGACATTTTAAATGGGGAAAACTGAAACGCATAAAAAAAGATTTTTTTTTAGCAATGATATGTAATAGAAGGTAGCCTGCCAATTATTTTTATAAGCTAACAGTGCAGAATGAGTATTCAAATTTGCAGTATTGTGCTGGCCCAGTTTTGTGCTTTTGTACTCTCTTACTTGCAGATAAATCCTCCACTCTCACACTTCCGATGAGCCTCTGTGTGTTCTGGAAAGAGCAGCTCTGGACGATGGAGAACATCCACCAACACAGACAACTCAGCCTGCACAAGGGGCCTCAGCCTCTCCTCTAGTGCTGAAACTATGTCCTATGTATACATGCACACATGAACACACACACTTCAAGTGAGGCACTGAGAGGGAAGATAATAAATACCCTGTTATAATCCAGTGACACTGACCATCTGTAAACGTTCTGAAGTCGCAGTGTAATTTAAGACATATTTTATTTTTGCAAAATAAAGAGATATCCAGATCACAAGCTAAAATACCCTTAATTAATTTACAAAAGCATCAATATCTCACCTGCAGTCTTTCAATGATGTTGCGGTAGTCGCGTGATGCAGTGAGAACAGAATCTCTCCGTGCGGCATTGCGAGCAGACAGCCTCCAGCTTAGAGCTGTCTTCTGTACAATGTTGCTGGACTTTATGAACAGATTATTCACCTGACAATCCAGATCCACTGGGATGGCTATAGCCCGGCCCTTAGCTGTACAGTAGACACATACAGACCACAGCTCTGGAAACATTCTGTATACAGCAGTGTAATCCCTGTTACTGCAAGAAATCAATTACGTATAAGCTACTATTTAACCAAAGCATAAACGTGAGGACAAGAAATTACAAATTGTTACTGCGCCCTCGTGTGGTTCAGTAAATGTAAGTTCAGGTAAATTTGCCAGTTTACAGACACAGCCAGCTGTAGCCTAAAACCTCCCTGAGTCACAAAAATCTTGTCGCTAGAAGTATATGATTTATCTCCTGCTTAGATCATGGTTTTACCAATGCCAGATGATATCCCTCTTTCTTCCACCAGATAAATTTCAGTAACAGGCTGGAACATATTTTCATCTTTAAAGTAATTGGACAGACTCTGCTTTTGGAAGGTGAGCTCTTACCCACATCACTCAGCACCTTTATGCAAGCCTCTACACTGCCCTTCTGAGCTGGGAGCAGCCAGTTACAGTGATACACACGAAATACTCCTTGGAGAAGCTGCACAAACACTGGCTGACGAGTCTGAGATAGAGGATGAGAAAAATAGAGATGAAAAGAAAGAAACTTAAGTCTCCATACCATGAGATTTCCCATAGAAAAATGCTTTACACATGTAGCAGAAAAAAACAGAAATAACAATTAGGTGCACAGGACTGAGAGAGGGAACAACATTTACAGCTATTTGCTTGATGTGGCTGTTATTACCTGCAGACTTGTGCTCTGGTCAGAGAATGGTGAGCTGAAGAATGTGGTGACGATGCTCATGATGGTTTCAGTTACATAGCGCTCCAGAACCGTGTCTGCATGCTTACGATCACTCGTATTGTTACACACCTGCAAACAGCAAAACAGAAATTACATAGACAACATGAGTGTGTCTGACATCCCATCACAGACTGTACTGATGCACGGAGGTTTAATCACAGACACAGTAAGTGTATGGTGCGTTAATGTGAAGATGTGTTTCCTACAGAGCGGCCAAACGCATTTGTAACTGGACTTTGTATGCCTTAGAAAACTCAGAAGTGTTTTATTTGGTGAAAGATGTAGCATCAAGTAAGTATTTATATATACATAATATTTTGACAGTTTTGCTTCAAAGATATTCAAAACTGTTGTGAAATACTCAGTATACACACACGTTTCGTTTAAACTGAGGAGTTGACTTGTTTTCCAGAACTAGATCTTAACAGATCAGCTAACAGGCACATCCAAGTAAAGAAAATGGCTTGAATGGCATCTTACACGCATTGTATGTTTTAATTAGATTTGCCTCTTAAAGCTATACATTAGGGTGATTTGTTTTGACTGTGTTAAGGAAACATATATTAATGCCGATTACTGTAATGAACTTGCTATGACAAGGTTCTAATGTCAAGTTCTTTTTTTTTAGCAAATTAAAACACTGCTATTGAGGATTAGCATGATGCAGCTTAAGCATAGATACTATCATGTTTTGGAAACTCTAACAGTAAAAACACTGTTTTGTAGGAAAAATGAATTAAAAAAAAGAAAATGTTCTAGCTACTCTATAGATAGGACTCCTTACCCTGCAAATGTCCACCAGGAAGTCATCAAATAGCTTCCACATGTGATTACTGGTGTAGATTTCCTTCATCTCAACTTCCGTATCTACATAGCAGTGGTTCAGGAAATTCACATATGCCATCTTAACCTGAAAAAAATCGGACTGGTCCATGATTGGTCATTGAAGCATGCAATTTTTTTACAGCTATATTTGCACATGCACACACATCCACATTTATCTGCACTCATACCTGACCCTTCGCCGACTCCTTTATATTTGTTTCAATTAAAACCCAGTAATGACATTTCTATCTCTCTCAAACACACACCTCAGGAATGCAGTCCTCATGCGTCACCACACGCACAATGTCATCAAGCGGGAGAAGAGAGTTGCACTTTATTTCAGTGTAGACATTCTTACCCTCCGTGCACACAGCCAGCAACTCTACCAGGTGGATATGATACCTGGAAGACAGGAATACAGTGTTCAGAGTGTCCACAAGCCTCATGTGTCTCATGTGTGATTTTTATGCCTAAATACACAAGTACACACCTGAGTGCACTGCTCTCATCTAGGCGCTCCCTCTCAAGACGCATCATCTGTACCAATGTCTGAAATGATGCACGGTCATTGTAGAACACAAGGACATCCTCACCTGCAGTCACCAGCTTTACAAACACACACACACAAAACGATGAGGAAAGAACCCAGCATCCAGTTACCATTTAACAAATGCTACCACTGCACATTTTAGTACAGAGCTGCAAACACAACACAAAAACAAGAACCTATACAGAATACTTCATGATGAAAGAAATGTGGTCAGAATTTGAATTTAAACATCTAAACTGAAGCATGCCATGCAAACACATCTATAACACATCTACACACCAACCTCAGCCATGACAATGTCCTGGCATTTCTTGATAAACTTGTTCTCAGCCTTAACAATGGTCTGGAGAAATTTGAGGTAGTGGACGCTGCGGCCGTGTGTCTCGATGCAGTGAACAAAATGTTGCACTACTCTCTCATTAATCTCACTACACAACTGGAAATTATTCATAAAGATATGCTGCATAGTCACCGCTTCCAAAATCTAACAAAAACACAGAGAGAGAAAAAACATGAATATACAAAACATATATTTTTAAAATGTATATAATGTTATTAATAATGAAATAATTATAATACAAATTATATCATTAAAATAATTTTATAATGTAAATAGAAATAGAAATAGAAATGACCTATAACCACCTACAAACCCCATTTCCAGAAAAGTTGGGATATTTTCCAAAATGCAATGAAAACAAAAATCTGTGCTTTGAAAATTCACATCAACCTTTATTTAATTTAATTGTATTTTGTAAATATATACAAACGTAGAATTTGATGACTGCAGCACACTTATCTAAAGTTGTGATAGAGGCATATTTACCATTGTATTACATCACATTTCCTTTTAATAACACTTTTTAGTTATTATGGAACTAAGATGTCATCTATATGCCAACACATGTCTCTCTAAAATCCTAATATATGCCTCATAGTCAATGATGCCTTCGCATACATGCAACACACCCATTCCGTTGGCACTGGTGCACCCCCATACCATCAGAGATGCTAGTTTTGCGCTTTTCCTTGTTAACAATCTGGATGGTCATTTTCATCTTTCATCACAGAACAAGACACCTATTTTTTCTGTAAACCAGAAATGTGGACTCATCTGACCATAGCACATGGTTCCACAGTGTTTAGGTCCATCTAAAATGAGCTCAGGCCCACAGAACTCGCCAGTATTTCTGAATAGGTTGATGAAAGCCACATTTCTTACTGCAGCGACAAAGGTTTTCCACTCCTAAGCCCAGATGGCTATATTTGTCATTGTATGACATTTTCTGAGGGCTCAAAAATCACACATCACAGATTTTTTTTTTCATTGCATAAAGAGTCAATAACCCAACTTTTCTGGAAACAGGATTTGTAATACCTGTTTTTATCAATCCTTCATGAAACCAAGTGTGATCATTATGAATTTGAACAAATCCACGTGATGATGAGGGGCATCAAGGAGACAACTAGAATAAACTTTGCTCTTCTTGCAATACAAAATTGTCTGAGTTACTTTGTTACAAACAAGAATTTTTTTTTACTATATTTAGGTTAACAATTGTGAGAGAAACATTTCTTGAAGTAAAATGAGACTTTTTCCAGTTCACACACCCCTGATTTATGTTTATATGAATTTATTCTAATATTAGTGTTTACTGGCAAATACGTTTGCTTAAGTGGTGCAGACTTATATAGTACTGTATATATACATTATTATTTATTTATACAATATATAACTGTTAATGCAACAGATATAACGGTAATAAAATAAAAGCTTACCCCAGGATGCAGAAACAAATTAATGTGTTTATGAAGCAGTGCCTGATTCTGCTGGTTTCCAGCACAGAAATTCTGGAGGAACTGATGAGCCAAAGTCATAATCTCTTGCATCCAGACATCCTCTCCCTTATACACACACACACACATAGACACAGTGCTAAATAAAACCATAGACTATAGCAACATCATAAAAATAACACAAAAAGGTGTTAAACAAGCTCCCCCCATAAACACACACTTTTTCATAGGGGATCTGTAGCAGTTCCAGCACCACTGAGTGAGCTCCCATGTTTCTGAGGAGACGCTGCTGTTGCTTCTTGTTTTTCCTGCCTGAAAGACACTCCATCACACACAACTTGCTCAGTCTCAGGAGAATCTGTCGACAAACACATAAACACAGACCATGGAAACAGACAAAGCATGGCTCAGAGTTGTCTTCATAGAGCTTAGGACCATAACACATGACTGTTTCAAAACAAACAAAGCCTAACCTCTTTCACAAGTCGGTAGTTAGAGCTGCTGGTACTCTCCACTTTGGGTTTGTCTAATCCATCAGAAATCGAGTCACTCTGTTAAACAGAAAGTGAAAATGAACACACTACGTTAGCTTGAGTCTCTGGAAAATCATGGTAAAATTAGTGTTTCTGTTTGTACAGAATTCATTTCAGCCTATCAAGCAGAAATTATCAATTTAAATTGCATAATATTAAACTAAATAAAACAAAATAACCACAACATAAACCTCTAAAATGTTCTAAATGCTTTAACTGTTGTATGTGTCTTTGAACGGACCTTATGATGTGCTTCTGTGGTGATCCCCTCTCCTGTGTGGAGTCCTGAGTCTGACCCCTGTCTCTTGTAGACCCACAGCTCAGACTTTTCTACGATAGACCTCAGCTGGTCCAGGTCTGCCTTTATCTGCTTGTAGTTCTCCACATCCTGACTGGTCACCAGGAGCTGCACCTGCACAACACACAACAGTTTTCATTAAATCTGCTAAAATATACAGTAAATTATTTTTCTATTTGAATTTTTTATTAATTTCATTAATAATAAATCTTAAAATACAACAATATATAAGTAAAAAACCTATGGTTTAAAAGAGTTTGAAGAAAGAAAGAGAGTTTGTGTGTGTGTGTGTGTGTGTGTGTGTGTGTGTGTGTGTGTGTGTGTGTGTGTGTGTGTGTGTGTGTGTGTGTGCTTGTGTGTGATACCTGTTTGAAGGCCTGCAGGACTTCCTGCCGCTGGCTAAAGTGTCTAAAGAGCAGGTGCAGGGCTCTGGACACCAATGGAGGATAATCATGCATGGTCAGGTGGAGAAGGACCCTCAGAAATGTCCGACCTCCATGGTCATCCAGATCCAATGGGGTGTTCTCCTCACTACACACATATACAGATAAAACACAAGTGTGAAAGTACATTACCAAGTATACCACTGCACACATGTGAGATATACAGTGTATGCACACGGAAATGTAAATCTCACCTTCCTCCGAAAATCCCCTCTGCCTGCTCCTCAATGTGTTCAAAGTCCAACGCACCTGACCAACACAATACCTTGCTCACCCAACATATTCTCATACATACACTTATATCCATGAAGCACAAATATGCAAATACCTTGAACACTGGTGTGTGAGTCTGGGTTAACAGAGGGCTCTGTCTGAGAGTTACTCTCATCAAACTCTCTCTTAAAGATGCTCAGCAGACAGGATATCCGGTAATCCAGTCGCACATTGAGTATGAACTATGCATAAAGACAGAAATGAAAAAATGTTCTGCATTTATGTATAAACAATTTAATAGAGCAGTAAAATAAAGCTTGATAAAGCATAGCTTCCACTGTTGTATGCATGACCAACAATTTAGTGGTAATCTATGAAAACTCAAAGTGACTGTTGTGAACAAAGCCCATCACAAAAAGCGCACCACAATGAAATAGCACCTGCATTTAACCCATCCACACATGGAGCAGCAAGCAGTTATCAACAGCGCCTGGGGAGCAGTGTAGCAGGATGGTTCTTTGCTCAAGGGTACCTCAGTGTTACCTGGGCCGGGACTTGCACCTGCAACCTTCCACATGGGCAGGTCCCTAACCACCAGGCCACCACTGCCCACAATGTATAATAAGAGTTTAGAATGCCCTATGATGAACACTGTTGTTTGTATACCTGCAGTATCTCTATTATCTTGAGCTTAGTGTCCATGACTAGTATATCTTGTTTCTGAGGTTCTGTTTGGGCCTTGGCTGAATCTCTATCTGGGGCAGTGCGGGATGTGGGTGGCAGGAAACCACTTCCTCTCAGCACCACCTGTGTCATCAGTTCCCCCACACCATGGATGGAACGCATCACATTACTGCCTGCATACACAGACATGGGAAGGAAAGAACAAAATTAACAGGGACCCACTAAGCTTCAAAGCATCAAATATTCCTTCCCTGAAAACACTTAATTGAGCATATTAAGAGCTTGATAATCAGTGGGTGAGTTAGATTAGGTGCACTGATGCAGGGTATTGTTATAACTGTCAAGGCAACTACACTACATTAATTTCAAGCAAAACTGCTTTATTTTAATTTATCTAAGTAATCCTTCTCTTAGAAAACTCATTTTCTGAATGAATGAACTATCTGGTAAAACATTTAGTTGATGAGCTATAACTAAGATGTGATATATACTAAATACACCAAAAATCTAAAACTTGACTTTTAATCACAAGACCTTACCTGGAAACAAACCTGATGAATATTTATTTGGTGTTTTTTATATGACATATACATATGAAAATATATATATGTCAGCAGAAATATTATTATTATATAATTAAATATTATTAATAATTAGTAATAATTATAAGTAATAATTATTTAATATTATTACATTTTGGACAAAAGGGTCACATATGTAAGAAACAGATTTGATGGAGATATTGAATGAATGAATCTGCAATATCATTTTACACTAGAAAGCCTTATTGTTTTTTCTTTCCTCAGATCTCTCTCATATACTTTGCACTTACACTTTTTGTAAGTGTTTTAAAAAAAATTATATATATATATATATATATATATATATATATAATATTTTACAAGCTCACTCTCCTACAAGCTCACTCTTTCACACAAAGCCAAAATGTGGCTCAAATTACTGTAACTAAACATTCAGCAGAGAGTAGGTACGGTGCACAAAAGAAAACAAATTTTTTCACATGACAAAATCCCTTTTATTTGTTCTATAGTAAAAGTTTCATTAAAATAATAATAATAATAAGTTAGATTTATATAGCGCCTTTCACAAACCCAAGGACGCTTTACACATACACAGGGGAATGAGGGAAGAGAGTAAAAAAAAACTTTTAGGAAGAGTAGGAAGGAGAAGAAGAAAAGTGCTGACGGAAAAGAAAGGTTTTTAACTCAGTAAAAATGTGGCTAACTGGTTAAAAAGGCTTCTATTAATTTTCATAGCAATTGTGAAGAAATATTTTATTCATATTTACCCTATACTAAACTCACTTCTAGAATACAAAATATTTTTTTTGGAGATTATAAAAAAACTGTTTATATTTAAATGCTCAGACTCTACACTGCCCTCTAGTGGAACCTAGAATTCAAACACTTTGTTAATTATATGTTTCTCTTATAATTTCTAGTACAGACCCATCTGTAAAATTGTTCTATGCCTTTTATTGCAAAGTTCATTTTTAAACAAAATCCTGCTGTCCACTGTCTGAACCTCAAAATACAGCACTTTAAACATTTAATGTGTCTGACCTTTGCCAGGCTCTCGGTCCAGTTTGACGGGAAAGGAGGCACTAATATGCACGCAGTCCAGAATAGCCAGAAGGATCTTTGTCAGCCTCAGCAAGTCACTAAAGTTATAAAATCCAAAGTAGATCAGGTTCCTTGCTAAGTTCACAACCTATAAACACAGAGCATGAGAAAAAGGTGCAGCATTAGGCAGATTAATTTTGTTTAATGTCTCATATTCAAAGTTAGGAAAAAGTAAGTGAGTTTGGCGACGTACCTCAAATGTCAGTTTATTTTTCTCCTTGTCTGAAAAAGGGAAATTCTGGCACACAACGTCCCGGAGGTAATTCTCTACAAACTCCATAGTTTGGGAAAACTTCTCCTTCACCTCATCACGTGAAGTCCCATCATTATCATAGCTTATTTGAAAAATGCAATAAATATTGCATTAATTAGTTAAACATGTTACTAAACTCTGCAACTTAACCCTTAAATGCATGTTATTTTTTCAGTTGTACATATCTCAGGTTATTAGCACTTAATGAAATTAAATTAAATTAAATTAGCATTTAAGGGTTCATTTGATCAGTAGTTGAATGGGTCACTCACTCATCAATAGAGATCAGAGAGGGAATCTCAGACCACAACCGTGCATATTTCACAGGCGTAACTTGTTCCTGGGGGTCACGGTCCACATGCATGTGCAACATCATACGGCAAAAGGAGGCTCGGAGGTCAAAAGGCAAATCTTCATCTGACATGCAGCGTAATATCAGATCAACATCAAGCTGAGCTGAGATCTTATTGATTGCCAAATACTGTCGGTCCAGACACATCCGAGCAAACAGATTCAGCTGGTACCTGACAGAGAATCACACTATGAAGGTTAATTTAAAGTTGAAATGTGTGCTTGGAACAGAAATATGAACATGAATTTGGAATAGAGACTTTATGCTTATTTTATGTATAAAATTGCTATTCTTTCAATGAATCAGTTTCAAACTTTCAAATAAAGAAAGGACTACAGTTGCAGATTGGTGAACGCCTTAAAATTGTCAAAATTTCTGCATAAATACGACCTTAAAGTGAATCTTTGTCATTGTGAACACACTCAAGCACCACAACAAAATGTGACCTCTGCATTTAACCCATCACACGT
>JBBPDA010000105.1:17935570-17950735 GCA_037974385.1 Arnoldichthys spilopterus | reverse complement strand
ACAGCAACTACTGCAATAAATACATACGCCAAGTGCTTACGATAACTACCGACAGCAACTACTGCAATAAATACATATGCCAAGTGCTTACAGTGACTACAGACAGCAACTACTACAATAAATACATATGCCAAGTGCTTACAGTGACTACAGACAGCAACTACTGCAATAAATACATACGCCAAGTGCTTACAATAACTACAGACAGCAACTACTGCAATAAATCCAGATGACAAGATGTACAGTAAACTAAGTGAAACATTACTAACTGGAGGACATTTAGTCAATAATTAAGTACCAATAGCTGGTACGTGACCGATGCGCTTATGTGCTGAGGTGGGTGCGTAATAGTTCTACACAGACATTAACAATAAATGTACATAGTTGTATGGGTGTAAAACAGAGGATGTCTGATCATAATTCACAATACTAGCAGCTCAATTTATTGCCAGTTTACTTACTCTCAAATATGCTTTACCTTAAACAATTGATTCAATAAACAATGTTTCTGTTTCTGACTGACATAAGCGTTTATGGGTTCCCTCCATCATCAGGAGATTGTGAGTATGAATTATGAGGATGAGGCATCATCCTTCTAAAAAAAGTCTAAGAAATCATGTTTTAGCAACATTGTGTTATTTATGAATCCTAACTAGTGGGTGAATATTGACAATTATCAAATTAGAAGAAAAATAATGAGAAAAATGCAAAGCTGTTTTTTTGTCATTTTTTAACATTTGTGGTCAATGTTTGGCAACCTGTGCTGTCAGATTATGTTGCAATGCTGTTTTGTTTTTTTAGTGTCCCTACTTTATTTTGTAAAGACTATGCATGTTTATTGTCTGGCCATTTTTAAAAACTTTGAATACTACATTAGTCATTTAAAAATCTGCACATAGTGAATAGATAACTAATAATCAATAGTGACATCCATGATGTATAATACAGGCTCTGATAGTAGGCCTAACAGCTTTAATCTGTTCTAAACCTCCCTGACATTTAAATATGTCGATCAGCTCATAATATCTGTCATTGGAAGGAGGGATAATGCCATATGTCTTCTTCAGAGGTATAGAAGCGTAACGGACATTTAACCCCCCTATTAGAGGGGTGTGAATCTCTATCAGTAAATGTTAATTCAGTGATTTATGAATTCACATGTGATCCATTCATGTGTCATAACTCTGTGTTCAGCGCAAGCCCATGTCCCTGAGTAACATTTAACAAGATAATTGGCAAGAGGATTCTCAACTGGCCCTGATTGTGTGGCTGGGAGCGTTTCTTTATGGCAGACAGTTCGCATGTCGTTCTGAACCAATGCCTCATTCAGAAAAGGCCAGGACTTCCTTTTACAAATAGATTTGTGATTATGTCTCGCCACCAGCTAAAAACTTAGCGATCATTTAGCCATTCTGACTTTGACATTGACAGACAGACCAACCCTCTCTCTCTCTCTCACACACACACACACACACACACACATACACACAGTCTAGCTTACTAAAAAATGAATGTAACATTTTAGTTAATACATCATTACAACTCTCAGCCATCAAAACAACACAAGCCAATGTTAAACATACACACAAATGACAGCGATTAGCAACTGCAATAAAATGTGTATGTTCATTTGAGAAAGAAAGCCCAGTGCAAGCTGAAAAACAACTACACTCTCTATATAGATATGAAAAGATATATGAAGGACTGCAGGATGGAGAGGAAAAAAGAAGGCAAAAAAGAAAGATCAGTTTCGTTATCCATAAAAGAGCCGATGTGTATCAACAAGGGAGAGAGTATGCGTCTGTTACAGAACACTGCAACTTCTGCTGCTTCAGAGCATTGGGAAAGAGAAAAAAGAGGAAGGGATGGAGACACACAGAGAGAGAGAGAGAGAGAGAGAGAGAGAGAGAGAGAGAGAGAGAGAGAGAGAGAGAGAGAGAGAGAGAGAGAAAAGAAAAAGAAAGAAATGAAAAAACTAACCTCACCCAAAAAACCCCATTGATTTCCAAAGTGAAAATGTGTTGGCATTTACTGCAATTGTATTTTATCTTGGGAATGTGTGACAATTAAGTTCACTTAACTATATCTACTCATTATATGCTAACTACTTGTTAAGCATTTTCAAAATAATTTTTTTTACTTCCAATAATTTTTTTTTCTTTGATATAATAAAATCCAAAACCAAAGAATTCAGGGAAGTTGTTTATAGAAAATAAGGGCTCTATGTATCTCAGGAACTGAGAAAGTCCACATGGGAATCACAAGAACAACAGTATGAAGAAAAAAATGAATCCAGTTTCTGCAGACTGAATCCTGTCAGTCTTCCTCTGGGGGTTAACTCTTAGCTAGGGCCAACAAATCTCTCTCTCTGTGTGGTGCTAATTGGTGGTTCAGGTGTCCATGACTCAATTAGGAACCCCCTAATTGGCTGTTGACTTTGGATTGTACCCAATTTGATAAGAGGTTATACCTGGACAACCAACAGCAACATGTGCATTATGTACTGTAGGTTAAGACGGTGTGTGTGTGTATGTGTGTGTGTGTTTGACAGGGGGTGTCCTTTATTGGGCCTCTTCGCCATCCCACGTTGACGTTAATCTCGGCGTTTGTATGAGTTCGACCTTTAGGCTGCTCTATTCAAAGGGCAATGAAAACATAGGAAATGAGAGAGAGCAAGAAAAGTGAGAAAGAAAAGGATAACAAGTTGAGAAAAGGTTGGAGAGGACAAAAAGAGGCAGTGCAGAAGAAGCAAGGAGGAACTTTGGGGGGGCTGTATTTCATATGGTGCACTAAATCTCTTGCCGTGCAGTATTACATCAACGGCAACACCTCTGCCATCAAGGTAATGCGAATTTCTATCATCAGCTATATTAATTAATGAATTGGTGGATGTAAACTCATTAGCTGCAGTTTAATTGACAGGATGTTAGTGCCAGTGTTAACACCTCCTCAGTATCGTGCCATAATTAGCTGTGTGGTACACCGACAGCTCCACTGAGACAGAGAGAGAGAAAGAGAGAGAGAGAGAAAGAGAGCGAGAGAGAAAGAGAGAGAGAGAGAGAGAGAAAGAGAGAGAGAGAGAGAGAGAGAGAGAGAGAGAGAGAGAGAAAATAAACACAATAGAGGAACAGACTGAGCAAGGAAATACAGTGGAAGGGGAAGAAAGTTGGAGGAAAATTTGCAGGAAAATTAATTTACATAAAAAGTTATTTACCTCTGCTTGTGGCATGACAGAAATTTGTATATGCAGAATATTTTTCTCTTTCCAGGAAGACGACCTTAATTAACACCTACCCTGATTCTGAGACGTGTCATATCTTAATATTCTGGTATTAACAGACTATAGAAGAAACAGTATCTTTCATGAGCAGATGAATATTTCAAAATATGCTTTAAGTTTATACTCACAGTAAACAGTATATTTAGCAGTAAACGTATATGATCACTGTCATATCTAAAAAAAAAATTGAACAAACATTAAGGAAAAAGGCCATTTTGTCCGTCTATAAAGTTACCATTTTAGAGAAACATTGCTTTATTACAACGACATGAGGTGAATAATTGATCTGATCACAGTATCTTTACTCACAGGGTGCATGTGCATCATTACGGTAATGTAGATTCTGTTCACAGTATCAGTTATAAAACTCTATAACTTGTGATAAGGTCAACAGACATTTACTCTCACACAACCCCCCCCCCCCCCCAACCCACCCTTCCCTACCGTTTCTGCTCATCTATCTTACTTACACTGATCTGATGGTGTCTGTGCCTCTGGCCTCGATGCAACTCTCTCTCTCGACCTCTCTGTCTGCTCTCTTCTGATTAGCCATCCATCTTCCTCTCCTCCGCTCATCTCTCCATCATCCCACACATACCATGCTCCCACCCACTGTACACCACAAACTGGGGTGATCTCTTCATTGTTATTTCTGTGTTCCAGCTTTTCTTCATGTCAAAATGTTACATTTAAGGCAGGACTCATGGCCTTAAAATGTTCAAATGTTCACAAGCCCTTTAACAATCACATTGCTGTGTGTCAGCAATACGTGGTGAAATAATAACAATACAAATATTTGTTTCACATTGTGTAGCTCTGGTCTGTATGCATGTGCTTGAGTGTATATACTTGAGTGTACATACAACTTCTCCTCCCAAACGCAGATTGTTTGAGAGGTCTTTGAGAGGGTTTAAATTATTTAGCTAAACAGAAAGATAATTAATGAGGCCACAGATGGACATACAGTGGTATATATGTGTGTGTGTCACAGGTGGAAGAGGGGAATCTCATCTTAAAGCCATGAATGATTTAACAGAAAAGGAAAGCACTAGAATGACAAAATGGTCTGTAATATGTGGATCTGTGTGTGGGGGGGGTGGTGGTATGTGAACTGTATATTCTGCAATAAAACAGTTTTGTTGAATGAGTGTCATGGGAGCCATTCTGTTACTCCTCTAGGAAGGAGATTCAAAGAGAAAAATGGCAGATGCTAAAAGGATTTCTCACAGAACACTACTATCAGTAAATTCTGCACTGTAGAGAACCAGCCTGTGTGTTTATGGTAGGGAAGGGTGTAACAAATATATTTTATGGAGTTAAGCAGGGTCAAGTAGAACATGCTTTTGGACACCTTACCAGATTCCTGTAGCCTCATCTGTGAATTTTAATGACAACTAGACAGATTCACCATAAAGACTGTTATATGAAAAAAAAAATATTACTGAGTGTTGTGTGTATAATAACATATAACAGAATTTAAAGCTAATATTGATCAGATCATATTCTTGGTTTTCTATAGAGCTAGCCAGACTAAAGGTTAGCTGTGTGTAGTTGTTAGTAGTAATGGAGTGTCTGTTACAATTAACCACCTACGTAAATTACATGTGCATTTGTGGTGTTCTTCACAAACGAAAACCCTACCCTGCCTTTCAGAATAAAGAAATATACAATTACATTTACAGGATTTACAGTTAACCAGGACTAAATGATTGAACTGCAGTCATTACCCTCAATAGGCTTCATTAAATGCCTTTTTGTCATTTCATCATATTCATTAGATTTCCATAGTATACTTTAAAAATGGGAGTGTGAGATGGCAGTAAGGCTAAATCTCCAGCGTTGAATTAACACCAATAACAAATCAAATCTGGTTCTGGTTCCTCAACCAGTGTCCAACACAGATTAGTGATTTCTCTCTTCAAAAACATTCCCTAAACCTGTAAATTAACATGTGAGTTGCACCAGATGTGTTTAGCAGAGAATCACTAAAGTGTGCTGGAGTTGAGTACACCCTGACCTATAAATAAAGGTTTACTGACATGCTATTCCAGAGGCTCCCAAGGGCCTTCAGCCTCTCCTCTTATTTCAGTGAGTCTTGTCTGATATCTATACAGTCCAGGTTCAAAAGCCACTGCAGACACCAAAGAAATTAGGAGTCAGCATTTCTGAATCTGTCCTAGCTTTCCAATATATCCCAGCATGGCACCCCTGAGTAAAACACCTGCTACCCAATATAGGCCCCTAAACTCCTGCTGTAAACCCCAAAAATATTTAAGTTGAACCCTCAAACCTATTTATCATCACAGCAAATTTCAAATTGCAACTTAATCTCTCTGGATCATGTTTGGAGATCATCTGGCCGCATGAAAACATTGTTTGTATTGAATGTAGTTAACATCCCAAGACATATGTTAGCTACATTCAGCACAAATGTGTATAGGATGTGTTGTCTGTATTCAAATACAATCGTGTATGCGGAGATGCGTCAGCCGAGTGTTGACTTGGAGGTGAGAGGATTAACAAGGAAACATAAGATGTGTGAGGCTGGAGTTATCTGTGCCTTCTTCCACTCTGGGCTAATGAAAGTGTTGTAATGAGAGAGACCATGCTAACAGTAGGTTAAAAGAAGCACAATGAAAATGTTGTTTGTGTAACTAGATTTCAACTGGTCTGTTGTTGAATGGTTAAAAATTCCCTCTTAATACAAGATTACATGGTGTATTCAGGTGTATTGTCCAATCACACCTTCTAACTCCTTCCACCCTTCATGCCACAACAAGTGTTTACTGACATGCTCTTGCAGAGGTTCCCAAGGGCCTCCATCCTCTCCTCTCATTTCAATGTGAATCTCAAACCAGAGGAAACAACTGTGTGTGTATGTGTGTGTATGTGTGTGTGTGTGTGTGTGTGGTGGCTGTGATAGAGGGTGTGTGTAAACACGAATTAACAAGGGAATTTTTTTTCATATCTCTTTGGATAATCCCTACTTTTCTCTCCTGTGTTCTGTGACTCAAATCAAAACTGAACGGTTGAGTTGAGAGCAACTGAGTCCCCGATCCATGTCATGTTTCACCAGATGGAGGCTTGTATTTTCTTCTGCTAGTTCTTTCACTCTTTTTACTTATTCGTTTATTCAAAAATCCTGGGTTCCTATGAGGACTGCCTCCAGCTGTTGCATTTCGTTCCACTCCAGAGACGGAGAGAGACGGAGAGAGACAGAGAGAGAGAGAGAGAGAGAGTGAGAGAGAGAGAGAGCGAAAGAGAGAGAGAGCATGCATGTATAATGGAAGATATTATTTTCAACTCTAAGGGTCTGTATGTGGGCCCACACTTCAATAATAATAATAATAATAATGATAATAACAATAATAATAATAATTTGCACTCTTATTGCACCTCTCTCAAAGTCACTTAAAAAAGCCTTGGCAGAAGAGAGAGGAACGTGTTGAGTATAGGAGAATTTTAAGGTGAGTCCTAAAGTAGGAAACGAAAAAGCTGTGAAAGGGTTTCTGAGAAACAGTCCAAAAAAAGTCCAACTAATGCTAGACTTGTCTCAGGGACACCAGTGGACCCGTATATCGTGACTGTTGGACCAAAACCTTGTATCTTCCTTTTTATGCTGACATTTACATTGTGTCAACATTTCATGATGAATGAAGAAAAAATGTTTCTACATCACTCTTATATAGTAGGTTTTAGATTCACCTCCATTAAGAAGGTTTTGTGCATGTCTTGTAAAGTTGCCTTTCAGAAGACACAAGGTTTTTGTCTGACAGCAATGATATGTGGACCCAAGGATATGACATGTGTAAGCCTGCAGGAACTGCTGCCAAATTAAGAGTTTCTCAGAAATACCAATAAAGTTACAGTATTTTAAGCCTGTGTTTATGAAAGCACGAGCAATAGTTTCAGCATCTTTTTGGACTGGGTAGGGGTTGAATTCAGGAAATGACTGATAAAAAGTCCTATTGCAAAAGATTGCAAATGCCTGTAGCTGTTTTAATAGTGGCACAATCTATATCAACTGAACATTCAGGGATTTTGCAGAGCAGAGTTTAACGACATGATGAGCAAACATTTTTTTTACAGATTTAATTAGGGTTTTCACTATTGATTATGTTGATGATTGAGTAAATAAGCAACTATTTTGATGATCAATCTAGCAATAACATAATATAAATGTAATTTATAACAGGTAAAAACGTTTAACTTTAACTTCAATTATAGTCAAATGATTAAAATTTTCCGTTTGTTTTCTGGAAAAATGCATATAGTTTTCCTAGTCATAGACAAAAGAGACCATCCAGAGTGTAATCAGCAACAGGTGCAAAACCCAACAACATCTGTCATGGTATGGTGGGTGCATTAGTGCCCACAGTATGAATGACTATGTCCAAAGTCACAATGATGTATATTAGGATTTTAGAGGTGCTGCCATAAAGACAACGTCTATTCCCGGTAAATTCATGATTACTTTGGCAACACAATGGCAGTCCTTATTTTGCATATCCTATAACTCAGTAGCTTCATGAACACAGAATGTGTGTGACTCCTATTGAAAATGTTTGGTACATTGTAAAAAGGACAACGCTGATGGTTCACCAGCTAGAGTCTTGTATCAACCAAGAATGGGCAAATAATTCAATTAACAGAGCTGCAACAATTGCTTTTAATAGTTCACAAATAACTAAAAAGAGTGCTTAAGAGGAAAGGTGATGTAACACAGTTGCCTACATTCCTCTGTCCTTAATTTGAGTGTTACAATCATTAAATTCTTCATTTAATTATATCTACAAAATACAATAAAGTCAGTGAAAACATTGGAAATTGTTTCTTTGTACTTATTTTCAGTTTTTTCAATAAGGTTTAAAGAAATTACAGATTCCTGATTTTATTGTATTTTATAAAATGCCTCAACTTTTCTATGACATTGGGTTACCTACATGAATTGCCAGTAAGCAGGAATCATCACACCGCACTGCTTTTTAAAATGTAAAAATATATGTAATCAAAATTTTCTCTCTCTCTTTCTCCCACTTTCTCTTTCTCTCTCTCTCTCTGTTCCTCTCTCTCTCCCTCTCTCAGTAAATTCAGCCTGGAAGGATACGTTGAGAAAATGGCTGTTGAATTATTGAAAGGCTGCTTTACCAGAACTTATTTGAATGTTAAATCCATTGCTTAATCTCATCTCTGTGAACAACAATCTGAAATTCATCTCATATGCTAGTCAAATTGGACTTCAGTTAGAGCTGTTTCACCTCTTTCTGTGTTCACTTTCTGTTCTTCTGACTGCTGTTTTATATTAACCTGTTGAAGTTAGTACTGCTGTGAACTTAAATGAGGCTTCTTGCTGTGAGTATCTGCTCCAGGCTCCATAATAACAGACTTCTAGATTTTTATTTTTCAGCAGTTCTTTGTTTAGTGTGCTGAAACAGTGTTTTGAATGTTTACATCAGGTTGCAAATGTATGAAATACATGATATACACAAACATAATAAAGCACTGATGACAGGGCACTGACTAATCATCACATTGCATTAGTAATATAGAGAAAAAATCTTTTTCCCTTTTGCACTGAATATTGTTACAGGCAATCCAATACTGATATGTGAGCCTATTTCACTAATTGCTAACTCTTGCTAAAAAACTGACTGTATTAAAGATTGAAGAGTAACGATTGATCTGGATTTTCCTGGAAGCAATGATACTAATAATCGAACTCAACACACGTCTACTTACTACAACTTTTTTTTTTTTTTTTACAGATTTTACAGCTTTTATACAGTGTAAACTTAAGCCATGCATAGACACACATATATTCCAAAACATACTGTCATCTCCTACCTGTCCATTTTTCTTAAGGTCTGCCCACATGCTGGTTCCATCCCCTCCCCTCATAAGGACGTGGTAGGTGAAGTAGTAGATTCCGGGCAGTGGACAGGTGAACTTGCCTGTGGTGGGCTCATAATAATTCCCCACGTTGGTCACCACATCATCAAACTTGAGAATTTCACTGCCCTCATGCTGTTTGCGCAGGCCAGCATAGAAGGCGATTTTGGGGCTGTAGAATGAAGGAACGTATCCTCCTGGACCTGGACCTGGTGGACCAGGAGGACCTGGTTTACCTGGCTCTCCGGGAGGCCCTCGTGGGCCCGGGGGCCCCGGAAGCCCTGGATTGCCACGAAAACCAGACCTCCCACCCCCTCTGCGTCCAGGGACATCTTGTGGAGGCGGGGAAACAGGCGTTAGTTCGTTAGTGGGTGTGAGGGAGTCGCACACCATCTTACAACTACCCAGCATTTCATAATGTGTCCCTCCACCCCCGGCTCCACCCAACTTGGTGCTGTGGACCAACAGAGGTATAGCAACCAGCAGTACGAGCACCATGGCCACGCCCACTGCAGCGCCAATTACACGCTTCCTGCGGCTAAGACGAGAGGCTGCCAAAGAGAGGAAGTCCTCCTCTCCTTTAGAGGTCACGGGACCGGCCAGAATGAACTCTGGGAAAAAGAGAGGACTAGGGTGAGTCAGGGGAATCAGGGGGATGCAAATGAAAAGAAGGGTGGGAAGAAACTTCTAGATGTGTTCAGAATGATCCAATTTTTCTTCAAATATGTAAAAAAAAATATCCTCAGTGAAACATCAGACACTGTCCCATTTGATCTTCACAGATGTACAGTTCTTCTGAATTCCAAGGATGTCTAGTTTGTGTTATGAAGACCACCTCTTTTTATCAATATAACTCAAATCCAAATCACACCACTATGACTCTCAGAGGCAGCATGTGGTTGGAATAATTCACAACTGAAATGAGAAACATGTGGGTTTCTGTGCATCAAAATGTCCTTTAATGGCGATCCTATCAAGGTGAGCTGTGGAGGTGTATTTCTAAGTTATGTATTTCTATAGAAGCAGAGCATTGGTAACAGTGCAGCTTTCCGTTATATTTTCATTACATTCCTCCGGTTCACAGAGGTGCTGTGCGACTGGAGAATCCCTTGCAGAGTCCATGTCCAATGCAGCTTTAAAATAACATTTCATTCTCTTCTTCCTTTTTCCATTATTTTTTCACAGTAAGTATTTTTCTTATGTCCATTTAATAAATCTCCTTACTTTTTCATGCCAGTCGTACATCCAGGATACATGTCCATTTGCTCTGCTGCGTTATCTGGATTACAGATAGAAGCAAGGGAGATGAAGAAATGTGAATGTTAAATCAGGATTACGGGGTTTCAGTTACTGCAGGTCTTCATGCTCAGTTCACTAACCATATGAGCCCTTTAGCTTCCAATACCAACTGCCTCAGACATCTCCGACTGTTACTATCCTTCTCCTATGTTAAATACAATTAATAAAAATTCATAATTAAAAAATATGTTGGCAATGATCTCAAGGAGTCTGCTGACAATAGAAAAGCGCAGAATGCAAATGATTTATTTTTTTTATTTAATATGGCAATATTTATAATGAAACAATATTGTTTTTGTTAACATTTAACAGGCAGAGATGTGACACTGGCCCTGACTGAGGCATTAACTTAATTAAACTTAACTTAATTAAAAAGAAAACCAATATATTTGGTTACATATAACATTATTGTAATATGACTGTAATCTAACTAATCACCTATTAGAAAAGATCTGTAGTACAATTAACTGAGTTCTGCAAAAATATATAATACATTTTAAAATTATCTATAATATTTTCATCTGTGAATAATACTCCTTTAGTGCTGGTTTTCAGTATCATTCATTACCCGTGTTGTAGTCTGCATTAAACTACAGTAACTGTCCAAATGTACTACAAGATTCCCTAAGCAATCATGCAGAAACTCTTGCTGCATCACTAAAGACCTTAGGATATATTGTTCACGTTTCCTTAAAATGAACTAGTGGTAGTTTACTACAGACCTATTGGGTGTAAAACAGTAACCCCCACATAACCGGGAAGAGGTGAGTTTTGCAGTGTTTTTGGCATTTTGTCATCTAATTGCTTATCCTCAGTATTTTACCACTAGGCTAAGTTGGCTACGAACAAATGAGCAGCGTAAAAACATTCAGTAAGACTTTTAAAAACAGCAGTTGGCTAATTTGTGATCCCTCTCGTGTTTCCCAGAATTACTTACCGTGTACACTTGTAATTGGGTGAGTATTGCTGCTCCTGGTCCTCCGGCGCTCCCCCCGGCTCCCTCAGGCTCGCCTGGCCACTTCTCTCTCCATCTCTAGCGCTTTAGTCCTTTTCACCAAAATGTAAGTCCATCTTTTCCGCTCAAATCATCTTTTTTACCAGTCTTTTTCTTTGTGGCTGTGGCTAACTACTAAAACGGACTTTTTCCTCGTAGCGCAGCTGCTGTAAACAAACGAGCGAAGTGTCGCGTACAGTTTCAAAGTAGGCAGTTTCGCTTGTGCCAGTCCTCCTCTCAAATCATATGTAGGATAATATCTTTAATAAATCGCCCTTAAGTTTGTTGCACCGTAACAGAGAAGCAACAGTTATCTCACTTGTGTGATCTGTGTAGGGAGCTGGCGTGTCTAGCGTTGCCTCGCGCTCCCCCCGCCCCCTTCGCGTTTCTCCTCGCGCTGACACGCGTCGAGCTCTGCACTGACCTGTTAGCGCTTATGGCAGTGTGACCAGGCTCCATTAAGAGGGTGATGTCCTCAGGTGTGACCATGGGAATTACAAAGGGGGGTGAAGCTGAGTAGGCGAGCTTTGTGTTCTTTATCCAGATTTAAACAGAGGCTTAAAAGCACTTGTCACTTCTGATGATGGGCAGTTAGTGGCCACATATTTCCCCCTTCAGAAAAATTTACCCTAGTTCCTCTCTCTATGCTGAACGCCATTAATCTAGCCTTAGAACCACATCCTGTATAGATAGTATAGTCTGGACGAAAAGCCTACTAGTCTCAACCCTTTTTGGGAATGCTTTACTATTTGAGAAGCCTATGTGTAAACTATGACAATTCCATCCATCCATCTATTCACCTATTAATCCATCCTTCCATCCATCCATCCATCCATCCATCCATCCATCCATCCATCCATCCATCCTTTCTTCCTTCTATGCATCCATCCACCCATCCATCCATCCTTCCTTCCATGCATCCATCCACCCATCCATCCATCCATCCATCTTTATCTTAATTAAGTATGAATGCTGGAGATTGAAGGCAGGGTTAATTTGCCCACCACATAAGATTTCCTCTCCGACAAAAATCCTGCAGCCTTTTCTCTCTGTTTCCTTCTCTTTCCTTCTTAACCCGCCTCTCGCTTCATTGCCATTCCCCCAGGAGCCCACTGTCTACACACTGCAATCCACCAGCTATACTGAAAGGAGGCTGATCCTGCCAGGTTAACTCACCTCTGTGTGCGAACGCCCCATTCAGGTGAATGCACATTTATCAATTAACTATGCACACAAACACACACACACACACACACACACACACACACTGAAAAATTCCATACATCACAACTCCAGTTTCTCACACAACCCTATGTAAAGAAAGAATGACAGAGAGGTGAAAGGTTGAGAGCAAGGGAGAGGATGACGGAGAGTGGATGAGGGTAGAAGTGAGAGTCTGGGAACAGGAGACAGAGAGAAAGAATGACAGAGTGGTGTTTGAGGTTAGAGAGAGATAGAATGACAAAGAGACAGTTTAGCAATGTTTTGGAGTCTGTTGTCAGTGTGTGTGTGTGTGTGTTTCTCTTGCCTTCAGTGCTCATTAGCAGTGAAAGACACATTGCTCCTGACAGGCTCTCCCCCTCCTAGACTCTCTTTACATTTCACCTCTTCTTTCTCTACCACTCAGTCTTTCATCATTGTTTATGACTCAATCACCCTCTCTGTGGGTCTACTGCTATTAAGCTTGATTTTAACAAAGTGACCTACCCTGCAGTGTTCTTCCCCGAACACACACAAACATACACTAGACTCTTATGCTGTCCTCTGTATAATAGACTGGGCAAGTTCACCTTTGTCTTAAGCTGCATGCAGAAAATGTCCAAAAGTGTCAATATTTCATTCAGAATTCTGCAAGGAGCTGCATGTACTATTACATATAAGGGGGCTTCTGCTTTTACAGGCTGGATTTGCTCAAACACCTGTGACAAATAATCAGATTTTTCTATGTGGTCACTATGCTTGTCATATACACTCTATGCTTAAATGTTTTGTGGGTGTGCATATGCGCCCACATAGTTAATACTGTATAATCTACATAGAAACACATTGACAATAGAATGGAATGGTCTGAAGCAGCTGCACCTGAATCAGGGCTCACCATGCCCAATGACAGCCATCAGCAATAGGGTCTTTAAGGCCCCTTGCATTGGCATGTGGGGCAGTGAAGCTGTGCTCTCTGGAGTAATAAAGCTTTGTCCAAACACTTTGGGATGAATTTACCCAATTAATACTCTTGAGGCTGAATGTAACTAAATATTCACAGCAATGTTCCAACATCTAGTGTAAAGACTTCTCAGAAAAGTAGAGGTTGTACCTTCAGCAGATGGGGAAATTGTCCACATGATGTAATATATGAACTAAAGCATTGATTTCAGGAGAAATGTTGGATGAGCAGGGGTCTACAAACTTTGGATCCCATCAGGTGACTTTCCCGGGCAGCAATAAATGCTTATCCTCCACTCTACATTATAATAAATACAGATGGTGAAATGAAAGGAAAATATAGCTCAGGGCTAGGCCTAATTCCTGTCCAGGAAATGGAGCCATAGCGCATACTGTATACAAGAATATTGTATTTTAGTTAAATTTTGTAAGTTACCATTAGTCACCTTGAGAAATGTCATGACACAATCATTTGAAAACAATTCTGCCTTTTTTGCAACAATGTTTTACAGTGACCACATTTTGCCATCACTCAGCAGACACTGTTGAGCATACAAAGCTTTCAACTCTGCCGCCCATGATGCTACACACATGGCCACTGGCCTGGTGCATTGTTTAACACCAGAGGAGACAAGGACACCTCCATCTTTTCCTCTGATAACAGTTGCTGTCAGTTACGTTCTAAGGGACCCTGGCCATGAAAGGCAAATGACACAGCTGGGATTTGAACTTGAAGTCCTATACCAGGGCTTTCCTTTGCACAGGCTTTTACGGAGTGGACCACTCATGGCATTTCCAGAAATACAGGTAACATAATATTAGTTTTGCAAAACATCTTAAACTCATTTTCATCTTACAACACAACTGCACCAGTGTTACCAGACAAGGCCAAGATAAAAAAGCTTAAGGATAAGGATGATTTAAGTTTTTGAAGGTGCAAAAAATCTTTTTTTTAAAAAAAGATTAGCCTTTTACCAAATTTAAACTAATACTTTCTTTAAAAACATAAATGCTTAAATGCATGTGTTCTGGCCTACCATACTTTATTGTAGACCATCTGAAAGTTGTCAATTTTTTTCTGAATAATTTTGTTTCTGTCATGGTGATCTGGTCTGGCTGAGGCTATGGGGAGATACTGTCACTGTTCTCATTTAAAAATGTGTGTGTGTGTGTGTGTGTGTGTGCATTTGTGTGTGTGTGTGTGTATGTGTGTGTGTGTGTGTGTTCTGAGTGAGGGAAGACTCAGGGGATGTAGACAGTGCAGAGACACAGTAGTGTTTGAGGCGCTGTCACTGCTCCTCCCTGTTTAAAGCTCATCAGGATGAGTCCAGAGAGAGCTCACTGCCATTCTGCCTCTTGATCAATAGAGCAGCTCCCATGATGTAGCCTGTCTACTGTCTTTACTCTCTTTACCCCAAACTACAGGGTGTGTCTCTGGTCACATAATGACATAATGAATAATTCACGCACACACGCACACACGCACACACACACACACACACACACACACACACACACACACACACACACACACACACAC
>JBBPDA010000105.1:17882022-17894207 GCA_037974385.1 Arnoldichthys spilopterus | reverse complement strand
CTGAATACTTAGGATCATGTGATATTTCAGTTTTTCTTTTTTAATAAATCTGCAAAAATTTTAAAAATTATTTTTTTGTCTGTCAATATGGGGTGCTGTGTGTACATTAATGAGGGGGAAAAAATAATTTTATGATTTTAGCAAATGGCTGCAATATGACAAAGAGTGAAAAAATGAAGGGGGTCTGAATACTTTCCGAACCCACTGTATACATTCCTACCTCTTCATGTCTCATGGCTATGAAAACGTTTGAAGTAAAAAAAGACATGTCCAGCAGAAATATGACCCCATGACATCACTTTCCATCCCTTCTCTTCATTTAGTTAAGAACTTTCTTCAGTGTGCTGTTTTGGAATGGATTATTCATGTCAAAATTACTTTGTTTATGATCATCATAGAAAAAACACAGATATTCACTCTTTGTCGCAGGTTAAGCTAATCTAAGTTCGTTAGAAACATGCAATAATCCTCTCTATCAATAATCTTCCCCAAACCGCTCAGAGTACCCTACAGGACAAGTATCCTTCGCGTCTCTCCCGTGTTCCAGCCCTGCCTATATCCCCCAGTGATTAGGGGACTAGCCAGCCTCACCTGGAAGGGCTGGACCAGTTAATACTCGGGAAAAGGAGACCGGCGCCGACTGCTGGGTGGCGGCAATTCCCCTCCTACCTAAGGGGATCTTACCCGTTCCCTTACAGACATATGCAATTAACTACCTATTTCATTCTTCAGGCCCTAACAATATAGTGATAAAGTGATATAGATCACCACTGAACATCATTAAAAAATGTGCAAAACCTGATGTGCTTATATGTAGTGTTGAAAAATAATGTAGTGTAAAAATAACTAATACATAATGATTACACCCTGGATATGCAAGTGCTTGATAACATGGCTAAGCTGGGGTCTAAGATTCAACCTGTAAAAAATCACTGGCACTTTTAGCCACTGTGATTCTCAAACAGACATCAAGTATTTTTTCTACAGGAAACGTTAACTTCTCTATCTCATAGTTTTGTGAGTTAACATGCGATAACTAACTGGTTCTGCAGCCACAGTCATTACCTTAGAGTCATCCAAACTGAGCAGAGTATTGTAATGCAAGAGTTGGGTTATTTAAATGTTATTCAAATGGTCACACAACATGAATAAACTTACTTTTATCTGTAAATGATTGCCTCAGCAATGTATTCTCACAGGTATGAATGCTGCTGTTAGAGCTACAGTAAGAGTGGGCATCTACACTGGGGCTAAAGTCTACTTTGTGCATGAGGTATCGCTCACACACACACACACACACACACACACACACACACACACACACACATAAACAGACACACACACACACATATATATAATATATATAGTATATATATATATATATATAATCACACTACTGTAATTATAACATGGATAACCCCCTTTGTGTTTGTGTGTAGGGATATCAGGGTCTAGTTGATGGAGGAGAACACATCCGCCTAGCAACATGGGAGAGTGTTTCTATGATGCTACAGCTGGTATGAAATACACTTAATTGTTGATGTGTTCATCAACCCTGCTCACCAAGTCAACTTCTTGGTCCCAGCATAACCTTGAGTTTGATTTGAGTGGGATGATGAACATATTTTATTTCATATTTTCATCTAGGTTGTGACATGTGATCTATTCATGACATTGTTATAGGAATGATTTTACACACATATCCTTGCATTGGAAGTGGCTTGTAGGCTTGGAACAGTTATGAAATGTATACATCAGTGCAACTGTCAAGATTTGCAAAAGGTTCTATGAATTTTAACTACAGCATAAGTGCACTGTTCAGAGGTAAAGAAAGCTTGCAAGATGAGATGTCAGGCAGGACGTCCATTAAGCCATGCAATGTTTTATACTTTCCAAAACACTCTTCTACCTCTACACATGTACCAAACTGTTTTTGGGCCTACTAAATTGCTCAATGTTGAGTACCAAGGACATCTAATTCAAGGGAACATGGTGTTATTGTATGGCTTCATGTGTTTTTGAGCAATGAGGCATGTGATTCAAACAACTGGTTATGACTGACACCAGAGAGATAATTGGGCAAAAATCCATGAAATAATATAAATGCACATAATAGTTTTTGAAGAAGCAGTGGAAGGTGGAAGGGACATGTTGTTGTGATGTAACATGCAGTAATGTTGGTGCAAAGAGATCCACTTAATGAATTCAGTCAAAGAGCTTCAGTTAATGGGCCAGTCAAAGAGCTCCAGTTAATGAACACATATTATATCCACACATGACTCCTGTCTGCCATCGGCCAGGTCTCAGCTCTGACCACACGTTTCCACTGTAAACAATGTTCTTAGGTAATGTAACTGAAATAATGTCGGAATAGCACAGGGGCTAAACTTTATTTCCAATTGCCTAGCTTTTTCTGTTTCAGCCTAATAGAACCTATGTTCTGCACTTGTATTGTATCATTGATTACCATCACAGAAAGTAATTTCTCTATGTGTCCATAGAAAAGAACTGGTAACCTGTCAGTTCGAAGGTCACATAAAGAAAACCAGGGCAATTGCTGTATTCCTTGATTACATGTTTAAAATGTATCAAAGATAGAATTGATGCAATTTTGGTTACTTAAAATTACAGATTAACTTGCAAATTATGCTCACTACAGTATTTTAAAAAGCTTTTTAGAAAACTATATTTTGCATATCTGATTATAGGCAGAATTCAGCAACTGCCCTTTGGTTTCTACTATGAAAGTGTATTGTGTCTGCAGGTTTTCTGTGGTAAATACAGGGAAATGAATCTCAGTTGTTTTTAATTATTGGTAAGCAGTGCTATGCTAAAGATGTGGCAGATCAGCATTCATATACATTTTTAGTATATAAAATATACATTTAATCCATCTCCTCATAAACTCAGCCAAAGGCTGCAGAATTAGACAGATGTTCCTCATGTTCTGTATGCTCAATAGGTTTGTTCATTAGCTTACTGCATATATTTTCATAGTTCTGCATTCTAAGAGACTACATTTGTCATACGACAGACTGAGTAAAACATGTTTCTTACCATACTGTAAAGCTTTTAGCTCCACTTACACACCTCATGCTAACCCCTCCAGGGTGGCACAGTGATTGGCAGTGCCCGCTGTAAGGATTTCCGCACTAAGGAGGGCCGCACTAAAGCAGCATGTAACCTGGTGAAGTTGGGCATCACTAACCTGTGTGTGATTGGTGGAGACGGCAGCTTGACTGGAGCCAATGAGTTCCGCTCGGAGTGGAGTGAGCTGCTTCAAATCCTGCTCAAAGCAGGTGTGACTCAGACCAGCCTAAACTGTCACTGCACCACGTTGCCTTGTTCATTACTGACACATTACTGGCACTTCTGACATATTAGTTAACCATTTTTGTTGTGTTTGTTTTTTTCTGCAGGTAAGATCACAGCAGAGGAGGCCAAGCGCTCATCCCATCTGAACATTGTAGGGATGGTCGGCTCCATAGACAATGATTTCTGCGGCACTGACATGACAATTGGAACTGACTCAGCCTTGCACAGGATCATAGAAGTGGTGGATGCCATTACAACTACAGCACAGAGGTGCTCACTAGTTTTGACTCACTAGATTATCCACTAGAGGGAGAAGTGACACTATGATGACTCAAGCTCCGAACATGAGCAAGTAATTGGTTTCTGGGCTTGACTTTACTTTGGTATACAGACCTGAACAGGTCTGGAGGATAAGATTAAGGTCAGAACGAATGTGTGTAAGTGCAAATGTTCACCGGTGATGAGATTTTACACATCACAACACATTTCTCACAGATCTTCACATCTTGATGCCTGGAGAAAAAATCCAATTTGTCTGTCTCTTCCTCTCTCTGCAGTCATCAAAGAGCCTTCATCTTAGAGGTGATGGGCAGACACTGTGGGTATGTAACACTGTGCTGTTTGCTTTACTTTTCTGTTTGCGTGTGAATATATACTTATATACTTCATTTGTGTGTGTGTGTATGTGTGTGTGTGTGTGTGTGTGTGTGTGTATGTGCGAGTGTGTAGATATTTGGCATTAGTAACAGCTCTTGCAAGCGGTGCTGACTGGGTATTTATTCCTGAGATGCCTCCTGAGGATGGCTGGGAAGACCACCTTTGCAGGAGACTTGCCAATGTAAAACACATATATATACACACATACATGCATGAATTGGCAAATACGCAGTTTATTCCCAAAGTATGCAAACAAACAGTGTATTGTATTGTATTGTATTATCAAACTTTTTGTTGATAACAGTCCTTTAAATCACTAGTTTTAAAGACAATAGAACTCATTAGTACAAAAGTCATTTTCAAGAAAGTTATATATTTGGATATCTTCCAAAATGCAATAAAATAAAAAATCTGTGATATGTTAATTCATATAAACCTTTGTTTAACTGGCATGAGTATACAGAAAAGAATTTGAATAGTTTATATACACAAATTTAGAATAAAATGGCTGCAACACACAAGTTAGGACAGTGTTAAAATAAGATTGTAGTGCAAAGAATATTCAAGTTACACATTAAGCTTTTTTCCACATTAAGCAGGCTAATTGGTAGCAGGTGCGGTATTGTGATTGGGTATAAAAGTAGCAGCAAGAATTCAGAGACATCTCAGTGCATAAAGGGCAAGTTCTCTGGGCCCGAGCTCATTTCAGATGGACAAGACAGTGAAACTGTGTGCTAAGTGTCAAGGTGTCCGTGCCAAAGATAAAAGCAACCACCCTAATTGTTATCAATAAAAGGTACAAAAGCCAACATATCTTCCCAGGAAGTCCATGCTTATTTCAGCAGGACAATGCGAGCTTACACTCTGCACAAGCTACAACATTGTGGCTTTATAGACACAGGGCTTGAGTGGCCTGCTGCCAGTCCAGATCTATATCCTATTAAACTGTATGGAGCCTCATGAAGCGCAGTGTGAAAAAATGACAACCACTGCACTGTTGAGCAGCTGAAGTCTTTCATCAAGCAAGAATGAATAAAATTCCCAGTTGCAAAACTACTACAATTAGTCTTCTCAATTTCAAAGCTATTAAAAAGTGCCAATAAAAGGAAATGTTATGGTAACACAGTGGTAAACATGCCTCTGTCACAATTTAATTTCTCTGTTTTACAAAACAAAAAAATTTACAAAATACAGTTAAGTAAAACTACTAAAAAATTTTTCTTTGCATATTTGTCAGTTAAATAAAGGTTCATGTGAATTAACATATTACAGATTTTTGCTTTTATTGCATTTTGGAAAATATCCCAACTTTTCTGGAAATTAGATTTGTATATTTTTCTTTCATAGCATATTTCAAAGTAAAGCAAAGTGTTGGTAAATATTTCTGAGTTAGCTAGGAGAATTTTGATGATAAGTACAGTGGTTTGGAGGTGGGGCAAAATATCATTGCTTAATATTATTTTTCCTCATCTGCTGGCACATGGTGACATTTAAAATTCATATGATGTTTTACACAAGGGTAAAGATCAGTACATTTCAAGCAAAGATTATGGGTAAAAAAGAATTTTCTCTTTTAAATGGTATAATATAATCATTTGTGCTTAATTTATCAAACCTATCAAGGCAAAATGTCATATCAGGCTGTCTTTAATTATGTACAAATTCCTAATTTAACACATTTTAGTTCATTAAGCTTTCATGTGAATGTGTGAATCAGTTGGATGTGATTAGGACTGCAATAAAACACTGCAGATCAATCACCAGGAGTTGGACAAATTAAGCCTCAGTTAGTTATATGTTATTACTATGGCCCCTTTTGTTCTACGTTAATAAATATTTTGTCCTTAACCACTTGACAAATAATTTATATGCTTATATGTTTGATTTCTTCTTCAGCAAAGAAGTCTGGGCTATCGTCTGAATGTTATCATTGTGGCTGAAGGAGCTATGGATCGCTTCGGAAAACCCATCACTTGTGAAATGATCAAGAATGTAAGAATCTCCTCAGATTTGCATAATTTAGAGTCAGAACAACACAAAAATTTAATTATGACTGCTGATTCTGTTGCACATAGTTTTCACAGTATGTGTATTGCTGTGTTTAGCTGGTCACTAAGAAGCTGGGCTTTGACACCCGAGCTACCATCCTGGGTCATGTGCAGCGAGGAGGAACACCTTCAGCCTTCGACAGAATCCTGGTACGTTAAGGCTTCCACCCAAATTTTCATAAATATGAATGTGTCACTGATGCGAGATACGATGTTCCCATCACACTTTCAGGGCAGTAGAATGGGGGTGGAGGCTGTGATGGCTCTGCTGGAAGCAACTCCTGACACACCTGCCTGTGTGGTCAGCCTGTCTGGAAATCAGGCTGTCAGACTGCCCCTCATGGAGTGTGTGCAAGTGGTATGATTACACCGCTTAATGTTGCTAACAAGTAATGGAAGCTTAGATCCCACTTTATTTAGAGTACATTATCTACTATAATCTCATTTTAATTAATAACAATCTGTCTGGTGAAACTTTGGGTTAGGTTTAGGTTTTGAATTGCAGTTTCTCCAATAAATACAATTTACATTAATTTTTTCACTTACCTCACAAGTATGGCTATACAGCAATGAGGTCAAAGTTTTGAAGTCCATGTTTTGCTAATTTAATTTAAAACTTGAGTTAGTTACTAAGCTAATGTTGCTAACAAACAAAGTAAAAAGTCACCCAAATCCATAAATACATCCCCAGAATTCCTCTCAACCTGCCTCCAGATCTTCATTGATGTGGCTCAGACTTATGGTTTAGGATGACTTTCTGTGAGCAATATTAAAAAATGTTCCTTTAATTTGCATATGAACACAGTGGACAGCCTTTTAAATCCTTAGTTTTTCTGGACGTTCACTAAAAAGTTTTGTGGATGAATGTGCACTCTTAGCTCTGCAGTTTAGCAATGTTTTATGCTACAACTCAGGCCTAAAATGCAGTCAGTAATTACGCCATAGCAAAGACCAATGCTGAGATTTAATGCACGTTTTTGTGCCGATATCAATATGATTTCGATATCATTATCATTCCTACTCATTTTCACTCTCCCTGTCAGACTAAAGATGTGACCAAAGCCATGGCAGAAGGCAAGTTTGAAGAAGCTGTCAAGCTCAGAGGAAAGTGAGTTCCCATCTTTCTATTTTTCCCTTATGCTCTGTGCTACCAGAAGCTGTATCCACTGTGTACTGCTTCTGATCTCCAGGAGCTTTGAGAACAATTGGAACACATACAGGCTGCTGGCTCATGTGAACCCTGCTGAGGTGAAGGTCAGTGGCTGATCAATCACCTACATTTCCATTCCTATTTTATGCACAAACAGCTTCTGGCTGATTACATTTCATCTTAGGCAATCTGTTTCTTCTTTCCCGTTATTCTCACATATCTTTGTCCGTTTTGTCATTGTTTGATGTTCTTTTGTCTTCTTTTTCCCCACCCGTCTTCTGTAGAGTAATATAAATATTGCCCTAATGAACGTTGGTGCTCCGTGCGCCGGTATGAATGCAGCAGTGCGTTCTGCAGTCAGGATCGGCATCCTGCAGGGACATCACATGCTGGCCATACACGATGGCTTTGAGGGACTCGCGCATGGAAATGTAATTCAATGCATGCAAATGCAAATTCAAGTACAACACTCACTCATTTAAAACACACACAGGAATTCACCTTCTTCTCTCCATATCCAGATTGAGCCTATTTCCTGGGCTGCCGTTGGAAGCTGGACTGGTCAGGGTGGCTCTAATCTGGGAACTAAGAGGTATTCTAGATCTGTCAGTCAAGCAGAACCCATCAGTAAATTTGATCACAAATAAAAAATATTAGAGCCCTTCACATTACTTTGCGTAGCTTGACCTAATCTCATATTACATAGCATGGAATTTGGTGGCTGTTTCCAGCTAGGTTGCCAGTAGCTCACTTTTGCCCTCTTTCTGTGTATATGTGTAGGGCACTGCCAGCCAGTATGATGGAAGAAATTAGTCTGAATATTGCTAAGTTTAATATCCATGCTCTGGTCATCATTGGAGGTTTTGAGGTAAGAAAGTAATATGAAATACCTCCAGGGCTTTCACAAAATATCTTAGTCCTTAAAAGCATGAGTGCTGAAATATGCAGGGGGGTGTACAAAATAATGGAAACACCAGATAATACACTTTATCAGGTACTTTGTCATATATAGATAATTGTAGGTATAACATTACTCACCATAGCCTCTCAAAATGTATCAGTGATTAGTGTGAAATGAGTGTATCAGGTGTGTTGCTGGACTTATTAGACCACTTATTGGACCTACAATTAGACTTAGTTCACTTTGTCAGTGTGTTGATTGTAGCCCATCTCTTACTGTTTCAGCCTCCTCTACCCCATTCAATGACTGAAAGAGACCACTATCGAACCAGTGCTGACCATATGTCATTTGGGTCTTTTCCACAGTGACACTGAGTTGCTATTAAATCCTCACAACACAGCCATTAAAATGTCAGTGTAACTGCTGTGCTAAGAATGGGCCACTACCCATATAATATTTGGTCAGTGGATGTTCGGTAGAGGCCACGAAAGGGGGGTTGGGTCGATTCCTAGGGCTTAGCACTGACAGAGAGCACTCAGAATATTATCAGGATCTAAAAGAGATACTTTTTATATATATATATTTTTTAATATTGTTGCCAAATATAATATTCTTTCATAGAGCCCAACATTTCTAGCAGTGCTTTGCCTGTGGTGGTCTCTTTCCAAAGGATTTATTATAAGACTACAACATACTAAGACAAAAAAATATAACAAACAAACATTAACTTACTGAAAAACCAAAGAACGAGGCATAGAGACAGAAACTAATAGGATATGGGAAACCATATGTCATATAGACCATACGAGAAACAAAAGACCAGACACAAAGCTACCAAACACAAGGGCTTATAAGGGAGGAAAGACAAGACACACCTGGGCAAGGGAGGAGTTAGGAAACGAGGGCCAGGTGAACAGAAAGGAGCTAAGGTGGGACTAGGGCAGAGCTAAGGCAACAACAACAGACAGAAGCACATGGCAACAGAACACATGGCAAAATAAACACAGACCAGAGTAATGGAACACAAAGACAAGATCCAAAAATATTAAACAAAGAAAAAGACAGACATGAATCATGACATGGATTGGGTAGAGCGGTACTGATAAATAACACTTCAACAGATGGGCTGTAGTCAGCAGCTGTAAACCTGTAACATGCACTTTTATGATGAACCTGATAAAATGCCCAGCGACTGTATGTCATGTGGTGTTTCTGTTCATTTGTACAACACCTGTGATTGGGATATTAGCATTTATATCTAGCGAAAATTGGTCTCAAGCTGCTATAGTGGAAAAACTACAAAGTTATAATATATTATTAAACAATTTTATGAACAATAACAATAAAAAAATGTATTTATTTATTTATTTATTTATTTATTTGTTTGTTTAAATATTTAAATACTTTAACTCATAGATATGCTTTTAACAGTTTATACTGAAGTGTATCTCTGAATCTCTGTCTCAGGCATTTGTTGGAGGTCTGGAGTTGGTGAGTGGTAGAGAGAAGTATGAGGAACTGTGTATTCCTCTTGTCATTATTCCAGCCACTGTGTCCAACAATGTTCCTGGATCTGACTTCAGCATTGGAGCTGATACTGCTCTCAACACCATTACATCAGTGAGAAACACATACACTCACATAAACACACACACAGTCACATATCCAGATGCACACATGCCTAACTCCACTTTTGTGTTTGTGCAAGACATGTGACAGGATTAAACAATCAGCAGCTGGGACAAAGCGCAGGGTTTTCATCATTGAGACTATGGGGGGGTATTGTGGATATCTGGCAACCATGGCAGGCCTTGCTGCAGGAGCTGATGCTGCCTACATCTTTGAGGAGCCTTTCGGCATCCATGACCTGGAGGTAAATGAGAATGAACTGATAAACAGAGAGGTGCTGCTGCATAGACATAATGAACAAAATGCAATTGGGCCCATACCAGTAGAAAAAAGGGAAAAAATCAGAGGATAAACATATATGTATTGACTGTATTCTGTTGCATTATGGGCAAAATGATGACAGATTGTTTAATTTGCAGGTAAACGTTGAGCATTTGGTGGAGAAGATGAAGACCACCGTGAAAAGAGGCCTCATTCTCAGGTTACCTTCTGTGACTTTCTTTGGCTTTTTTGCACTTTTTATATGTTTTTTCTTAAACATAGTTGTAGCTTTTATTAGTATACCACACTAGAAGATTGTGTCTGTTTTGCTTAGAATTTCTTTACCCACATTGCTCTTTGTGCTAACATTTCTTTATTTCTCCACAGGAATGAGAGGTGTAACCCCAATTACACCACAGAATTCATCTTTAACCTGTACACAGAGGAGGGCAAAGGAATATTTGACTGCCGCAAAAACGTGCTGGGACACATGCAACAGGTTGTATAGCTGCTGCACAGTACACTCTTAACAAAAGAGGTCTTTGCTTAATGCCTTAGAAGAACTTTTAGTGGATGGTACTTTGGAGAACTGTATTTTTTTTAAAAGCACCATGTGAGTGTGAAGATAACAGAAAGGTTCTATAAAGAACAGTTAAGGAAAATAACTTTTAGAACCTTTTATGGAGAATTAATTTTTACAAATCTCGTTCTCAAAAATGTTTTTTTAGGGAACAAAAGTAGATCTTTCATGGTATCGCTCAAAAAGTACAAACACCCTTCCTTTTAAAATAATACAACTATTTTGCTGTTTAGTCTTTCTGAAAGGTTCTCTCTCTCTCTCCCTCTCTCTCTGTTTCTCAATTTCTTTGTCAGGGTGGAACTCCAACACCATTCGACAGGAACTTTGGAACTAAGATGGGTGCTAAGGCAGTATTGTGGCTGACTGATAAACTGAAGGAATGCTACAGACATGGTTAGTGACAGCTCAGTTGAGGGGGTGTGTTGCCCCCCACTGCCCTTATTTTCTGTCATCTGTATATTGATTGACTCTCCTCCCAATGCTTAGTGTAATTCAGCCTACTTTTCTCTTTAATGCTATGTCTAGCCCGAAATGCCTTCGTCATCTCACAGCTATGAACACATTTACATATGATTGCCCATTCATCCTGCTGCAGTTGAGCCCTCCTACTTACACTGATGTGAAAATGAGTTTCACTGCAACTGCTGACACTGTGTGAGAGTTAGTGTAGTAGAAGATTGATTGTTTCTGATTGTATAGATGCAAAACAAAGTCTGGAAGTCTGGCTTAAAGTGGCTAAAATATGTTTTTCCAATATCAGTTTTAAAGGCACAGTATCAAAAACAAGTTTGAAAAATAGGGACCAAAAATAATGATGACTGTTATGGAGCATAAGCCCAATGAAAATACATTACAAATGTAGCATATGGGCCCCTAAAAGATGCTTCATATATTAATTTGCCATTTCATACTTCTGTGTCTGACTGTGGATGTCTGTTCAGGTCGTATCTTTGCCAATACACCAGACTCTGCCTGTGTGCTGGGCATGAGGAGGAGAGCTTTGGTCTTCCAGCCTCTTGCTGAGCTTAAGAACAACACAGACTTTGAGTGAGTGATCATTTTGCCATCCATTTTTCTGTGATTTCCCTTTGCATCTGAAGAGGACAGTGTGCATTTGCTTTTTGTTTTGCATTCTTAGTGTCCTGATATCACAACCATACTTCCCTTCCTGCCTTCAGGCACCGCATCCCCAAGACTCAGTGGTGGTTGAAACTGAGGCCCATTCTGAAGATTCTGGCCAAATACAAGATCAGCCTGGACATCTCAGAGAAGACCACTTTAGAAAGTGTTATCAAGAAGCAAAGCGCAGTCTAAACACTAAGCACTCACACACACACTGGTGCTTCTGTAAAAACAACGTTTCTCGCGTGCTTGGTTATTTACAGAGTTCAATCTTGGTTTTACATATAAAACCACACACAGTTGCTGTGGTGTGTGCATGCATGCACGCAAACTTCCTTCTTCTGCCCTATTTCTTACCGGTTATTGTTTGTTCACTCATTACACTTGACATCTTCACATGCCTTCATCTTACACTTTTGCAGTTATTATTCATCATATATATGCATTATATGTGTGTGTGTGTGTGTGTGTGTGTGTGTGTGTGTGTGTGTGTGTGTGTGTGTGTGTGTGTGTGTGTGTGTG
>JBBPDA010000105.1:17855318-17869344 GCA_037974385.1 Arnoldichthys spilopterus | reverse complement strand
GTGATGGGTTAAATGCAGAGGTCACATTTCATTGTGGTGCTTGAGTGTGTTCACAATGACAAATAGTCACTTTCAGTTCAAAGAGGCCTTTAATGGTTAAAGGCCAAAGAGCATGTTTGTGCTGGGATAGCAGTTGGTTGTACTGTTGAAATGTACAGGATATATTTACAAATTTATGGATATTATGAAGAAATACATTATTAAAAATGGATCAAAAAAGCATTATTAATCTATCCCAACCAAGACATTGTCTGATCTTTTTTTTCTGTAGCTTTTTTTGTTCTCGTGCTAAATTAAGTTGTTAAACAGGAATTGATTTGTATTTATTTAATTTAGCCTTTGCAATTCATAATTTAACCTCAGCTTAAAGGTTACCCTTTGTATTATTAGCATATTTTGTTGAATTGCATTGCGTTTTTCAGGATTACCCATCAATAGGCCATCTCTCAAGAGTTCTTCAGGCTAACAACATTCAGCTGATATTTGCTGTGACAGAGAAAAGCATTCCAGCCTATAAGGTCAGATCTGTTCAAAATGTTTAAGATCCTGTTTAAAATGTATTGTCTGTGTTTTGCAATAGCTAAATATCTCTCTTTCTTTCTCTCTCTCTCTTACACACACACATGCACACACACACACACACACACCCACACACCCCCACACACAAATATAGGCATTAAGTGCATTAATTCCTCAGTCAGTGGTGGGTGTGTTGAAGAATGACTCCAGTAATGTGGTTCATCTCATCTCTGAAGCTTACGAGGTGAGTAAAATGTTTTAGGATGTTTTAGTTATATTGAAATATTTTATTGCTCCTGTATTAATAGTTGTCTTATTTCATGGGGTACCATTTCTGGAGATCTACCACCCTGTAGTTTACTTCAACACACTCTAATATTCAGAAACTGAAGACTTAGATTAATTGTTGTATGTATGTATTTGGTCAGGGCTGGAACAATTTTTTTTCTTCAGGAGGTTACTTCTTTCACAGTTACTTACTTCCTTTATGTTGATCAGCTGACATGTGGATCCACTATAGGTAAACGAGAGAACATTGATTGTATTGCCTACTGCCTGGGTGTGGGAAAATATAGGTATAAAATGTATTTTTATAACATGTAAATAACTTGATCACATTTGAAAGATCTAGAAGTATCCTGGAGCCAACACTGTAGAATTGAAGCATGTATGAATACAAATATTATTTTATCAAGCACATCACATTCACCATGCCAGAATGGTGTGTTTCCGTCTGTTAATGAGAAATGGGGTTTAGACAGTTTACACAACCTCTTAGTCACTTCCTCCACATGATCCACATCCCCAGATCTTTCTAGAAAAAGAACTGAAACTATGGTGGTGTGTGCTAGTTTGTGTAACTATGTAAAAAAACAAACTTATAACAGGTGCTTGATCTTTGCCAAGCCATTGTAGTTACTGTATTGATCTAATTCTGCATGGTGTACTCGTCTATTTTCTTGTTCAAAACAAGTCGCATTCATATGCTTAAATACATGTGTAATGTGTCTTCCCCACATTTACATTCACTTAGCAGTTTTGAGCAACCATTATGGGTGGGTCAGTGATAAAAGGGACTCAGTTACAGTGAAAAACCTTATATTGTACAAAGTTAAGTGGCTGCAGCAAAAAAAATACATCATAAAAAAGGTTTAGGTCCAAAATCTGAAAAATCATGTAGATTTCCTAGACAACAGGCTTTTCCCCAAGCATTAAAAAAACTGATGAACTTACAACTTGCACTAAGAGTAAAAGTCAAGGATAATGGGTACATTCTGCATGTTTTTGTCTATAGAACCTGTCATCCAGTCTGCTGCTAGAGCAGGACCGAACCCCTACTGGCCTGCAGATGTCCTACATGTCCTTCTGTGGAAAGGGTGAGCCCAGTGAGTGGCAGCACAAGGGAGAATGTAACGGCATCAAGGTCAATGAAAAGGTCAGTTCTGTCACCTTCATCATCATCAGCAGCAGCACAGGCAGTAGTTCCAGGACCAAGAGATTCATGGTAACCCCTTCTTTCAAAGGGGTTTTGTAGTGGAGTCAATTATTTTATTCCCTAGGGCCAAAAAGATGCATGCATACTGAGCTTACTTATAGTTTTCTTAAAGTTATACTTATCAAAAATTTACACAGCTTCCCTACTAATCCTAAAATGAAGCTGATATCTGATGTTTGCATCTTTAGACTTCGTTATGTGGTTTCTGACAATGTGTGTAGTTATGGTTATGCGTTTCTTTTGTATCATGTATATAGTGACAAAATCACATAATCATTAAGAACCACTATAATGAAGCCAGACATTCTGGTCTATAAAAATGCACAAAAATGTAGATAAATGTCGGACATCAAGGAGACGACTATGTGACTTACTTTTGTCCTTTTTTCATAGATAATGGCATATTATATTTTGTCAGAGACCACAATAGCAAAGTTTTTTTCTTATTACTTAACAACGTGACATGCTGTAAGTATGTAAGGTGGGATATAAATGGTGGGATATAAGCTTCCATATCTTGTTAGCTACTTACTAATAAGTCTTGGTTTTCCTACTTGAGGCTCATCGTAGAGGCTAATGCTAGTGTTTGGTTATAATTTTGTTCATTGCAGGTGGAGTTCAAAGTTCGTCTGAATGCATCAGAGTGTCTAACAAAGAATGAGAATTTTGAGATCCGAATGCAAGGAATCAATGAGGTCCTGAAGGTGACAGTGATGACACTGTGTGATTGTAACTGTGGCGATAAAGAGAATAATTCACAGGTCTGTCAAGGAAAAGGAACACTTTACTGTGGAGTCTGCAGGTAGAGTCATCATCTTTTGCAAGTCTTTAGTGCCCCCTGCATGTAGGAAAAGGAAGTTGAACTCAACACCCCTCTGCAGTTTTTTTGTCATTCTCAATTCTCAACTGCCCACACATTTCTTTTTTGGAAAAAATGCCCGTTAGTTACATTTATGTTCAGAATAAAGCAGGCTATAACAGATCTTAAAGTGGTTAATTAGAGGTGTATATCTCAGACTGTGGTTTGATTTAGTGACAATTCTTTAGGAAAGTATTCAGTGCATCGATTTATACATTTTGATTAGATTCCATTATTATGGTCTGTTTCAGGGTTATTACAAAAACACACAGAATACATAAAACACACACACACACACGCATATACACCCATTAACCATGCTATTGAAACCATTTGCCTAGTATTGTGTAGTTCTCCCTCATACTGTCAAAACAGCTCTGATTCTGATGCACTATTTGGACATGCTCTGACTGTCTTTTGCTGATTGAACATGTTTCTGTGATTCCATGCTCAATGTTTTTAATGTGAGTTCCCTGCAGTTTCTTTCATCATTAGTTTGTATGTTTGTGTATCAGTTGTAATGAAGGTCATCTGGGTCAGCAGTGTCAGTGTGAGCGTCAGAGTAACATGAATTCCACCAATGCCATGCTGGATGACTGTCGGGCAAGTGACAAATCAGCAATTTGCAGCGGGCACGGATACTGTGAGTGTGGCCGGTGTGTGTGCCAGGGTCAATTTAATGGCAACTACTGCCAGTGTAATGACGCCAGCTGCCAAACCACTAACAACAAAATTTGCAATGGTAAGTTAGAATATAATACATGAGTAAATGTCTACAGAGCTGTGTATAAAGAGCAATTATGTATACAAAATCTTTTAATCTGCTGCATCTGTATGGTTTGCTGGATTACTAATAATTTCATTATTTTTAAATTTTAACTGCTTTGAACTTAATTTATAACATTTAAATGAAAAGCATTAATTAAAGTGTTGAGACATATAATTGAACTATGGTTTGAGTCAAGAATGTTTTCAGTTCTTTTTCTAATTACAGAGAAATGTATTGAACTTATTGCACAACACATACTGTATGATACAGGTGCAGCAGATGGAGAGTAGGTTGAAAAACAATGGAGGATTCCTTTAATCACCTGTTTTAATAGTGTCAAGTTAACACATTCTCAGTTTAATCAGGGAATGTATGAATGAATAACACTGAACACCCAACTTTTTCCTCTGTGTGTGTGTGTTGGAATTTGTTACAGGGCAAGGTAAATGTATCTGTGGCACTTGTGAGTGTAATAAAAACTACTCAGGTCCTGAATGTGAATGTTCTGAAGACACAAGTATGTGTCCTAATAAACATGGGCTGTTGTGTAGCGGCCATGGGGAGTGTAAATGTAACCGATGTGAGTGTAAGGCTAATTTCGTGGGAAAGCATTGCTCCAGCATTGTTGATCCATGCAGAACATACCGGTGAGTGTGTTTCTGTGTTTCGTCTAAACCTTTGTTTCTGTTCTCTGTCATATGCTGAGATTTTGGTGATAATTTGAATTTGTGTGTTTTTAAACCAAATGTCTGTTCTATGTAAAGGCATTGTGTAGACTGTACAGTTGGACAAAGGAAGGACAAAGGAAACTGCTCAGTGGAGTGTGAGTCAGTTGAGCTGGTCAAGCTAAGCGATAGTCATGAACTGCAGTGTGTAAACGACAATGTTGTTTATGAAGTGATACTTAAGGATGACGGCAAAGTGTTAATCCGGTATGCTGATCTTCCACGTAAGTAATACATGTTTTTAAACATTATCTGCTTTAAACTCTAGGGTCCTGTAAGTGAGCCCATGCTTTAGTTTAGTTTAGATTTTTTTTGGCCAAAAATAATAAAAGCAACCCATAATTATTTAAATGTTCCTTAAAATGGTCCTCACAAAAGGAGAACACTTTTCATCATACACTTTTGCAGACGTACAAAATGAAAGTTTGGCAAAATATATACATTTAAAGAAGTTAGATAAAGACAAGTGATATAAATCACCACTGCCCTGCAAAGGCAGCACTACCACAAAACATACTTTTAAAACTATTTTTAGTGTGAGCACTTTCTTATCTTCCTGTAATTATTCGCTAATTATGTGTCAATGTTTAAATGATATTTCTCACCACAAAACAGTCTAAGCTGTTCCAAAACTTTTTGTCTCTCTGGCTCACAGACAGCGTTGATAAGACCAAGGTAATCATTGGCACCTCAGTATCGGCCATCTTCCTAATTGGCATTGCTATTATCATCATCTACAAAGTGCTGCTGGAGTTGTATGATTTGCGCGAGTACCGCAGCTTCCTCAAGGCACAGGAGCAAACACAATGGAAAGAGGTCTGTCTTTTAGGAACACATCCATCACATCCAACACATTTATCCTGCACATGAGTATGGGAGTGTTAAGCAGATATGACATACAGCATTTCTAGAATTTATGGAGTGTGGCATGTGGACATCTATTATCCTTTAATAGTCTTACCCTTGTATACATTTATATGCCAAAATTTGTACTTTTCTGGCTTTGTTGATTTTTATAAAATAAGTTAACACAACATTAAGAAAAGATCCATAGCTGTAAATTTTCCTTCTAAAACTGTAAATTGGCATTGAATTTTGAAATTGACATTTTATATATATACCAATCAGCCATTACATTAACACCACCTGACTAATATTAAGTAGGTATAATAATTCAGCAGGTCATGCTGCTGAAACTGCTCTGACAGTGGTGAGCTGTGTATTCTTTTTTTCTGACACCTTTTTTATCCACAGTAAACCACAGTAGCTTTTCTGTGGGATCAGACTGGACAGGCTAGCCATTATCAGTGTAGAACGTAATATTAAAAAATGTTTGTATGAAAAATTTAAATTCTATAGCTATCTAATGTTTAGTGTTTTATAGTGTATAATTTTGGGCTTTGTTCAAACTAGGATGTAACTGCTGCAATGATTTCAACATGCATTTCCATTTGCAGATTGGGCAACCTTTACTGCGTTTACATTTATTTAATTCACTTTAAGCTTAAGATTCTGTTGTAAGCACTAACACTCAGAACTGTTTAGGAGTCAGATTAGATTCAGTTCAGTTTCATATAGTCTGATTAATATTTGGGAGTATTTCCATACATCATTAATCTTTTGATCTTTTCTTTTAGACCAACAATCCTCTGTTCCAAGGAGCCACAACGACTGTGCTTAATCCTTTACACTTACAGGATTCTTAAAGCATCTGCAGTGCAGAAACCAGAGTTTGTCAGTGCAACCTGCATGTTTGAGAGGACACTGGAGAGAGGGTTTGTGCCAGGGCTACTGCCACCCTGTACAAAAGTTTAGTTTGATTTCAAGGGTCCCTCCTTGTTGACAAAATCTTTTGATGACCCCCAAGCCCACACTTTTCAGCAATATATACAAATATTTTAATTTGGATTGGGACACCCCCCAACAACAAAAGTTTATACATAATCCCCTCATCCTCCATAGGCAAAATATTTGGCTATAATGCTCTTTTGGCAAACACAGTGGGTTTGTTTGGTCCAGGGCTTCCTGCCACTGGCTAGATGACAAAAAATTGATCATGCTCATCCCACCCTTTCTGCCACCCCGCCTTTATTTAAGCTCCTGCCCCCTAAAGGTGTACAGCCATGTTGTGACTGTTTCATATGCTGTTGTGTTTTGTGCCTTAGAAATCAAGTTGCATGTAGAATATTTTCATAAACAAATTACATTCTATTTATTTACATTTTTAGAGTTTGAAATAGTTTGAAGTTAAAAATTTGCACAATGATTTGTGTTAGTGATGTGTTTTATGTGGCATGCTTTGTAAACTGAGTAATGATAAACAGTCTCAAGGAGCACTGATGACTTATGACTCACACATGAAATCAAAATCAAAAATACCTCTTCAATTCTTCTGAGCATCTTCTGATTTGTTTCTCCTGCTGATTACTATTGCTGTCATATGCCATATTTTGAATTATATGGTTTTTATTTTTTTCCTACTTGTGTTAAGGACCAATGGTAAGTGTTTATTCAATTTCTAATGAAAATAATAATGTTTTACTAAATCATGTTTGTACAAGAAGAAGAAACCAAATTATAAATAATAAGCTGTAGCTATCCATTTACAACAATACTTTGATTCTTTGATACAATATCTACCTCAAGATTCCAAACTCAACAATGATTCCAAAGTACACTGTAGAAAAATGTTTGTAAAATTTATAGTAAAAAGCAGCAACAGTCACAACATTAACTCGCTGTAGTAGATCTAATGAATTACCATAAATAAAAAATTTTTTACTGTATTGTTGTATAAATCTCTCAAAGTTTTTTCAAATGAATGGAAAAATGCCATAATGTTACAAAAAATATTAGTAACCCTAAAATGTAAATTACTTTGCCAAGTTACAAATTTTGCTAATGTGTTCTTTTAAGCATATAAAACTTTTCACAATTCAGCAAAACATACCTGTCACGATTGGAGGTAAGGCAAGAAACCAGTGTGGTTAACAAAAAGTCTTTATTTTCAATAAGCAAAACACAAAACCTGCGCTCAGGGAGAAAGTTCCAGAAGCAGTTCGGGGGTTGACTGCCTTTGCTGGAGCAGTGCTCCGCTCAGTTCGTGCAAAGTTCGTTCAAAGTTCGATACTGTATCCTAGGGTTTGACGCTTAACTAAACGCCAGCATCGACTACCTGTCGCTGCTAAATAAATACTGTAACTACCGATCTAGACAACGCCAACTGGGGCTGTCCATGAAATACTGAACCCACTATCTTCGCCTGTCAATGGCACGCAACAAGTATCTCCGCGTCTTCCCTGCATCCCAGCCCTGCCTATATTGCCCAGTGATGAGGGAAATAACTAGCAGCACCTGGATGAGTTGACCCAGTCAGTACTCGGGAGATGGGGACCGGCGCCGACCGCTGGGTGTTAATTTCTACATAAACAAAATGTTTTTTTCTTATTTTATGGTAAGATTATTTCATGGTAAAGCCTATATTGCATTATAATATATAACAGTATATTATGAAATTATACAGGTATACTGTAATTTATTATTATTTCATTTAATATTGTTAATTTGAGTCTGACATGCAATGTGCTTTTGTGCAATGGAAAACTAAAGCATAACTAGAAAGATGCATTTCTGAAACAAAATTGAAGTGACTGCTATGTAGCAATGCTAGCAATTGACTGTGGTTACCAGGGTTTATAAGGTGGTTGTAAGGGTTTTTAGATGGAAGATAGGGTGATTGTCAGGTGCTAGGTCGTTTCATGGTGTGCAGTAGTTAGCGCTGTCATCTAACAGCAAGAAGTTCTTGAGTTCAGTTTGTAGAAGGAACATGCGAATATTCTTGTTGCTGTGTCTGCCCTGCAATGAGCCAGAGACCTGTTTAAGGTGTTTCTTTACCTTTTGCCCTATGTGTGCTGGAATAAGTTCTTGTGACCTTCTTTAATAAATGTCTCACATATTAAATAAATTAATGAACTAGTTTTGACTGTGAAATCTATATCAACCAACTGTTAATGGCTTATGTGTTGTGCTGTATTGCATGAAAAAATGTTGACAACCATACCTACCAGTAATTTACTGTATTATGTTATACTACTCTACTGTATCACTGAGATAGACTTCAATTAGGTCTACAGTAGAGCTATTGTTTATAAAAGAGTTTACCATAAACAGATTCAGGGGGGGCAACCCTCTGTATAACTTTTACTTTCATAGCAGTTTAGTAGTACTACAAACAAGTAACAGTTCTCAACAATAAATCTTAACGTTGTTAAAAAATGTGTTTTTGCATACAGTTTTATTATAATGCAAGCAGCTTCAAAGACAGGTCTTCTACTTGATTCAACTGTTAATTCGTTTTAATGTGAAAATGATACTAACTCCCCTCCTTCCGTATTTGTATTATCCAATGAAAATATATGATAAGCAATAGCAAGATCTATGATACATGTATAACCAGGACAGACAAAATGGTATAAACCAATGCATACAAGATGGATTATGTGCTTTTCCTCCATGCCTTTCTGTTTTGTAAAAAAATTAAGCCAAATTAAGCTTCTATCCATTCACATTTGGAGTCAGACGAGGTATGAGACTGGATGACGAACTACACCTTCTTATTGTGTAGGCCCACCCTTTTCTTCCCTTGTCCACTCATTAAACTTGCAGCAAGTAGCACAAGTGGAATTCCAGCAAGAAGACAGGACTGTCAGAATGTTTACATTTAAATGATCTGAGCTACTCCACTTCATGAAGCAAAAGGTTGCAAAAGCCATCAATTGCTTTATTCCTAGGTGCAACCACACCTTTTAATAATATAGTAGAATAATAATTGATGCTAATAGTTAATACTAATTGTTGGAGAAAAATAAAATATTTGCAGCTTTCAGCACAGGAAAAACTGCCACCTTTTTTACACAGTCTGTAGTTTAAATAACCTTAACATTAGTGCAGCTACAAAAGAACACAACTGTCAAAATACTACTAAACTTTGTAACTTTATAGCTGAACATTATACAGTAATTCAGCCATTTTCATACTTAGTAATGGCTGGATCAAACTCTAAAAATGTGACAATATGCAGCCCACCCAGACCTTTAATCACAACTCTAATCAAGACCAATTTCATCAATTATGATACCAAGGAAGATACATTCTGGATCACAGATAGGTCCAATAAATTAAGAATAAGATAGCTTTATGGTGTTTATGATGTTAAGATTTTTTTTTTTTACATAGCTTTAATTCATTCAATGTAAATAACCACTAGTTGCCCACCTTCAGTGATTTCACAACTCCTCAAGGGGCCATGGCACAGGCTTATGCAAACACTGCTGTAGGTGGTGAAATTTTTATTAATTTGTTTATTTGGGGGGGGGGGGTGTATTGAGCCCTTGGGGTCCCACTATGTTCCACATGTGTACAAAATTTCTCTGGTTGCTAGGTAATAAATATAACTGCATGATCTTCTCTCCCACTTTTCCCATTTCAATATTTTCCCACCAATCTCTTCTGAATTTTTTTCCTTCTTTTTGAATTTTTTTTTGTGATAGGTGAACAAGTAGTTTATTCTTAGCTGTGAGCATAATTTTTCAGGACAGTACAAGATTATCCAGGACATTTTAGTTTTTTTTTTCATTTACATGCACTTCCTGTAACTGGGAAATTGATCAGCTATTTTCCAGGTTTTCCAGAATGTGTGTCATGGTGTAACACATTGTTAAAGAAATAAAGATTCGGGGAGATCAAATAAATGATAAGACTTTGTTTTTAGTTTAAAACTGCCCAAGAGAGCTAACTTGCCTTACACTTTGAAAGTTTCCCAAAAAAAAACACATTCTGAAAGCATTGAGAAGCAGCTGTAAGTTGGCAAGAAATAGAGTTTAATGTTAAGCAATTAAATGTTTTAAAATGAGATTTTATTACATATAAATGTTAATCCCATAATTAAATACATTCAACTTGTAAGCAATATAATTTAAGTAGGCCGTATGTAACAGAAGAAAATAGTCCTCTCTTTAGGGTCCCAAGTGGCTATATTAGTCTAAGTGTTTCGATTGTTAAACTGTAAAACTAGTGGTGGCAAAAAACTGTTTAAAATTATTGACGTGTTTGTGTTCCTTATATTATAATATAGCCAGCGTCTACTTCAATACCCACAATGCCTTTTTGACATTTCCCGATAGGCTGCGCGCTATTTTGAATAAGTGCGCGTCGCGTCGCCTCGTTCGTTCAGTGCACGGTTGTGGTTTAAAATACTACAGTAGGTCTGGAGAGTTCATCAGTATAAACAACAGCCAAAGTGTAGTTTTCACCTAATGAAGATTAGTTCTTCTGAGTGTGGTAAGTGACTAGTTAACCGATACAGTGTCACAAATATTTGGATATTTAGTGTGTTACCTATATTTTCTGTACGCGAGAATCCTGGTTGTAAGAAAAATAATCTTACCGGTAGGCTACATTAACCTTAATATAACTAGACGCACTCCAACATCTTCATGCTGTAACGCTAAACCGAATTGTAGCACCGGGCATTACTAACGAAGCCTTTAATACCGAGTGTCTTACAGCTAACGCTATCGTATTGAAAGTTACAGATATCTTGCTAATTGGTAGCCAGTGTTTGCTAAACACGTAGCAGTTGAGTGAAGGGTTTCCCAAGGTTGCCCTAGCATTCTAAATGCTCTGCACAGTTACCTCTATTTCGCTGTGATTTTTAACGACAGTGAGACGCTTCTTTGCATTTCACGGCATTTTTCATGGCAAAACTAACTTTAGGTCAGCCTACAACCACTTCATATTTGCAGAAAGATGTATGGTTTGCCATGGGCAACTGACATTTGACTAGTCCATTACATTTCCCAAGCACGCCACAGTAGCATGTTTGTATATTGTGACATATTAGTTGGGATAGTGCCATCCAAATAACATTTCCTTTACAGAAAAGAGAATGATCTATTAAAGCACATGATGTAGTGATGACCTAAGAAAGTGAAATACCTTAAAAGCCATTAATATTTCATATCATGAATATTTTTATAGTCTAGTTTGACAAGTTTTGCAAAGTATTTATTTATTTTTTTTTGCATTTTTATAATTTAAGAGTACCAAATATGACTGATATGAAGTGCCCCCCCTTATCTTTTATAATCAATATAATCTTTGTGTAATAATTTTCTATCTCTCTGAACTGTTTACTTTTGCAGAAAAAGCAGTAAAGAAAGAATGAAATGTCTTAAAACGGATGAGTACGTCCAACGGATCTCATCTGCAAAGGACAGTCTTGTTTTTCATGATGAGCTGAAGGTATGAAAAATAGTTTAAGTAGTAACTTAATGTATGTAACTCTTGTAAGGCTTGTTTTCTTCAGTGCAATGCACTTTGCCTTAAGGTGTGCGTGTGTGTGCACTCTACAGAAACATGTAAATGATGGTCTTGGTCCATGGGGTCGAACAATATGTGACCGGATCATTCGGGCATGCAACCAGAAGCTTGGGAGTGCAGTGCTACAACCAGAGCATCATAAGAACCTTGTGGACCTAGTTGAACTGGCAGTGAAGGGTTATGAGCTGGTTACGGACCCTGTGGTACCGGGAAGCCCCCTTTATCTTGAGAAAATACTCTACCATATCCTGCAAAAAATGATAACTCAAGGAGCTCATGGTCCTGCTAGGCGACTTGGGGAGATCATCTATCAAAGACTGCAGTGCTCTTCTGCAGAGGTATGGCTTATGGTTTCAATGCTGTATGGGAAATATGTTATAGTGGGATAACAACTTGTTTCAGTCTATTTTCTAAAAGTTTTTACTCGTCTGCATGCCATGTGTATGTTTTATATGTATGTATGCATGTATATGGTTGAGATGACAAAGCTCTACTTGACTTGACTTGACTAAAAGGCTACTGTTACAAGTAACCATATTGAACAGACCTTAAAGCCAGTGGTTCTGAAACTAGTCCACAGGGACCCCCAGACCATCTGCATTTTTGCTTATCCTTAGGTGTTTAGTTGGGTTGGAGCAAAAATCTTACATCCATGTTGGACCCCGAGGATAAGTTCTGAACCCATTGCCTAAAGCAAAATGTCAAATTGATTACTGATTAGCCAAGACATGTTTAATGACTGAAGATTTCTTTGCATTATATTTCATACAGGAAATACAGGGATAATTTAGATCAGAAGTTATACTTCATTAAGCACTTTGCAAATTGCATGTCAAAAGTACATAATGTAGTTATAGTCTTGAAGCTAAGGAAATAATTGTACTTCTGTCAATTTTTATAGGAACAGTAAGTCATATGGCATCAAAAACCAGAAACGCCTATTTCAGATTGATTAATTTGATCATTTGGTTTGATGCAATTGTGTGTTTTCAGCATTCAATTCACACTATGCTTATTAGTGTAGTATAAGCTTCATTTACCAGTTAGCTACATTAACATTGAATGTCCAGCTCAGAAAGATGCGAGCTTTGGAAAGTGGGCAACACTCAGCTTAGCTCAGAAAAATATATACACTTTTTGTTTAGCTGCAACATTGGTTTAATCTTTATGATGATCTGATGTTTTATTACCACAGGCTGAAGACTTTGGCATTCTGGTGCGGAACTGCTTTGCTGTCTTCTGGAACGGTCTCCTGTCATCCGGCTCTCAGGCATCCAGTCATTCTCCCAGGGACAAACTCAGCTGGCAACTGCAGGCTCTGCTCTTCCGGCTGCTGGAGGGGTCATCCAACACCTCTAAAGTGCCTCTATTTGTGGAGGAGGCAGTGAGCGAGTTTGAACGAACTTGCGGGAGAGGATTGTCTCGGGATGATGTGACATTTTTGCTCTCAGAGTTCCAGATGCATGTTCTTAGCCCTTTGTTTAGTGAAAAAGCTGGTGGTGACCATGTGCTGATGCTGCCTTTGCTGGCTGTTAGATGTGAGGTGCTGTTCAAGGTGTGCAAACTGCTCTGTAAGAGCAAGTTTTGGACTGAGGCTGCACAGCTGGTGGACAGGGCTGTTGAGGGTGTCCGACCCCTTTGTGACATTCTGTGCTCACCTTTAAGCCTTGTGGCTCGAGCAGTTAAGATGCATTGTGCCCTTAGTTCTGGAAATGAATGTAGCAAGGCTTTCACAGACTGTGCACGCATCCTTAGAGGCCTGCCTTCTGCTGTGGGAGATACAGAAAGCCATTCACTTTTGGAGGCATGTCAACTGGTTGTCTGGGCATCAGAGGCAGGACAGGCGAAAGGAATGGACAGGACTACACTTTTGGCCTGTTTTTCCTTCCTGGAAGAATATCAGGAGCTTGTGCTCAAACAGCAGAAGGTAAGCTTTTGTTATGTCTGAAATTATGTCCTATTTCTTCTATAGTGTTCTTCTTTTGTGTTGAATCCATGCAAGTACAATCCCACAATATGTAAAAATACAGATGAAGAACTCCCTATATGTTGTGCTGCCTTATATCCCAAACTTGTTTAGTTACAATGGAACACCAATAGTGCAAATCCATTTACTCAAGTCACAAATTTTGACCTCTATATTAGCCTTCCATTGTGTGTTTCCAGTTTAGGGTGTTTTTGAACGTAAGCAAGTGAATATCCGATGTTTTTCTGCCTTTGTAGTAGAGTTTGGCAATATTTCTAAAATTCAATACGATTTTCCAAACAGAGGTGGGTAA
>JBBPDA010000105.1:17822822-17848373 GCA_037974385.1 Arnoldichthys spilopterus | reverse complement strand
AACGGACAAAACGCTCACGCTTCAAGGTTTGTTCAGTACCTTTATAGATGACCCTCTGTCTGCTGACTTTGAGATCTAAAAGTAAGAGAAAATGTGTACTTCATATTTAAAGGAATAGTTTGGCATGATAAATCTGTATATTTTTTTTCTACTTGGTAGAACCATTTTTGAAGCCTGAATTTTGTATTTACTTTTTCAGTTTGTTGTATTGGATTGTAAATTACCTAAGCATGTCTGTTTTGAGGCACATGTATGATTTTAGCCATCAAGTTTGTTGATGTTACATTACAGGCTATTAATTTCATTTTATTTAGTAATTGTTTTAACCACCCTTGCATTTTCTCCCTCTCTCTAGGTTAAGTTTAGTGATGAGAGTGATGATGAAACAGCTCCCCCAGTTTTAGTAGAGATGAAGTCTGAGAAAAAGCCTTCAGCCTCCTCTTCATCTAAAACCTCCACAACAAAATCAGCCTCTAAGGTCGTGCTGAATCCAGCAGTGGAGCAAAGTGGCCCCAGAAGGACAAGAACCAGTAAGAAAAGCACTGCTGTTTGTGCCAGTGGCCCCTCCTCAGAGGATGAAACGGGTTTGTCCTCTCAAACACGGCCACGACGGGGGCGGCCCAGAAAAGGTCATAGTTCAAATGATCAGGAGCTGCCAGAGAAGATGAGGATGATCAAAGAAGATGATGATGATGATGTTCCGGACATCAGCCTGGAGGACCTTCAACAATCAGACCCTGAGACACTAAACACAGGTAAAGGATCTGATCTGATGAATTCGATCTATGGCTAAATTTTGAGACACTTTTGGGACGTATATGGTTTTTTTGTGTGTGTGTCATTGTGTGTGCAGAAAGTCCTGCACATGGTCCTGATACTGATTTTGAGGTCCTGAGGAGAGACCTGGGAGCAGATTTAAGCAGAGATTGTGTGAATGAATTAAGGAGCATTGGACAGATTGGCACAGGAGAACATGCATCAATACCACACACTCATGTTGCACCAGGTAAGATCCACTCATTCACTCGCAAAGGAAATAAAAAATGAAAAATACTTCTCCAAACATACCGAGCCCAAAATGCCCAGTAAAACTAAATGTATTAACCCGTTAAAGCTGCAGTTGGTAGCACTGAGAAGAGAGTGGGCTTAGTCTAAAATTTGAATAAGTATAACTTCACATCCCTTCCACACAGATGAGGCTGCTGTGTACACGGTTATTTTTTTTTTTTTATCCAGTTCCTCATTAATTAAATTAAACTCCACACAGGTAAGTTACTTTAACCTGGCTATAGTTTAGCTAGATATTGTGCATACGCCATCAGATATTCTGTTGAGGTGTTTAGCCCTCTGTAATTTACTCCACGATAGCTAAGTGAGGTACAAAAACCTTTTTTCTCCTGGTCCTTTTTTATTTTCCAGCAGAAATGTGTAATTTATTCAGAACTCCTGAGGGGCATTGGCTGTTCATGAACGTGATGGATTGAAATTAGAATTTTGAAATTGTCACACAGCTTAAGAAGGGTGTTCTAGTACACTAGCTGGTATGGAAATCTTAAGTTTTGATTAGCCAGATCATCACAAAATTTGAACGTAACAAATGATGCTTATTATATAAGTATTTAATAATGCTTTTAATAATCACAATGTCTAAATTCCTTCATATTTTGGCATGTATGTGTATGCTCTCGTATACACGCTTTTATTTGCCTCTGTTTTTATTTATAGCAGAGCTCTCTGTAGAGGCGATCCAGTCACTCCTGTGCTCCTCTTGGCTCCTCCTCAATCATTTTCCAAGCCCTTCGCTGTACCCTCACTTGTGCTCACTGCTTGTCCAATTACTGGGTCTATCTGATCCCATCACCACAGCCATGCTCCATGCTGAATCACTGGGTGTGTCAACTCGCCATCATATGACCCGCCACCTGGCTAATCGACTTAGGTATGCTGTGTTTTTTTTCTTTAGGATCTGAATGAAAGTTCTACAGTTTGTAATATTTTCCTTTCAGAATCAACTTTGTAGTAAAACATCTACCTCTGTCTCAGGAAACTGAAAAAGTCCAGTGGAGATGTAGCAGAATCTCTGAGTGCATTGAGCCTGGAAGAGTCTTCCACAAAGTCACAGATGAAAACATTCTCCGTGCTTGAGAGCATCTACTCGTTCACCCCAACACAGCCAGCAAAGTTCCCCCTATCACACTGTCAGAAGTTTACACAGCAGCTCAAAGACCTGCCAACAGGTAAACTCACACTTAACCTAAAGTTACACACAGTCACCTCAATACTTTGATACTCCCTGTCTTGCATTCTATTTGATGTTCTTGCAGCCCACCCATTGTGTAATAATGCTGTTTGCACTGGTCACTTTTGTACATTGCACTTTACACAAAGCCTCATACCTCACATTATAGACTACTGCTTTAAGGCTGTATATGCTCATTAATGCTCATTTCCTTCTTCTCGGTGCACAAAATCCCTCAGTATTAAGTCCTTTCTATGCTCCTTTTCATGTATTTTTATATATTTTTTATTTTTATATTCATTCTTATTTATCATGTTCTTACTGCTGAGTTTACTTGGTGCTTTTCTCATCCAAAGCACTGAACTTGAACTTGCACAATCTGTGAGATGTAAACTGCCAACCTTCCATCTACCAATGAGCACAAACGTGGCTTCACATTTATTTTTGGTTCTTGCCAGTAGTTTTTAGTGAATGTATAACACTAAGCGGAGTTCTCTTCTATTTTGCAGGTGTAACTGTGTGTTTACTCTCTCTTGTGGGGTTGTGTCCTGGTGAAATTGGCAGTACTATTCTTCTCACACGATTGGAGCGTGACTCTGCTCCTATTACCATGAGGATCCCAACTGGACACAGACATGTATGAGCCTTCTGTTTACTTTAGTACTGTTCTATGTATAAGAGAAGATTGCTGCATAGAATGTGACTTTTTGTAAATCTAGTATGTTATTACACCTATATTATTTTAATGTAAAGGCCCAGTAGAAGAGCAGTTTTTCAAACATGCATACTAAACTAAATGATGCCTGTTGTTCTTCATGGTAAATAATATTTTAACTTTATTAAATCTGGATAAGGGGAATATTACTTATCTATATATAGTAATTTGGGAAAATACACATACTCTATTACGTACATCTGCCTCCACTTAGCATATAGGTGCACCTAAACAGATTCCATTCGAGTGGTTGTTGGAGAATGAGTCTTATCCCACCATCCAAAAATATTCAGCCAACAGTGTCCTATCGTCAGAAATTGTTCACTGATTAATGACCAGATCAGGGGTGTCCAACTCCGGTACTGGAGGGCCGGTGTCCAACACAGTTTGGTGATTTCCATGCTCAAACACACCTAGTTTACGCTCACCTGTTAATTGCCAGGTGTAGTGAGCATGTTTGAGGAGGGGGAACTACCAAAACTGTGCAGGACACTGGCCCTCCAGGACCAAATTTGGACACCCTTGGACTAGAGGGTGACCAACACAAACTGTGCAGCATCAGATGAACTATCAATAGCTTTATCTGCATGTCAGACTGACGGAAAACTAAAGTGGACAGTGAGTGAGCTCTAACTGCTGTCCCACTCTGCAGTGCATGTAATGCACATTGTGTTGTTACCGATCAGTGTTGCTGCTGTACTGTGAATGATCAATCACCCAAATAATACCTGCTCACTGGTGCCTTGACCATTGCTGAATGAAGGGGCTAACAAATATACAGAGAAACAGATGGACAGTCTGTAATTGTAACTACAAAGTCCATCTGCATGGTAAGTGGAGCTAATAAAATGGATATGGAGGACAAGGTAGATATACCTAATGAAGTGGCTCATGATGTATATTGGATATCCATGATTTTAAGATATATTACCCTCTGTGTCTGTCTAGCGCTCCATGCCTGTGCTACTGGAGGAGATGGAGGGAGTGGTGCAGGGGCAGAAGGAAGTGAGTGGAGTGGCAGATAAGGTGCAGTGGTGGGAGGGCCGGAAGGCTCTGGATGCTCGAGTGCAGGTGAGGCGAGACAAACTGTCAGTGGATCACTGCCTTTAGCACATTGCTGAAAAGCTACATTTTTATTTAGTCTGCAATGCAATAACCTAATGTTTCTCTTTCATTCTTCTCTTTCCACATTTACACATCTGTGGAATTTTTAAGGGCTTTTTCCTTTTTCTAATTGGGGCATTCATTCATTCATTCATTTATTTATTTATTTATTTATTTATTTATATAGAAACTGCTTGAGGAGATGGAGGAAACTTTAGGAGTGTGGAGATCTTTACTTCTCCCCTTGACCACTGACCCAAAGTTGTCAGTTCAACTGAAAAGTTTCCAGCCTTCAGTTACCAGAACAAAGATGAATTTGAACATGCTAAAGGTTTGTGTTGGAGTCTGGGCATGTTAGCAATAGGGTGTAGCCACATTACATTGTTGTCAAGACGTCATAGGCTTATACGTAGTTTTAATAAAAACTATATCTTCTGTAGAGAAAGAAATGGTATTGAGTAAAGGCTGTGCTACTGACTCCTCTTTTAGTCCAACAGTTTACACAGATAAAAACTACTATTTCAGAGATTCCTTGTATCATCCTTATTTTCATATTTTTCTTTTTGTTTTGCTGTTATGCTTCCAGGTGGTTCTTTCTGCAGCTCCTTTGCTGTCTCTCTCAGAATTGCACTCTTTAGCTGAGGGTGCATGTCTGGAGGGAGATTTTCTGAAGCTGCTACAAAAAGGTGTGTCTGAACTGAAAGGGAGGGAGGAGCCTCAGGGACACACAGTCCTAATCTTGGACAAGGTTGGTTTTTTTTAATCATTCTTTCAATGTAATGCCTAGATTTGTCATGCTTGAATAATATTGAATAATATACCACGTCAGATGTGAATATGGTATATTTTTGTGCTAAAGAGCTTCCAAAAAGCTTCTGGCCATGGACGTAGTGTCCGATGGTGGATTTTGAAAGATTCGGTTACACTGCCTTTCATAAACTGATCTTTGACCAAAAAGAAATCTGTGGATTCCTCTTTGTCTCTCTTTCCATCCAATGAGAACACTGTAAATGCGAGCAGTATGGTCATGTGTCCATGTGCGCCATGTTTTATATGGCTGCTGTAAATTTCCTTTTAAAATTTGATGTAAATTTGTATAATATACAAAATTTGTATATTTTGTGTGTGCATTGTGCAGTACCTTCAAAAGTTGCCATGGGAGAACATGTCTTGCCTGAAGCCTCGCTCTGTCACCCGTATGCCTTCTCTTCATGCTGTACTGGGGCACAGTTATCTCAGAGAGGTACATACATGCCCCACTCCTATGAAATGGCATATGTTCTTTTGGATGAATTCTTGTGAGCGTTTACTTGAGTCAGTGTATTTTCTGTCATTACTAGGTGGAGCCAGACTGTGTGTTGTCACGTGGTATAGACCCCCAGCAAGTTTATTTTGTGCTAAATCCAGACCGAAACCTGCCTGAAACTGAAAAGCGCTTCAGAGATTGGTTTACTGGGTTAGTATTGAAGACACACATGCCCATTTAAATGTTTGCTCAGTCTGAGTCTAAATTTCCATCTTGTCACTGGCTGTTTAGTGAGCAGGCATGGCAGGGAGTAAGTGGAGCCTCTCCAGACCCTGATGAACTGCAGGAGGCTGTAACCACCAAAGACTTATACATGTGAGTGAACTTTCACAATATCACAGTATGTTATCTAGGGAAACCTCATTATTTTAAAGTCAACGAACTGTGGCTTATCACTTGACTGTTGTTTTTCCCCCTTCTTTCCCATATTGAAGTTATGTAGGGCATGGTGCAGGGGCACGTTTTCTTGATGCCCAGAGGGTGCTAAAGGGGCCTGTACGAGCTGTGGCTCTACTCTTTGGCTGCAGTAGTGCTGCACTCAGTGTGCAGGGCTGCCTCGAGGGAACTGGCATTATCCTCAGCTACCTCATTGCTGGATGGTAATATAATTTCATTACAAGTTCATATGTAATGTGTTCTTCTCCAACTTTTTTTCATTAGGATTTCAAATGAAATTTTCCATTTTAAATTATGTATTTAGATTTGTACTAAGATTTATCCCAACAGCTCTTTAAATAAATAAATAAATAAATAAATAAATAAATAAATAAATAAAGCAGGTGCCATATTAGTTTTTCTTTTCCTGATTGCTAAAAAATTTATTTAAATTATGCCTCAATTTCCTAAAACTCTAAACACAAATCCTTAACGGTTTACTCAACTACTAAAACTTCCACTGTTCAGGTCAAAAACAAAATCTTAATTTAAAGCCATGTAATCCCACATCTAAACCTAACTCTGCCTTCAGTAATCGCACAAAAGGTATCAAACACATACATGCTATAAACCAGGAATTACACACTAGCGAGCTCCGTACAAAAAAATACCTGGTACTGCAGTGAATAATGGCACTTAATGTTTTCCCGAAAACAAACTTTATGACCCACACAATATGAAGACAACACCTATGCATTTGCGGAATTTTTTAATTCTGTGATGTACTGTAGTCATAAGCCGAAACTGAGTGTAAAAGTAGTAAATTACAGTAAAATATGTAATGGATAAAAAACATGGAATTACCAATATCTTAGGTCACTGTTTTTTGTTTTGTTACAGTAATGTTTTCAAACACATTAACCCTGAATTAACTTTCTTTCTCTGGTCTGGGTTGATTATCATGAATCTGATCAGAAGCCACTTTGCCCTTATCTCCTTGCCCTTCCTCTTCCATCTCCTCTTCTGTGTTCCCTTCCTCTACCTTCAGGTCTTTGTAGTTCCATTTTTCCAATACAAGTGAACTGACACATGGCCCTTTTATCACAAGGTTCTGATTGTTGTGTGAACAATTGTGATTGGCTGTGTTTCCTTCTGGATAATTGTGTGCTCATTGGTTTCAAGCTGTGCTGACTTGAGTGAACCATATTGACTGCAAGTGCATTCTGACTGAGCACATGGTGCAGGCATTGAAAACTGAATGGATTTGTGTGTTGCATTTTGCTGTTACCAGATCTGATTTATGTTTCAGAAATGTTATTTAGTGTTTATGGCTTAAGGAAATGGGTGTGTCTTTTGGTATTTGGCGTAATGTTTTGGGAAATTAGCTCATAAGCCATAGTAATAGTGTGTAAGCAATCGAGAAAAACTAAGAACTTAAGTACTTTATATTTTATTAAGTTTCTGTACTGAATGTTTAGGTCATGCAAAACCTTGATTGTGACCTACTGAACCAATTGTAATTTTTTTTTTTCCTCACTGTATTCTTTCTTTTTTTATTTTTTAGCCCATTAGTGCTTGGGAACTTGTGGGATGTGACGGATCGTGACATTGATCGATTTACCTTTGCCTTGTTAAAGTCTTGGCTCTCCAGTGGTTCTGGTTCTTCCCTACTCCAGCATCTTGTCCAGTCACGTGACTCAACACACCTCAAACACATGATTGGAGCTGCACCAATTGCATATGGCCTACCTGTGCACCTGCGCTAGCACAGAAGCAAAAGTCAAAATGTACAGTTTCAGAAATCTGAGTGAAGCAATATTCTGTTCAATATAGAATACCAACTATAGTATTTCTTCATACTCGCTAAGAGAGCCATTTGAAGACTTTGACTTAATTTGAAATGTCTTCCATGTTAACACATGCTGGTTTGATTTGTCTTTTTCATACTATTTAGATCTATTTTAATTTTGTATAAGTATTTTAATTTGTAAACATATTTTGGAAATTTGTACATTTTGTTTTTAACCTGGAGGCCAGTTTGCTGTTTTAATTTTTTTAAACAAGTGCATATAATATTAAATTCAATTGAATAATTCAAATGATTTAAGTGGTGTGGTTTGTTGTTTTTTGTGTGTTTTAAAGGCATTTTTAACAAGTTCAGAAGTCTATGTGAGTCATATAGCCCTGCTTTTAAAATTAAATGGAATAACAAACATGATTTAGCAAAAGTCTCTACTAACTGCATTAGGATTCCCCTGTTTTATGAGACCCTTTCCCCCTACACCAGTACTGAGTAAAAAGAAAAAGCTGTGGGGGGTTCATATCAGCCAGTGTGCTAGAAAAAGAGATTCGGAGGGTGAGTATGTCTCGATCCTGCTGCTCTCTGCTCCGGCAAACAGTTCATTAAGGGTTTGATCGTTGCTTGTTATGTTGAATTAAAAGTATCTGACAACTGGTAGAAAAGCAGAAATCGGTCATATATGGATTGTACAGTTTTGTGGTTGAGTAATACAATACACTAATACTTGTTAAAGTCAATCACAAAATTAAGTCGAGTCGGACTTAAGTATGAATTATAGCATAATTATAGAAAATCTTTGTATATAATTTTTTTTTTAAATACAGTTTTCAAATATAGTCAAATGTTAAATGTATAATTTGAATCTAAACAAATTTTCACCGGTAGAAACATCTCATGTAAACAAGCTCTCTCTTTTTATTTTTAACAACTAGTATTGGAGTAATTATTAAATTAAATTCATTGACCCTGTTATGGCTCTGGCCATAACAAACCCCCTGTCGTTTCCGTTTAAGCCGGAAGCTTTCCTTACTGCCTTTTCTCCCAACATGGCGGTGAATCTAACCGAGCTGTCTCTTCCACAGCTGGAAGGTTTAAAGACTCAACTCGAGCAGGTAAAGTAGTGGCATTCAGTAATAGCTGTGGGTGTATCTTCTGTACAAACTTTGTGCATATATTCAGTCCTTGACGACTTCGTGAGGACTAACGCTTCATAAAGCGATGTCACGTTGCTGTTAGCTCCCGGCTAGCTGCTTACTCCGCAAAGGCGTGAGGGAGAAACCAAAGCAGATAATTTACACTAATGTTAATAGTAATATACGACTTCGCGCTGTTGCACCCAGGGCCGTGTGCGACCTAATTGCGGTGTTAATGTCGTGCAAAACATGGTGTACTATTTCTAAATATTCATTACGTCTACATAAATGTAAGATGAGGAAAGGTCCATGACCAGCTCGAGGGGCAGTTGAAGTGATGGGGACTCGGCCTTCAATAAAAACGACATCCCCACACCTGGTCATCTGGTTTTTAGCTAAACCAGTTTGTGAAAGTGAATTTTACACTGGCCTTTCGATGCTTCTCCGTGCCAGTTCATAATGTCATGGTTATTTGCTCACACTGTACTAAAGATGTGTAATGTTGATCTGATTTTGCTTTATAGGAAACAGAGTTTCTATCATCATCCATAGCTCAATTAAAGGTGGTCCAGACAAAATATGTAGAAGCAAAGGACAGCCTAAATGTTCTGAAAAAGGCCAATGAAGGTAAGGCTGTAGGATCTTTACTTTGAAATGGTTACAAAATTCTTATATTCTGTCACAGGTTTCCAACACTGGCCTTGGAGTAAACCTGCATTAATATGAATTGTTTCTGTGCCAACATCAGTTAAATAAGCACCTGTTAATTACTTGATTAGTTTGATCTTATAGTTTGAAGCAGGAGAAAACATTTTTTTGCGGGGGATATATTTCACCCAGCAGGATTACTTGGTGCAGGCAGATAAGTTACAGATAACAAGAAAAGGGCTGGGGCAAACCTCTTTGACATTTCATTAGTTTTGGGATTATGTTATTTGACTAACTGCATTGTCAAGTATCACTTAAAACCAGTGTTTCAAACCACAGTCATCCAAATTGCTATTGTGTTGTATTCTTTATTTTTTCTTGTCTTTCTCTCAGGAAAACAGTTACTTGTCCCTCTCACCAGCTCTGTATCCTTTCACCAACTGAGTCGCTCACAGATGTGGTGTTATCAATTCTTAAACTTTGCACTTTGCTGTTTTCTTTAACTACCTTATTTAGATGTATGTTCCTGGAACTCTGAATGATGTAGAACATGTATTGGTTGATGTAGGAACAGGTTACTTTGTAGAAAAGGTGAGAGCATTTTTCTAAAGCATTTTTGGTTTAATATTTAAAATTTGAAAGAAGACTTCACACATGCCTGTTTTTTTTTTTCAGAACGTGGAGGACAGTAAAGAATTCTTTAAGCGCAAAATTGACTTCCTCACAAAACAGATTGAGAAGATTCAGCCGGCTCTTCAAGAAAAACATGCCATGAAGCAAGGTGATTCCCTTTTCTTGATACTCGTTTACCTTGTTTACACTTTACCACTTAACATCTATATAACTTTGTCTTTACATCAAAAACGATGGGCCATTCAAAACCTTTTTTGGCTGTGTTTACATTTTCTCATTTCGTTTTCTCTTAGCTGTGGTTGAAGTCATGAATATGAAGTTACAGCAGCTGCACAGCCAACAGACGCCACAGTCCAGCACCACCAAAGCTTAAAAATGTTACTACTGTTTAAAATAATCCAGGAGGACTCATTGACCATGACCATTTTTCAGACGATTAAGATGTAAACACATTATCCTTCGGTATTCACCATCTGCTCTGGTCTGATTTTTACAGGGGTCGTTCAACAACATGGCAATTAAACTCTCTTGCCTGGTTTCACATTTTGATATGAGTACTATTGTTTTCTCAATGTGCTGTCAGATGTTGCTTTTAATTATAATAGATAATTTTCCAATAAGTTTCCTCAAGAACTACTAGGGCACTACTATTACACATCTGAAGCCTGGTTTGAGGGACATACCAACTAAAACTGTATCAAAGCTGCAAGAAATAAATATACAAGATCTGAAATGAAACATTCGACAGTAGTCGTTATATATTGATTTCTAAAAATGTCAAACACTCAACACTTGCAGATTTATTACTATTTTCATGTTTCTGTTCATTTAAAAGTGAGCATCAAAGGTGGTTAAATGCAAAGAAAATGAGCAGTACCTCTAAAAGTGAGAGTGCTGTTTGTAGGTCAGTCTTGGTTTTCAGCAAGGTTAACTTGGCAGTGTTTACACATGGGAAATCCTATTCTTAATCAGCAGTAGTCTGTAATATCACAAGTCTTACTCCCAGGTTGTGTCGTTAACACCAGGTATAGTGTTCTGCTGAAAAAGGTATCAGACGAGAGGATGTTTCATCATGAGGCAAAATCACGAAAATCTAGAAGCATTTCTTCACTCCAGAAAAAAAATAACTGTCTTTCTGTATAAGCACTCTGATTTAGGGTGTTACTGTTGCCCTGAAAAGTTTGAAACTGATGCTAAATCCGATATGCACTGAAAAAGTCTTGTAGTCGTATTTTTATGAGCCTGGGCAGATGAAGGCTTGCACAAACGTTTGTGCCCATGAAGTTGGTTCAAGTTGACAGTCATTGAAAATAATTGTACATTTTTGTTTCCTATCAAAGTTTTATCGACGTCATCAGTGTTTTTGTGGAAGATGTGATCTTGTTGGTTCAACTGTCTAAACTGAGGAAATATCTGGTCCTGTTAAGAAATCTAATTTAATAAACACAGTAACGGTACTGCATTTTACCACTTTTACTCATCTGTAAAACCTGTTGTCTGACTCTAAAAACAGTATCTCGTATTTGTTCGGCGAACAGTGAAGGAAGCTCTTCACAAAATTCAGCTGTGAGCGTTTCGCGGTATAACGCTGAGGTTCTGAAATCGCTGTGTCATGATTGGCGGTTGCCTGGTTGCAGTCGTTGCTGCGCGTCCGCCGTCGCTATGCGGAGAGAGCGCCCACTGGTTGCTATGCGGCGTGTTGCATTCTGTTGCCGGGGAGGAGAGCAAAAGCGCGCTCGGGGAGGGGCGGGGCGCCAGCTTCGCGATGGCTAGTTCGACTCTGTTTTCAGAGCCGATTCTTTTTATTAATTTGTAATGAATCGAGCATTTATTAAGCGACTCGTTGGTTCGGTTCATTTCACTTCAGTGTGGCATTTGACGTACATATGGTCTTCCCAACGTAATACAGTGCGAAAGACGAAATTAAGATTGACATTAACGGCAAACGTAATATAATTTTAAAAAATTATGGGATGTTTATATATATATATATATATATGTGTGTGTGTAGTAATTATATCTGCTATTTCATGCACATATGTATGCCTATGAGGAGAGAACAGAAACAAAAACATTTAAAATAAAATAATAATAGACCATTATGCCTCTTTCCCACCCCTCCCTATACAGTAAGTCTTCAGCTTAGCAGGCTTGTCTGGGTATGTGGATCATTTTACTCACTGCTTTACAAAGTCACAATCTTAAACAACAGCAAGTTGCCTACTGTTAACCAGAAATACTCTAAAGAGAACAAAACATAGGCCAATTCAAAAAGGCTGTTGTATTTATATTGTGGTGTTTTATGTTATGATCTTGTAACCTATACATTTATTTCAGAAGTTGCTATGTGACGAACATTTTAGTACTAAAAGATTCATTTGGAGTTGTGTGAATCGGTTCGATAGAACGATCCGTTCACATCATCGCTAGGCGCATTGTCTGTCGGGACGGTGGCGGAGTGAGATTTACTGTCAAAGACGCCCGGTGAGCTTGTGCTGCTCAGCGTTGCGGTTGTTTAAAGCCCCTTTTCGGATATGAGAAGAGAACAGCAAGTAAAGAAACCGGCGTGACGTTTCGGTCTTTCTGGTGCGTTTTAAGAGGTAACAACTAACCGACACAAACTAGTCAGAGCAAGTGCTTGTTGCATTGGTCGGTGAGGAGAGGCGAAGGGAGGAAGGTGCGGAGTGAGAGAGACCGGACCGGACCGGACCGGCGGAAGCTGCGGTTGAAGCGGCCGATGACTTCAGAGAATAGCGGTTCACCACAACAGACGGAGGAGGTCGAGTCGACATCGGTCATCAGAGACTCCGAGAACGGAACAGCTGAAGCCGGGAGGGACCGAGGCAGCATGGTGAGTATGGGCCTGGTGCACGCTGAATCGGCACTATAGACCCACCGCTAACCCCCCTCCCCCGCTCACTCCCCACTTCCCCCGCTCACTCCCCACTTCTTCCATCCATGTCGTGGAGAGTGCGGCGACATGAGGGTGGCTAATTAGCCTGCTAGCATCACCTCATATGTGGTGCTTTATTTCCATTTTGGGGAGGAACATTTACAGAAGACGGTGCTTGCAGATGATACGAAGTTAAAGGCTTATTTGCCGCGGTGCCGTAATGGTAGTGTTACGTGACATTGCTAGCTGTTCCAACCAGCGCACTGACCGGCGGGCTGAGGCGCTGAGCCTGCTCCTGCCCCTGCTCCTGCGCCTGCTCAGCTCGCTTAGCTACCGTAAACAAACCGAGTCACTGTGACCACACAAACGAGGCGTTAAGCAGTAGTCGGACACTTATTAAGCATATTTCGAAGTCAGTCCGAAACACAAGTGTCTTGAGCTCGTTCTGTTAATTGGTGTACGTTTTCCTTGTAAATAACTGAAAAGCCGCCACCTGTGGGGAAAGGCCGGTGTGGATAGGACAGCGCGGCCTGTTGACCTTATAAACAAACCCGATAGATGAACGGTGTCCCTATAATCAGCCTGTAGCGCAGTTTACACACCCTGCATTACTGAAAGGAGGGAAATCGCTTTCTGTGGGAATGTTCTTTTATGTTCTTCATCCTTTTGTTTGATGGGAGTTGGTACCTAAATAGCTGGCTTAGTTGTAAAGGATTAACGTATGGCTCAGACTGACAGGTCGTCTTACCGGTCGTTGGGCCCGTGCTGTGTGGGTCCTCAGTGACAGTAACCTGTTGAATTCATGTACACTACGTTTTCTAGGTTAATGAGCAGTGCCATTCACAGGTTTGTAGATTCAACATGTCAGATTAACAGTCTTTATAAACACAAAAAATACAATATGTTAATACCACCATTATAAGATAAATACACATAGCACTGTGTTCAGCTATTAATCTTTCTCTTTATATTCAAAATAAAGTATACAAAGCATTATTGAATGAATTTCTCCATGCATATGATGTGTGTGTGTGTACAAATGTGTACAAATTGCTACAGATGAATCTAGTCATTAATTATCATATAAACATTTACCTTAATTTATGCAACTGCACCATACACTGAGCCACTGTATTGGGTATGCCTGCCCCGTATCAACGCTTCATAATACACCTATATCAGTGCTCCACTGACAACACAGATGCACTTGTACTGTTACAGACTGTAGTCCATCAGTTTCTCTGTATCATATGTTAGCACCTTTACTCCTTTCATAAGGAGGCTGGAGATTATTCTCAGCACAGTAGTGACACTGACAATGTGGCATATGTGTCCTAATAAAATTATAGGTCCTACCATAAAAGAGGGATCCAAAATTTCAGAATTGCCAGACCAAGACACCATATACCATTATGGAAAACATTAAACATTTTCACTGTCTTGTTAAACAGCTGTTTTTTCAAAAAACAACTATAAGGCATAGGAGTGTGAAAAAGCTTCTGAAACTATCAGGTGTTTAAGATTTATGTAATAAAATGAGAAAAAATACAAAAATACAATAAACCTCCTAACATCAAACCAGGAATTAAGAATGTAATAAACAAAACTGGGCAATCACCCGCACCACCCCACTGCCCCCACCCCCCATGGACATGGACAACAACAAACAAAGCATGGCACAGGGCTTGTTCTTTAAAGTGTCTGGTCTGGATGACATAAGTGTACAACCATAACAGCCCTATGCCACACACTTGATTCTGTGCTTTCAGCCTGCCCCCTGTTACAACCAATCAGGACACTCCAGTTTCTGGTCCAATTATAAAAACAGGCAAACATGAGAAAACAACAGACATGAATCCTTCTATCATATCTGTGTATCTGTGTGTGTTTGACAGCAGTGCTGCTGGAGTTTGTAAAAAATGTATCTGTACTCTTACTTTCCTCTCTGCTAGATACTAGATCTAAATTGTTGATCCATCTTGCAATGTGAAGTTATCAATGGTAATTCATATGATGAATTAACTACACAGTTAGCATCAGTTGTCCACTTGTCCTTCATCAGTGGTCAGTTTCTAACCATCCACATAATTGGGTGTATATATAAATTAGTTGTCCCTAATCATTTTCTAAACTTCAGTCCCCAGTCTTTGTGTCTGTGCCTTAATTGGGAGAATGCAAACAAAATTAAGAAATGAAGACAATATGAAAATAATTGTATTTATGAAAGAAGGAGCATTGTAATTTGGTGCCTACTTGGAATTTAGGCCAAAAAAGACTACAACCCAGGTCAGAAATCTTGGTTTAATCATGGGTGGGAATCTTATTTTAGTGACCATATTAAAGCCATAACAGAATCAGCATTTTGGCATCTTGAGAACATGACTAAGGTTAGGGATTTTGTCAAAGCAAGATTTGTGTAAAATTGTCATGCCTTTATATTCTACAGGGTTGACTATTGTGATGCTCTTCTCCCTGGCCTTCACAAAAAGACCATTATTCAGCTGTGTCTTATTCAGAGAGCTACTGCTATCATTTTAGTAAAAAAAAAGGTTAAAAAAAACAACCTCCAGTTCAAACTTTTACTATATTATAATTTGTGATGAATATGTATAAGCCTGGTAGGTCTTCGAGATCAGCAGGAGCTAGCCAGGTATTGGTTTCCAAAATTAAACCGGGTGCAATGCCATTTAGTTGTTATGCTGCTTGTTTTCCACTGCTTTCTATTCTTTATGCAATGGTTGCACAAAACTTGCGTCTTAACAGAGCTAACTAAATTAATTACAGGCCCTAAGTGAACTCTACACTACCAGCGACAATCTTTAATTTCTGTAAGAATCAGTCTTGAATAGGTTTACTGTACACTCTGTAATTTATGCTATACATATTATTTAAATGGCTTTTTTAAAATTTAACTTTCTTCTAAAAAAATTTCTTTAAAATTTTTCTTCTTTTTAACTGGTTTGTTTATTTTGCTCTTTATTTTTGTGCTTGTTTTTATCTCTGTTAAACACATGGAATGACCTCTGTGTATGATATGCTATATAAATAACCTTGCCTTGCCAAATGAATATGATTTATTCAGCCAGCTAAGACATGCTCATTCAAAGGTTTGTAGGTTCTAATATTTTTATCCAACTTCTTAAATGTGCACCCTTTGCTGACATCAGTGTTAATTGTGTGCACACATGGATTATGTAATCTTTAAAGAAAACCATTGCATGTAGAATGGAATGCTCTGAAAATGCTGTACATGCACCTAAGGTCAGTGTGCCTGAGAGGCAAGAAGAGGGGTATAATCAACACAAAACAGGACAGCCTTGAGTGATGTTAGGGCTGTGAAACAGCCTTGTCGTCATATCCGTAGTTTTACTGCTAAAGTCTACACACCTAATTTACAATATATATACAACCTTACATTTATATCATTTATTATTTAAAGCATTTTGAAAATGTATTTATTATTGATAGTTTTGCCTCATTTAAAAAAAAGGTTTAACATGAATAGTGCTGTTCGATTCTGTTCAACTGGGAAAAAAACTAGGTACAAGGTGCAATTTATTCCTGAATATTTAATCTAAATGATCTCATGTTGGGTTTTGGCATCTTAAGTATATGGTTTAGAACACCATTTGTAAACGGAATCTGCATGTTTTAAAGCTCTAAAACGTGTTTGGTCTGAGTTACTTTACCACTTTTGTCATGCTGTGGGCTATTGTGGGGTTTTTTTTGCATTATGCTGAATGGACTGCCTGGTTGGTGGGATGACTTAGTGAACATCGTAATGGATGTGTATTTTGGTTTTCAGCAGGAGCTTCGCCATTGTCTACTGACACATTTGATTACAGTGCATGCAAATTTTAGGACCTGTTGAAATCCATTGGCAAACCACTGCCGTTCTGCCAAAGATGGCATCCCCTACTTCTTATATGCACAGTACTTGTCGATGAACTACTTTAGAAATGAAAGTTGTGAATCGATACTATTCTGCTTAGTGCGTTTTTTGTGTTTTGTGAACATGTGTCGAAATATCTTCATGTTCCGTTTTATCTCGATTGTTTTACGTTACGTAGTTATTTTTCTTCTCGCCATGTGCTCGGCCGTGAATCATGCGGTCGTCCCGGTTCCTGTTGTACAGGAGACGATGGACGTGGTCGAACTCCAATGAGAGAGCGCGCTTTGCGTGACGCACGTTTGGTAGTTTGGGACTGGACGAATGTATGAATGGAAGGCAGGAATATTCAAAGCGTGCCGGCGCATGTGACCGGTAGAGGGACGGAGCGAAAACTAACTCTGCAGCCAATAAGAGGCGCGGAACAGACTTCATCGCGGCAGAAGCCCTGTGCCATGCGGCCGAAAGGGTACTGTCTGTGAACTCTTACAATTTTACATCGTTTTCGCTCGAAATAGGAAAATAAAGAGAAATCCGTGGAGACCTAGTCATTTATTCACTGAGTGTGTATAGCGAGTGATAACGTCGCTGGGAGAAGGATCATGTTGTTGTTCGTGGAGGTGAGTTTTAATAGGTTTTGAAACCGACGCGGCGTGGCTTTTAGCCCTGAGCCATGGCTTGCTGAGCTGGCTTCGAGTTTAGCAGCGTGAACGATCAGCCCGTGTACCCACTTCGAATCTGCACAGAGTTTCGCGTTTTATGATTATTTATATTTTTTTGTTTTTTAGTGTTTATGGATTTTTTTTTTAGAACTGAAACGTTGTAAGAGCACCCCCCCCCCAAGCTAACTACTTCTCTACTGCTAGTGTGCAGAGCTACAAGGCCACGTGAATGAGACTTGAAGGCCGGTGTTACACCGTATTTGGTGACCCATCACCACATGCTGCAAGAAGTAGCCTTAGAATTTCTCTGTCGCCAAAGTAAAAAAATTAAAGGAACTGAATGAATTAAAAATGTTTCTTATTTTAAGTAAATGTAACAAAGTACATCATTAACACTTGTGTCCATGTCCGTGACTGAGCAGGAGTCGAATATTGCAGCTTATTTTATTTAAGGATCTCTCCCCAGATATGTTTCACGATGTGACCTCTATAAAGTTCTCTAAATCACACAAAAAAGTTAAATGATCTTGTTAATCTTTGAAATGACGTCTATTAATTCTCCTTAAAAATCTGTAGTCTTTACATATGTTAATAATCTCAAATGTTTAACTGCTGGACACAACGTGTCTGCTGCAGGTCACACAATCAGACGGGTCCCCAAATGCGGTGTAACACCCGGCATTTATGCTTTATATTTAGCTTCGCTAACGAGAAGGTTAAGATAACATTTGGTTGACTGCGAGTGGCTATATTGTGTGTTATAGCAAATAAAAGTCTCGCGAGTTCATCTAGCGCGGTTTAAAAATGGCATCGGCCCGTTTAAATCCAATAAAGTCGTGGTCAGATCAGCCAGGTGACTGTTTTACATGCGGGTTTGTGGCGCGTTGGCAGTCGCTCTCAGCCGGCATTATAAGAGCTGCTGGAGGCTGATCAGATTAAGCGTGTGAAAGGCTATTTTAACTGCCATGCAGAAGCGGACAGGCTCATAATCAGGGCCTGTGAATGAACATAAGCTCCAGCAGTGCAGCGTGAACGTAGCGACGCTGCGGTCAAAGGTGAACCCGGAGCACATTGTTGGACAAATAAACGATAAGGAGTTTGCACGCACGCAGTCCGTGTGAGTTATGGAGGGGGCAAGCAGAAATCAGCAATAAATCATCAAAGCTTGTGGCTTTTAAAGAATTCTGATGGACCGTTTTGAGTCCCTCGTTGAAAGTGTTGCAGCCTTAACTACATTCAAAGGTCTGAGAGCTGCAGCTCAAACCTGATCAAGCTGTTTTTCACTGCAGCACCTTTACACTTCCGAACTTTTATGTGGCACAGACATGTCACACTCTAGCAACTTATGCTTTCACATTTAGCCACTTGACTGTGCTATCAGTGACACAGCATTGTTCTTGTGTTGCAAGTTTCTTTAAAGAACATTTTTGTCAAATAAACATAAGCCAGCTTTGTACTTTTAATTTTATTTATTTTTATTGAAAATTCTAGTTTTCCTTTGCAAGCTAGTGACATCAGTCAAATAGTGCTAAGCTAGCAGCTTCTGTTGGGTTACTTGCATGGCTCCCATTTATTTCTTGTCTTTTCAAGGTGACCACAAAGGGGGCTGGTCTGAATCCCAATGCCAAAGTCTGGCAAGAAGTCTCTGCTCCTCCCACCCATAACCCTCAGGAAGGAATGGAGAGCCCTGATTGGCCACAGGCAGAACAGACCTCCACCGAGCAGCCAGAAGGTACAACTAGCAACTGGAGAAACGCCAGTTGCATAGTCATTGAACATATATTTGTTATATTTATTTATTTGTTTGTGTAAGCAGTGATTGATCTAGGGTGTAGGGTGAGGGATATGGTAATGGCATATGGTTGGGTAGCTTATAAGTGGTAAGCAGCTGTTAGACATATGATCTAAACAAAACCCCTCCTTACTTCCCTTGGCTAGTTCAACTTTGAAAAGTTTATAGTGTAGGGCTAGAAAATGGTAAGTTACAAAGTGAGTTGTGTACACTGTCAGTCTGAGGAATAAATAACCTAATTAATATAAACTATTTTGTTGGCATGCATATGAAACACATTTTATATAGTGCTGCTATATTCTGCTGCTTTGTAGGTTTTACTGTTTCTCTAATTTAAAAATGATTTTAGAAGTGTCCTGAAAGGTGATTTAATGCTCTAAAAAGCTCAAAATATCTTAATTTGCCATTAAGTAGTCATATTAATGTAATTACTGATCTATAATTCACTTTTACAAATGAGTACTAAAAAACCTTTCGATGTCCAGTTTGTTTGTATTGTGTAAATTTTGTACTTTATTTTTAAACCTTTTAAAATTAAATTGAAACATTCTTTGTAAGTAAAATTATTAATGATCCCATCTTTATTAGGACAAACATTTCTTCTTATTTTGTGAGGGATGTTTGCAACTAGAGCACCAACCTCAAAAAAAGATAAGCTTGTACACTGTCAAGTGAATTTTCACTAGGGAAAGCAAGTTGGGACTTACTTTCTATAATAGGATCAGTCTAGAGAGAGGACTGGTCTCTTATGAATGCTTAGAAAGAAAATACAAAGTCTTAATGCTTTATACAATTCATGTTGTGCCATAGACATTTGTGCTCAGTATTACATGTGGAAAAGTCTTACAAATGTTTAACACTGTTTTTCATTTGTATTCCTTTTTCACCCCCCATCATGTTTCTCTTTATGTATAGGCTGTAAGGGATACAGCATTGGTTGTGGTGAATCATCCCCTCCTGTAGAGGGTCATCTGCTAAATGGCGTAGATGCAACAGATGTTGTCTACTCAGTGTATGAACCAGGTGAGTTTTTATCTAACTTATGCTGTGATGTTTTTATCTATACACAAGTGAATAAATACACTACCAGACTCTAAGTGTATTTGTGTGTCTGGTGTGCGCTCAGTGGAGGGGGAGGTGACTGAAGAGCTGCACCCTCTGTCTGAGGAGAGTCTGAGGGAGTCCCTGAAGAAGCAACTGGAGTTTTGCTTCTCCAGGTAATACTCACTCACCAACCACACACTTTTTACACATTTCCTCAGTTTGTGTAGTGTGTTCAGTTTTCACTGTTCTACACACACGTGATGGTTTTTGTGTGTTTAGGGAGAACCTCTCTAAAGACCTGTACCTGATGTCTCAGATGGATAGTGATCAGTTTGTGCCCATCTGGACGATTGCTAACATGGAGGGTATTAAACTACTGACTACTGATATGGACCTAATTTTGGAAGTGCTGCGAGGTAAAACATGCAAATGTAGAATTCTTAGCTTACTCACATTATAGATGTAGAAAACATAAAACTCTAGTGGGAAAATTCTGTGTGGAAAAACTGCTTCATAGTTTACTATTTTGCATTTGCTCAGAGATGCTACATGTGTACAGTGCAGAGATAGTTTCTTAACTTGATATTGTGTTGTCTGTGGAGATCTCAAATTAACATTTCCTGCTCCCTGATGGACTTCATAGCTTCTCCCATGGTACAAGTGGATGAAAAGGGCGAGAAGGTTCGGCCCAATCATAAGCGCTGCATCATCATTCTTCGAGAAGTACCTGAGACCACTCCTGTAGAGGTGGGAACGCTTACATTTTACCTTCAAATCCACAACTTGTAGATATACAATGTATTTAGGATTATGAAGCTGTTTCACCAGTTTAATGTATTGATAATGGTGTAATTCTCAATACACTATTCAAATATTAAAAGAAACCCACTTGAAATAGCATTGAAATCAAAACTATATTGGTACTGCCATTTATCACAGTAAAGTGGGAAGGTATATGCTAATGCTCAGGTTTATTCCTTACCCCTCTGACATGGCGGTAGAGTTCTGTTGAATAAGACATTAACGTATGTCTTGGCCTCAGAACTGAAAATTGTATCAAACCTGAGTTGCACTTTATTGCTTTGTTTTATAATCAGTCCAAAGTTAATATATTGCTTTATTCCACTTATTTTGCCTTTTGGTTCTTCCTCTGTGTCCTTCATTGTGCAATTTCTTTTGTCACAAAATGTGCAAAAGCAATGCGTATTCTTATTTGTTTGTTTTCTGTGTCTTTCAGGAAGTAGAGGCACTGTTTAAAAGTGAAAAGTGTCCACAGGTCATCAGTGTTGAATTTGCCCACAACAATAACTGGTACATCACGTTCCAGTCTGACACTGATGCCCAACAGGTATGGGACAAATTTTGTTACAGGACAAATGGGAATATGCTGTTTCTATTGCAAAAAAAGCACTTGTTGTAGCTCTGTGCTCAGTTCTTAATATTTTTTTTATCCTCACAGGCCCACAAATATCTACGTGAAGAAGTGAAAACCTTTCAGGGAAAGCCGATCATGGTGAGTTTTTGTGCTGCTGCAGATCTGTCCACATGGTGGCCCTATATACAAGTGTCACCTTGGGTTGACTGTTGCACAGAGACTGATAAAAGCTGTGATTTATTAACTTTAGATATTAAGAGTTTAAGTTGAGGTTGTGTATTATGCCCTACAGTGGTAACTTTACAGTGGTTGCTTTTTAAAATTAAATATTTGGTTTTCCAGTATTACTCAGCTGATGTATTGTTGGCTATGGCATTAAATGAAATGCCACCTAAAATGCATTTCAGCATAATTTTTTTACTCCACTATAAATTTGACTTTCCCAGATGAAATATTCTTATAGCATTTATCTGTACGTTCAGAGAAAGTTGTGTAGTCATTGTGTAACATAGGAAACCACTACAGACCCTTCTTGCTGTTTTGTAATGCATATTCATTACGCAAAGTGAAGTGAAAGAAGAAAAATAAAAGCTAGCAGCTTCCTAAAGCATCTGTCTAGCTGATCACTAAGTAAAATGAGGTTACTGATACTTAGGCTTGCCATTGTTATTGGTGGACAAATGCAAGAATGCTTCTTTCAAACTGCAAATTGCGTTTAGTGAAATCAGGTCAGGTGAAATGGAACTATTTTCATGCCGTATTAGTCATTGAAACGTTTGTATATTTATAATTTGGCTTATTTTATGTCAATTTCTATCGAAGTGTCTACACTGTAGAATTCCCAAGAGCAGTTCATTTATGGGAATACTTGACCCACAGCTGATACAAAATGGAATCAAGAGAACAGTTGTTCCCATTTCTGAACATGCTGGCTGATCATTTTTACAAATCAGGAAAAATGGTGTAGTGCCTTTATTTGATAAGACCATTTAAACTCTTTAATCCACATTCTCCCATCAGATTCACTCTTGTCAGTGCCACGTAAGCGAAGCACAAGCAACAGTGTATCTGATCCACATTGGTTTTGACTCCGCTGTCAAAAACTTTACTTTTGTCATGTTTTTCCCTTTAATGTTTTCTGACATGCCTCATATCAGTGAGTTTCGGTGTGTGATTACTTTTGATCTTTACAGATATTAATTTTTCTATTTGCCCCAGTGATGATCAGTATCGCGCTTGGAAGGACCCAGAATGCCTGCTACTGTAGAGTTTCAATTTCTTTCTCTCCTGCTCTATTCTCTCAGCCTCCTCACTCATCCCCTGTTTCTCTACTGCCCCACCCCCACCCCCCTGTCCTCCTTCCTCCGTCCCCCTCCTCTCAGTACAGGTGTTTCTGCCCTAATGACCGTGAGATTATGAGATCTGAGGGGATTATACATAATTTGAAAAGTGTGTGCATATTTTCATTATGTATTAATACACGGTTTGTCTTCAGGCTCGCATCAAGGCCATAAATACTTTCTTTGCTAAAAACGGCTATGGTGCTGTGGACTCTGCTGTATACACTGGCAGCCCTCAGTCTCAGTACTCCTCTCCAGTTTATCTGCAACAGATGTACCAACCTCAACAGTACCCTCTCTTCAGTCTGCTACCACAGGCATGGCCTCCTTCACCTACGCCATACTTCGAAACACCACTGGTAAGAGCAGCTCGCACATGAGAAAGTTTGCAGGGTCTGAAGTGATGGCGCTTATTTACGTAACTGTTCAAAATTCTGAAGCAGTACAATTTTAGTCACTACTGTGCCAATAATAATCCACCACCCAAATATTACCTGCCCTTGTGGTTGTCTGGAGCGCTGAGTGGGTTTAAGGTGGGATTACAAAACTAGTCTATAAATGTAAAATCCAGTTCACCTCTATGGTAAGTTGAGCTGATCAAATGGACAATGAATATATATTCAAGTTGGGTAGAAATGGCTCATCTATGTGTGTTTTGCCTGGGTTTTAACTCGTGTTCAGTAGGTAGAATTCTCCACAAGTATGTGCTGTTGGCCCTCAAATATCTATTGATGCTTTGCATCGGTGGTTTCCTTTTTAAATTTTCATATATTTATAGGAGAATGCTTTATGAATTCTGATTCACAATGGGACTGTTATTTTGTGTTGGAGACCTAATGATTTGTGTGTTTGTTTCCCCATACAGGCTCCATTTCCGAACAGTACTTTTGTTAATGGCTTTGGCACGGCAGGAAGCTACAAATCTGGCTCATCTCCACTCGGCCTTACACACCACTTTCCTCGCAATCGGTATGTGACCATAGCCATCATTTAAACAGGAACGCTCACTCTTGCATCAGAACTCTTTGCAGGAAAATAGCATGTTTACAGAGTTGAGTCTTCGTTAAAACGCTACTGAATGCACTCATTTGACACACTCTCGCCCAGATTAATTTACATTCTACAGGTTACATGTTTTTTTTTTTTATTAGTCCAAGAGAACTGTTTTGTAGGATTTCTGTTCTTCATGGGTTCCACTTTAGACTGGAACTTTGTGTAATGGGTCTCTACGAAGGTCAAAGGTACCCAAGTCCTACAGTGAGATGTTTTAGTTGATTGCAAGGAATCTTTTCTTTGAAAAGAACAGTTTCAGCTGGATGACACTCTGCTAAATCTTAAGTATTTTCTCAGATTATTTTTCCTGACATTACTATTTTTGCTCTCCAGACTTCCACTTTATTCAAGAAAGAATGTTATCAATACTTTCAGGTAGACGTTTTGTTATATATATACCACATCTCCATCTTCATATCATCTCATCATTGTCACTTGCTGCCTTTTAGGTGATGTGATGCTTTCAGGCCTAATGCTTCAGCAAACGAACCTTGTTTATATGCTGTTTGGACACAGACCCTGTGCCAAATTCCTGACGCATCTGCACTCAAACTACAGAGTGATCAGTGATGCCTTTTAAACTTTGTGTAGTCAGCATGAATGTTCCACTTTTGAGTTTTACCCTTTTAAAAAGTCATCTTGCATTTGCAATGTAGCTTTTCTGTTCCGTTTACCTGACATTAAACGTGTGCAGTACCAATGATCTCATGGCTTTGCTCTATCAGTTGCGAGTAGTTTTGGTTGGTCTGTGAGTAATAGTGACCGTTAAGACCACGCACAAACCCAGGAGATCTTGCAGCATGGTATAAACAGTCCGCTTTGTGTTGCACAGGCAAAGCAACTTATGTTCTAATAATACTGCCTTCTAATTTGTTTGTAGGAACCATGTAAAACCACAGTCCCGTGCTGATGGAACCCCTCTGTCAGATGGTCCTTCAGGCACCAGCACTCCCCAGACCCCCCGAACCCCCACTGCAGTGTTGAGCTCTGACGCCTCCACTCTCAGCTTATGTGATCCTCCATCTTCTCCCAACGAAAACAACCACTCTGACCCAGGCAGCAACAGCCGAGCCAGGTCTTTCTGTCTTTCCTTAGACTACCACATGACATACCTTTTCAAGAGATTTGGCCATCTCAACCATTATCACAGTTCTCTGTAATGAGATGGCAAGGTTTTTTTTTTCCCCCCAATTTGTAAAAATCTACCAATTTTATTGATCCCAATAAAGGCCACTCAAATGTAGTTTATACTGGACTTGGGTGCAAAATAAAACCGCGTGCACATAGTACTTAGTAATGCAGTTTTCATCAGGAGCCATGCACATTCTGTGTGTGTGTGACTGACAATTTAACTTCCATGTGGCCTCCCCCTAGTTTGGCTTTTGCTGATTTCAAACTAGGAAGATCTGTTGGCTTCTTCAGTTGTATTTGATGTGCACATGTTCTGACCTTTACCATGGTCAAACATGAATGATGTATTCATTCTGCTTTTTGGTGCAACAGTCATGCACATGAAACGGTCCAGTGCACACTCAAAGTAAAAGTGACT
>JBBPDA010000105.1:17784049-17807741 GCA_037974385.1 Arnoldichthys spilopterus | reverse complement strand
TAAGGAGAAGTGTAAGCCGACATGTCCAGTAAGGAGAGGTTTAAGTCGGCATGTCCAGTAAGGAGAGGTTTAAGTCGACATGTTCAGTAAAGAGAGGTTTAAGTCGGCATGTCCAGTAAGGAGAGGTTTAAGTCATCATGTCCAGTAAAGAGAGGTTTAAGTCGACATGTCGAAATGGAAAGGTTTAAATAATCATGTCTGGTCAGGAAGGGTTTAAATCAACCCGAGTAAACAAATTGCTTTGCGACACACTGACCTGCCACTGAATGCTTTTTGAATGACACTTCCCAATACAGATGATTACTACTGGCTGTATTTAACTGCTCTATTCTGTTCTTCTCTCCTCCTCTCCACTCATTCTCTTCCTCTTCTTCCCCCTCCGATTTCTCTATTTCTCTTTATTCCTCTCCGATCCTTCTATTCCTCTCTTACCCTCTTCACTCCTGCTCTTTCTCTTTCTGCCTCTCTGATATTTTTGTTCCTCTCTCCTCCTTTCCACTCACTCTGTTTTTCTTTTCACTTCTCCACTTTCTCGCATTTCTCTCTTCTCCTCTCCACCACCTCTGTTTTTTTTTACTTCTTCCCCTTTCCGTTATCTTCTGTCCTTTTTCTTCCTCCCCCATCCCACTGAAAACATATCAGTCTGTGAACAGGGCCAAGGAAATCCCCATGTGCTCTGTGTGTGTGTGTGTGTGTTTGTGTGTTTGGTTGTTCATAGTGGAAAGAGTGCAGACAGAGAGATAAGAAAGGGGATGGAAAAATAAAAGCAAGGCAGAGAAAAAGTGAAGAGAGTGGGCACAGGAGAGAAAGAGAAATTGCAGAGTTGGAGGAAAAGAGTGGAAAGAATTTTGAACAGATGGTGCTCAAAATAAAACTGATTGATAAGAATGAAGAACCAGATTTTACTCAACATGGCTAAATAAAACAAAAAGTAAGTTTTTTCTTTTTACATGTCCTTCCAGGACGTCATGTTTTCTTGTTGCCTCATTGTTTGACTGTTTTGTAGTAAGAGGCAATATAAATGATTAGGATTATATATTTTAATTATAGAATAATTATAATTCTTTTAATAGATAATAATATTTATAATATATTCTATTAGGCTGGGATTATTGTAAAACGAACTAATGGCTAATGGCTTAAATTAACCTTTCATATGTTCAGTGTTCATATGTCCAGCGTTGAAGTATGGAGATACATGAGACCAGCAGGTTATTAATCATGCACACATTTTTATTTTTGATGTAATATTAGATTCTGAGGTAAAGATTTGGTGGGATTTTTGATAGCAAAGTAAGCTCCAAAACCACAGTCCAAACATTTTAAAAAGAAATGTGTGGGTGCATAGTGTAAGACTCTCCCCATCCCCTCCCACTTCTGATAGGTTGCACCCAGATGGGTAATTTTAATCACTGACAGTGGTGATATGTTTAAAAATGTCAAAACACTGAAATGGACAACGTCCATCAGTCGACACCAGCAACAAGATGTCTTACATTTAATTGTAAACCTCCACTGTTCCACTAATTTAACAAATCCTTTACAAAAAACTACACAAGACAAAACAGACAAAATACACAGTTTCATGTTGAAAACACCCCTGTTTAACTGTATGTAATGGAACATTCCAGAGTAAAAATATGAGGTGGTGCAGCTGGGTTTGTGTTCATGCATTACTTATGGGAGTTTACTCTTGTTTTTTTTTTAGAGAGAGAGACTTTCTCATATGAATGCACATTTTCTGCTGTAGACTGTGTCATCAAAATCTATGTAAAAATCAGAAAATTACTTGGTTAGGGCCCCTTGACTTGCTAAAAATATGTTATAGTAGTGTTGGAGAAAGAACTCTTACTGATATTTATGATTTATTGAGTGGAATGATTACTGTATGTGCAATTTTAGGAGTTTATGCTTTAACAATAACCTTTTGTCTGTTGGAATGCTTGGGCATTAAAAATTAAATTAATGAAATTAATGAAATTAAATTAATGAAAATTTAAAAATAAACTCATTTCTGTTTTTCTACTAAATGCATAATTTGGATTGTTGTGTCTGTGAATTTTGGGCAAAGTCTTAAAATAATTTGTCAGTAAGTAAACCATATTTATAGCTACAAGCCGTCATTTATAGCCTGGAAGAGCAGGGGTTCTGAACTCTCAGACAGTTTCAAAGCATTTCTCACACTGGCGAGTTCATTAGCATGAAAAAGATTGGTTCATGTTTGGTCTGTCACAATTATTATGTAATAATAATAGCCTAATCAGAAATATTTCATATGATTTTAAGTATTTATTCTGTTCACGGTTATTTTCTATCCAGCAACTGGATTTCATCATATATTTTGTAACAAAGCAGAATGTGGATTTGACATTTTTTCGTAAGTTGGATGGAAGCAAACAAAACGGGAAAGAGGAAAGCAAGACACACTTCCACTGAAACACCTTTTAACAGGGTGCTTTATGACACATTCAGAAGGTAGCGCCAAGTAATGTTTGTTAACAATATAACTAATGCTAACATACCTAAAAGAACTGACTAGACAGGATTCTATGTAGCTGTAGAGATGTGTGAACAGTACAGTAGTATTAGCTTGTATGTGTATGTAGCTTGTGTGTATCTGCATTAGTTTGATCTGCCTGATAATATGTCGGTACTGTCGGTCTGTTTTGCCACTTACCATTCTGGCTGCAGCTTTGTCTGTCATTATTAATGCATAATGATGCTCGGTTGCCACAATTGTGTTTGCTCTCTCATCAGGCGATCATGATTTCAGTCCTCAATGATGCCACAGCTTTCCATGGCTGGGAGTCCATTCTTTATTCTCTTTGAGTGGGTAGGATGGCCTTCCCTCTCCCCCATTACTCAGCTGATGTTACAGAATTGGCAGTTATGAGTGCATTGAGCTGTCCAATAATGAAGTGTTAGTGGCAGTTTAAAAAAGGTGCAGTGGCACTTCATGGATTTGGAGGAAGCATCTGCTAGCCTTCACCCTCCTAATGTTGGTGATATTATAAGATTGAGTTGTAGCTAAACACAAAAATACATTCATAATATTTTCAAAACAATGTGGATATAAATGTTTCCTTCACCTTTTATATGCTAGTTTGTAAATGTACATTCCATCATGTTTAGCAGGCTAAAGATTCTCCACAAATGGGGATTCATTAGCATTCAAATGGCTCTGCTTTCTGCACTGATCTGAAATGTTTGCTGATATGGGAAACAATCAGTTGATCAGTGTAATTAATGGCAGGCAAAAAGCACCAGGTTGAGTGCTATGGAAGAGTGGCCAGTTTATGTATAGTTGCCTGTTTGTGTGTGTGTGTGTGTGTGTGTGTGTGTGTGTTTGTTTGTGTAAGTGATCTGGTAAGATTATGCAGGCTAGCGGGAGATCCCGATCATGATACTGACTGATTAAGAGTGACCTGAAAAGCTGCACTGTAATCACAGTTCAGTTTCGTAGTGTAAAAATATCATTGGATTCTGCAGTTTTATCCCACGTGTCTTAGGTTCACTGTGAATTAGAACATGCTTGACACTGGAAGTGCTTGGGCTGCAGTTGCCTGCCATCTTCTGTTGATCTTGTTTTTTTCCTAGTGACCATGGTATATATCTGGTCTGACACTTCATGGGGCGCTGTGTTGCTGCTTTGGAAAACATTATGTTATGTGCTGTTGTGCTTTGCTATAACATATACATTTTTTAGAAAAACAGCTATGAAAAGAGTCAATGTGCATTTGGCAGGGCTTGCCAGTTTTAAAGACAGCATAAGTGGCTTTTCCTGTACTGAATGGTCCTTACCAGATGACCTTGGTGCCTTTTTTATCTGGAACTCTTCCAGACTCTCAGGAAACTTGTGTTAAATGTAAATTGTGTTGAACAGTTTTTAAACACAAAAAATCTAGACTTCACATTTAGACTTTGCTAATGTAATTATATAAACTGGTAATTTACTACATATTTAAGTATGTCTATATCTGCACTTCTGACTTATTTCTATGTCAGATATGGCAAAAATATGGCAAGAATGTTCCACAAATAAAAAACATTGAAAGTTTAGAATCCACTTTGGAGATTTCTTTGTTTTGATGAGTGAGATTTTTCTAATATAAAACTACATGATTTTGGGATCAGTGGCTAGAGAGACATTTGCCCTAATAGTTTCCCTTCCACAACTCAAAATATGTCTAGCCCTCTCCTGAGTGTATGAACATCTCAGTCTCTCTCCAAGCAGGGTGCTTCAAGAACAGTACACTTCAGCCACAGTCCAAGACGTCTAAGTGATCACTATGAATGGTCTGTTCTCATGAAGTGCCTGGAAAGCCTGGTTCTGTATTAGATAAACCACATTAGACTTCCTTGACCCACTTCAGATCGTTAGTGCTGTAATGGCTCAGCTGACAATGCTTATCTCTCTACATCCTGGTCTAGAACATTTCCAAAGACATGGCACCTGTTCAAGGATTCTATTTAAAGATTACATATTAGCATTTAATGTAAAGTTTTCCAGTCAATGAAATTCCATCTTCAAATGGATGTTGTACCAGTCCTAAGCTACACATTGTTTGCACATCATTGTGTATTCAACTATGCTAGAAGTGCTATATCCATTATTACCAACTCTACTGTTATATAACATTGTTATCGGCAAAATAACTCATTATACACTCCAGAAAACTCAGAATTAGTTATGTCTGTTACCGTTAGTGCACTAAGAAAGACACAGAGAAGAAATGTGTAATAAACTTTCACAGCTGCCCCATGAAAACCAGTGGTTCTGCTAGTGAGTTCGCTACAGCAGTGTTACAACACATACACTATCAAATTGCCCTGTGGAAGACTGTAACAATAGTACAAAGGCCTGTAGAATGGACCTGCCTTCAAACACTTAGATTCACGCCATCTGCTGTCACAGTCAAGCTCAATCCATGATTCAAGTTTCCAGCCACCCTAGCCAGAAACTGTTCTCTCCTTGGCACTTTGGAAAGCAATACCACACTGTTGGGCCTAAAACATGGCCTAAAAAACACAGAAACAGCCAGTACCTCCGCAGTAGTCCTCCCATACACCAAGCAGCCTATGATCCAGCCACTTCATTTATTTACAAAGCACACTTTTAAAATGGGTATGCAAGAGGGTACGTGCATCATGTCTGCAGATAATTGCTTATAAAAAGTCAAACAGTTGTTAGATTTGATGTATGATGTATGATGACATTTTTATTATCTCCATTTTATTCATTTTATTCAGCACTACACATGACACTTCTCTGCTAATCCATGTAGTGCAGACTTAATTTCTCCTCTTTGGAAATGTGCATGTATCAGTTTTGGCAGGAATGTACATAAGAAGTATCTAATATTGACATCAGACAAATTCCCGAATCTGTGCATCCCTACCGTAGAGACCAATGTTTACTGGGTGCTTGGTGCAGTTACTGTGTATGTCTGACTAGTTCTGTGCACCACGTATGACAGAAGTCAAGGTATGTGGGCGGTGGTGGCCAAGTGGTTAGGACATTGCCCTTGTCAACTGAAGATGACAGGTTCAAGCCCCGGCCCAGGCACCACTGAGGTTGCCTTGAGCAAGGTACTGTTCCGCTACACTGTTCCCCAGGCACTGTTGATAGCTCCCTGCTGCTCCACGTGTGCACGTGTGATGGGTTAAATGCAGAGGTCACATTTTGTTGTGGTGCTTGAATGTGTTGACAATGACAAATAGTCACTTTCACTTCTTATGTATATTTATGACATTTGGCAAGAAATTAGTCAACTCTTTGTGAAGAGAAACCAGTCGTGCAAGCTGAAACGCAGGCTGTCAGTGTTTCTGGGTCTGTCCTAATCTTTGCCTCCAGGGCTAGACATGAAAACAGAAGCATAACAGTCTTTCCCACACATAGGCTTTATTTGGGCAGGCCGCCAGCCTGTATTATTGACTGTCTGAGTATATTTGGGGAACCATTTTAATGTTTTCTGTTTTCTTAGCGAGAGGGTGAGTGAGAGAGAGAGGTAGAGAAAGAGAGAGAGAGAGAGAGAGAGAGGGAGAAAAAGAGAGAAATTGTGAATGTATGAAAGAGAGATGACACAGAAAACCCAAAGGTAAAGCGAAAGAAAGTTGGTGCTGTGTTACACATCTGGCTAGTTGAGCCAGTGCACTCAGAACATTACCACTCCTAACACAACAAAGCTAGAGCTGAAGATGGTGTGTAGGTTCTTTCTTTGTCTTTAACTTATGGTCATATTACATATGTATCAAATTCAGTATAACTTTTTCCTAAGCCTACATCATCTCTAGGCTTAACCATAAACTCAGTTCAATGCCTAAGACTAACTCTACCTAAAACTCTAAACTAGGCTTGTGAAATTAACATGTAATACAAAACAGAAGAAGAGGAAAAGCAGACTTTACCATTCTGTTATCACACTCATTCATTTCCTAGGAATAGATGAGCGAAACAGGCTAAGTAAGTCTAGAGGGTGTCCAGCTCAGTCCAGTGGCTCACTCCTCACTTTGCTCTCTTATAATCTCTCCTAGATACATTTAAATGAAATAAATAACAGCGAAATAGTGTTTAACTCAGAACCCAGAACAGTAACCTCCAGGATGGAAGGTAAACCAAAAGTCAGATAGTCTGACCAAAAGTCAGAGAGCAATACTAAACAACTCATACAAGAACCTTCACTTCCTACTCAAATCACAAAGTTGCCATTATGAGATTCTAGGTTGTGTTACAACAGTAATGATAATTGATTTTGTGCATTATACCATGTGTTAATTGACTGTTCTACAGATCCTATTAATAGCATTTTGGTCAGCCAATCAGCTTTCTTTTTGCAGAATACCACCACAATATTTTTATATTTGTGGGAAACATAGTAGGTGTGATGGCATAAACACCTCACTTTTTTCTCCACTTCTTTAATGTGGCTAATGTTTATATTTAGTGAGTATGATGATTTTCTGGATGATGAAAGTGAGTGTAAGTGTGAGATCAGTGTGTAAATGTATAAAGGAACAGGGTCTGCTGAGCTGCACGCAGACTGCAGTTTTTAATATTTCACAGAATTTCTAATGAATTTTCAGACAGAGCACACCAGCCTTCTCACTCTCAAAGACTTACAGAGGTGGTTAGACTGTATAAGAGTGTGTGCTGCTATGTGTGCTTCTTGCTGTGCATTATGTTCAAAGTGAATACATACATTCGCAATGCAGCTATAAGCTTGCAAGGCGTAACACCTTTCTGTAATTGCTGAAATAGCAGTATGGCTGTCTGGCTCTGGCTCAGTTGAAGTTTGTATTGATGTTTTTTTTGTTGTTTTTTTTTGCAGTACCAAAGCTGCTGAAGTGGGTCCTGCTTGTAGCTTTAATAAAGTGAAAAGATAATGGATGTGGGAACATTTGGCATGTTATCAGCACCAGCAAGTGTGCATGTCATAACTGCATTGTTTGTCTTTTGTAGGTGACATCACTCAAAAAGGATATGAGAAGAAGAGGGCCAAGCTGCTTGCTCCATACATCATCCAAGCACAGAGTATGACCAAGAGGATACTTTCTCTCTCCCTTTATCATCCTCTTTTCACTCCATCTTTTCTCTTTGGCCTGTCCTATTTTGGGTTGTGCTTTGCGCTTGTGTTTTCCTCCACTGTCCCTTGACTCATATGATGATATGGTTATGAAACATCCCTTTAGCATATTATGCTCTTCTTGCACTCAACTGGGGGAACCAAGCATATTTCTCACTCCACACTTCCCTCTAGTGGACAGAATACATGCTGCATTGATCTGTGTACACATCCTTTATATCAGGGGTGTCAAACTCTGGTGCAGAAGGGCCGGTGTTCAGCACTACTTAATATGTCCCCTCCTCAAACACACTCACTTAACCTGGCACTTAACAGGTAAGTTAAATCAGGTGTGTTTGAGCATGAAAATCACCTAACTGTGCTGGACAATGTCCCTCCAGGATCAGAGATTCACACCCCTGCTTTATATGGTTCTCATAAAACTCAGTTACATACTAAACTCTGAGTTTTCCAAGATATCACTTTACACAGTTACCCCCTTACATAAAATGTAGCCGATCAGTCAATACGTGCTCATTGTCCAGTATTAGCCTTCATAATTTGGTGAAGAAAGTTATATGAGGGTAAAGTAACTAGCAGTGGAATATACCCCAACCAACCAGCACAGTGAAAACTGCTTGCCATTATCACAGTTTATAAACAACAGCATGTCACATAGAGTCAGTGGTGGGGTGTAAGGTCAGTAATGTTTCACTTATCTGTTACTTTAAATTCATACTAAGTAACATTATCTTGATATCTTGTTTACTGTATTAAGGAGTAATCGTTTGCACCTTGTTTGTGCAATGGCCAACAAGAACATTTAGCACAAGCTAAAACATAATTTAAATATTGTTTTTTCCTCCCATGTTTCCTCCCACGTTTTGCCATTTGCGCAATATCCTTTGTAAAATCTTCTGCCAAACACCTGCTAACTGCTTGCCAATCTACTGCAGTGCACCTAACTGCTACACTTTGCGCGTCATTTGAGATCTAAGTGAATCAGGGCCTCTTCTGGATCTGAAAATTAATTGGCATAACTTTCTTTGATCCCTGTCAAGTCATATCTTTCCTCCTCGCGTCTTGCTTGTTAGACATTCAGTCTTATTTTTTTACAGATTTGGCTCCACCTCCAGCATATGATAGACATGATGCTGGCCCAAGCTCTGCTGCTGCACCTAGCAACGCTTCCTCAAGCTCCTCCTCCTCTCGCCATCGCCGCACACGCCGATCACACCGGAGTGGCGGGACCAGGGATGATCGCTACAGATCAGGTAAAAACACAGCTCTGGGTTTGGCCATTGTGTCACAGATTTACATCCTTTACAACCAGATCAGTAACACAAGGAGAGAGTTGAGTTGCAATGCTACTGTTTGTTTTAACAATTTTGTCTAAATTTTTTGTTATAGTTAGTGAAAGTAACAGAAAAGCATGTTTAGAAAAGATGTAATGAAGTCAGATTTCCATTGTAAATTCCGTTCAATAAAAGAGGAATTTAATGCTTTGTCATTTTACTGAATTCTCTCTCTCTCTGTCTTTGCTCAGATATTCATACTGAGGCTGTACAGGCCGCTTTAGCCAAGCATAAAGAGGAGAAAATGGCACTGCCTATGCCAACAAAACGCCGTTCAACGTATGTGCAGTCACCGATCGACAACTGCACCCCACCAGGTACACACACACCTCTATAATCACAAGGGCATGTAGCCAAAACATATGCATTCTGTTGGTGGTTCAGAGCATCTATGAATATGTTCTAATTTAAAATGAGCGTGCTGAAAATCAGGAAATGACTTAATCATTAGCTTTTTTTTTTTTAGAATCCATGTCATCGGGAGCTAATCACCCATAGTTATGTTAATTCATTGTTGCATGCAATTACTGTGTGATTAACCATGTTCAGTTGCTCAATTAGGGATCATTAAACCTTCTGGCAATTCTCATCCTTGGTTGGAAAATAAGCACAGAAGCATGTCCGTTTTGTTTTTATTGTTTCTCTCTCTCTCTCCCTTGCCCTCTCTTTTATCTGTCACTGTTTTTCTCAGACTCCTCCTCCTCCTCCGATGATGAAGGTGGAGTGAGTGGTGGAAGTGGCGAACAGCAGCAGTCTCCTGACTCATGGATGAACAGCTCCTCAATCCATGGCTCTTCCACCTCCTCATCTTCAGCCTCCTCAACAATGTCCCACGGAGAGTCGCGCCCTCCGCAGGCCCCACAGCCACAGAGTCACCAGCAGGTTCTCCCACTACATCCCCCACCTCCCCACTCACACTCACAGCCTTCTGCCCTCGCTGAGGCCTTCGCCCATGCCCGCATTGGTAAGTATGGTCAAATGGCTGCATGCAAACACATACAAATATTTACTATTATACAAGCTGGTAATATATTTTTTATGGTTTGCCAAAGAAAAAGCATTCAATGTCACACACAACCAACTGCAACGGTAATGCTGTAGTCAACCAAGACATTTGGAGTCTTAATGTTATTTTAGCGCTTTAACTGTGATGTTAATCTAGCTAAAAAACACTAAAATTAATAATAATCTAATTGTTATTGTTTCCATGAATCCATTTTACCTTAACATCTCTCAACCTGCTCAAACTGCATCCAGCTCTTCAATAAGGTGGTGTAGACATGACAAGTGTGTCTTGGATGATTGACTGCATCTGGAATGAGTGGGGAAGTTTTCTCAGTTTGATTGAATTTATTTGATTAGACTAAAGACTGGGTGTAATTGGACATGACTATGACTGAACATGATGGACGTGTATTTGGACATTACACATGTCCAACCATGTTTGGGAAGACATTTGGTTAAACCACACTCACCCCACCCACTCACATATCCACAAAAAGGTTGATTTCCTTGTTTGGGGGTTTTGTCATTTCTAAATGATGTGGTTATAGCGCTGACAAAAATCTGTAACGTTTTTTATGTTTCCCATAAACTTTTTTTCATGTCTGTGAATTCCATTGTATTGTTGTGTAACTGTGATTTAATCAGTTGTTTGTTAAATTTTTTTTTTTGCTTTTACCATTGATCAATGTTTAACTCACAGTGACAAGAACAGGACGAGGTAAACTTATGAGTTTGCATTCCTAAATGTGTGTTTACGTTTGTGTGTTTGTAAGGATCTTGTTGTACTGTGTTTCCACCTACAATGGCACAGTAGACTGACACTGACTTGAACATCTGTAAAATTCCTATACACACCCCTTTAGAGTCACATGAATGATTGGGCGACATTTTCACACAGCATTGCAACCCTGTCTAATGGCAATCTGAGAGTGTGAAAAGCAAGAACAAAAGAATTTATTTCTGTGTAAAATTAGATAACTAAATTAAGCTAATCATTCATTGGGCTTTAATACACACCTGCTCCAAGTCTGTCTGTGATGGAATAGTGCATTTTACCTTTGGATACCCTCTGACTCCTTCACTGTGTATATTGAGAGGTTTAGTAAAGTCTGCTTGTTTACCTTTACACAGTTATTACATCTGTTTGGTATTTTGATGAGTGCCTTAACTGCCTGTTTAAGGTAGCTCTGCACTTGGATCCTCTAAAACAATCTACAATCACTCAGAACAGTACATATGCATTAATCTCTTGACTACTGAGACTCATTATTCAGTAAATACTATGAAATTACAGTAATTGTTTTTAGTCTATGAAGTTATGTAATTACAAATGCAAAGAAGTTTTTAAGGTGGACACAGCTTGATTTGAGTTTGTTGTTTGTTTGTTAGAACCTCCGGCAGGTGCTTTGGGTGCTGATGGCGCTCCTCAAGCTCAGGCTCGGGCAAGAGGGTCCCGTGTGGACTTACCCTCCAACGCTGTGGTGAGAGGAATGAGCCGTGGACAGAGCAGATCCAGCATGATGGAAACTGCTGACGGTACTGAGAGAGAGAGAGAGAGAGAGAGAGAAAGAGAGAGAGAGAGAGAGAGAGAGAGAGAGAGACTGGGGACAGAGAAAATGGGAGAGACGTGGAAAGAGACATGGGGAGAGAAGCAGAGTTAATAGAGATTGAAATATCAATGGAAAGACAGTGAGAAGGAGAGACATATTAGAGTATTAGGGAAAGAAGTAGAGAGGGAAGTAAGAAGGAAATGGAAAGAAGGCCAGATGGAAAGTGAGGAGTGAGGGAGTGAGAAAAAATTAAAAAGTTGAGGCAGATAGAGAGAAGAAAGAGAGAGAGAGAGAGAGAGAGAGAGAGATGAAGAGAAACACAGAGATAGGGAGTGAAAGAAAATGAGAGGAAGAGAAAGGGATTGTGTGTGTGTGTTTTTATTTCTTTGGGGTGCTTTGCTGGAGGGTGATAAAGTGAGTGAGAGAAAGAATGTCTGTGTGAAAGTGTATAAAGTACCATTTAGAACCAATAACTTTCTGTTATTGGTTCTAAATGGTATCTGGGATATGGGATGCATTACTCCCATATGTCTAAAATTATGCAAAGGATTATTTGTTTTGATCATAACTTAATGTTTTTATTGGTTTGCTTCATTAATTAAAAAAAACTTTCTTTTGTTTTTTTCCTTTCCGCTCTTTCTCCACATGTGTTGTGTTGCTTTTCATTGCTTTTCTCTGTTAGTGAGAAGAGTGGGGAAAGGTAACTACTAGCCCAAGCAATGCCCTGCAGTTAGGCTGTACCCTCCTGTTCTGATCTTTGTGTGTCTGTGTGTGTTTATTTGTGTTTGAGTGTGTGTGTGTGTGTGTGTGTGTGTGTGCGTGTGTGTGTGAGCGTGAGAGAGAAAGATGGACAGAGTGTGTGTATGGGATAAAGGGTGTTTGAGTGTGTATATACATACCCATGTGAATAAATAAGTACATCCCTTGTGAACTGATGATATTGTCAGCGTATTTAAAGAAGCAAAATTTCACTCTCTTTAATACAGTGCCTGCAGATAAAGCTGATATAGCTGAGCACAACTTCAAGGAAAATTACCTTTTTGATAATTTATTCAACAATATATATTCAACAGTATATCAATAGGTGTAATATTCTTTTGTCTCTGCCATCGGCTTGCTGAAAATTTTAATTTTTACTTCTATGCAAAATTTCTTTAGTTGCAAGATGTTTGAGGGTTTTCTTGCATGTACTGTCTTTTTAAAACCCACACAACATTTTAATGGGATTTAAATCTGGGGTTTATAGCCTCTTTTTTTTCTGAGCAATTATTTGGGGGATTTGCTAGTGTGCTTAGGCTCCTTATCCTGTTGAAAGCTCAAGCTCTGGTTCAAATTCAGCTTTTGGAAAGGTGACCTCACATGTCTGTGTTACTATGGACAAACAAAAGGTTCTAATCAATGGCATATAATCTGGATTACCTGATTCAGTGTTTACGTTTCTGATCCTTTTCTACGTTTTACTGATCTGTTTTTTAATTATGAAAATTATTACACAATGTGATTTTTATCTGTTATAGAATATTCTGTAGGTATCAAAGAGGGTTAAATGTTTGTTTCTTCAAATATTTTGAAAAAATCAACACTTTCCATTAGATTTGCTATGAGTGATGTGAGTGAATATTTGTCATTGTGAACACACCACAGCATACAGCATTTAACCCAACTGTGTAGGAGCAGTGGGCAGCTGACGTGTGCAGCACCCAGGGAGCAGAGGGGTGCTTGGGGAGGGTACCTTGCACACAGGTACCACTGTGGTAATACTATCTGGGATTTGACCCGGCGACCTTCAGATCACAGGGGCAATTCCCTAACTGTTACACCACCACTGCCCCTGCGTGTGTGCATGCATGTGTGTGTGTTTGTGTGTGTGTGTGTGTGTGTGTGGTGTATGGTGAAATCCTCCACACCTATATAGTCAGTCACTTCCTTTTAGTCTGTTAGTCTCCTTATAGGCAGTTGTTGTAGTTTACTGCTCCCTTCATCTCTGCTTACAGCTGGTTACTTTTTGTCCTGGTCTCCAGCTCTTAGCTTTTTTTTTTGTTTGAATTTATACATTTGAATATATATAAAATGTGGGGGCTCCTCTTGACCAGGACTGAAAGCCTACTGTAAAAGAGAAGAACATGTTTTCTCCAATCATGCCTTGCTTATGCCCTGTGGAGTCAGGACTGTGTGTGTCTATTGTATATATGTGTGTGTGCTCGTCTGTCTCACCCCCTCACCTGCCTGGCCCCGGTCCTGGTCTAGGTGTTCCAGTGTCCAGCCGTGTGTCCACTAAGATCCAGCAGCTGCTCAACACACTGAAAAGGCCCAAACGGCCCCCACTCAGCGAGTTCTTTATGGATGACCAAGAGGAGATTGTAGAAGGTACAGACTTGAACCCATACTACACTATTACACCAGCTCTCTCTATATGTCTCTTTCTGTTGCAAATGTTTTTTTTGTCTCTTTGTTTTATTCCTAGTACCTCGGCCAGATCCTAACACCCCAAAGCCAGAAGGCCGGCAGATAATTCCAGTAAAGGGGGAGCCACTAGGTGTGGTTAGCAATTGGCCTCCTGCCCTTCAGGCTGCACTGGCTCGATGGGGAGCCACTCAGGGCAAAAGTCCTGCACTAACAGCACTTGACATTACAGGAAAACCACTCTACACTCTCACATATGGTAATTTTTTTATCTATTAATAACCTATTAATATGTGTAAGAATGGACAGTGTTTCATATGCTGCTTAAAACTATTAGTAAATTAGATCAAGTCTTATATATAGGCAGACTTAACAAGGTCATTTTTTAAAGTAATCTTAGAGATTGAGGGCAGAGGCTCAGATGGGATCGTGAGCGTCTTAGGATGCTTCGTTCTCTGTGATTGATGTGTTTTTCCCTTTGGCAGACATGCTTTGTCAGATTGTAAGTGATTAATTGGTGTGTGGTTGCCAGGGAAACTGTGGAGTCGTAGTGTTAAGCTGGCCTACACACTCCTCAACAAACTGGGGACCAAGAATGAGCAGATTCTCAAACCAGGAGACAGGGTGAGCAAAAAGCATGGCAGCGTTTTACACTTGATCAGCCTCTTACGTATACTGACAGCTGCTCAACTTTTCTACTTGAAGGTTTATCTCGGACAGGGCAATGAAAGGGAAGCCTCACAATGAACATGTGTGTTATTCACAGAGGGAAAGGGAGAACAAACTAAAGGACAACAAAAAAACAATACCAGACAAACGTTTGGTCAGACATGCTGGTCTTGTGCCAGCATCGGCTATTTAGACATAGTGCATTCCATTCACTATTGATTGATACTAGGGTGTTAAAAATTTCAAAAAGGGTAGCAGGTAAAAATATAATGTTTATGGTTCATTTAAAATCTAAATTTCACTCTTAATTTTGAATGAAATGGACTTTCCAAAATTATTATTAAATATATATAATCCAACATATATTAATTCACTTAGGTGTTTAGCTTATAAATTCACATATTTTTGTAATTAATGTAATGTAATTAATTTTTATTTAGACACTGGAAAGGCCAAAAGTAATATGTAAAACATTACAGGCTGGTTTCCTAGACATAGATTAAGCCTAGGCTTGGACTAAATTTCAGCACCAGTGGTGAATCACAACACAACTTCTTTTTGCTCTAGGCTTAGGCTTATTCTGTTTCTGAGAAAATGGCCATAAAGCATTGAACTATATGAATGTTTGTTTTGTGTTGCTGACAACGAGTTGCTCTTAAACCCAGGTGGCACTAGTGTACCCCAACAGTGACCCAGGGATGTTCTGGGTGGCGTTTTATGGCTGTCTGCTTGCAGAAGTCATTCCTGTGCCCATAGAAGTACCACTGTCCCGCAAGGTAACTGCAGCACATGTCTAAACGACCCACAGTGTACTAGAATCCCCACTAGAGCATTTTATATATATGAGTGAGTGCCACCATGTCAGAAATTTTTCAGATAAAGTACTGATAACAAAATGCTACCATGCTACATTTAAACACACTGTACATGTTCAGGTTCACTGTTGAACAGCTAACTTTATTTCTTCCTGGGTGTTTTTGTGTTCTTGTACAGGATGCAGGAAGTAGTCAGGTTGGCTTCTTGTTGGGCAGTTGTGGGGTTAGTCTGGCACTGACAAGCGAGATTTGTTTGAAAGGTTTACCGAAAACCCCTACAGGAGAAATACTGCAGTTCAAAGGTCAGAACCTTTTCCAAACTCTGTTTGTAGTGCAGTGCTGATATTTTTCATGTACATGTCTCTCAGTGCTCATATTTAAACATATAGTGTGGTTTCCATGATATTATAATAATGATTTTCTATACTATACATTCAGTTATACAAGGTGCCACTGTAGTAAATAGTGTAGAATTGTGTTGCATTTTGAAGGCACTGTGTTCTGATTATAAGGCAATAAAATCTACTTGGTCTTGAAGAGCCTTATTGTAGTTCTTCTGTTTTTTTAAGGCTGGCCAAGACTAAAATGGGTAATTACTGATTCCAAATACCTCACGAAGCCTTCAAAGGATTGGCAGCCACATATCCCAACAGCTAACACAGACACTGCCTACATAGAGGTACGATTGTGTGCGTCTGTCTAAAATCTCTCTTAATCTCTCCTAAAGTCTCTTTCTCTGTATCATGCTTCATTTATCTCACTTTGTCAGTAAATCTCACTAACTCTCCTTGTGTCTCAGTATAAGGCGAGTAAGGAGGGAACAGTAATGGGTGTTGCCGTGTCGAAGGTTGCCATGCTGACGCACTGTCAGGCTCTTACACAGGCCTGTAACTACTGTGAGGGTCAGTTCTGTTTCCATGGAAGATTGACATCCTTTTAGTGGGATTAATCAATTTGTTCAGTTTGAACAAAAGTGTAAAACAGAGCAAATATCTAGTTTTTCTAGCAGTGCAAGCTCACACAATTGAAGTTGTGTGTGTGTGTGTGTGTGTGTGTGTGTGTGTGTGCACTTGCAGGAGAAACACTGGTGAATGTTCTGGACTTTAAGAAGGATATGGGTCTGTGGCATGGAGTTCTCACAGTGAGTATCAGGGAGCATATGTTGTGAAACACAAGTGTGTCCGTGTAAATGTGTGTTTGCATGTTTTTTCTTTTTAGGTTTTGTGGTTGAACACATCAGAGAGCTGGTCTATAAGAACGCAGAATAAAATCACTTAATTTAATATAGGTTGATATTGAGTCCATTGGGTCCACTGTGTTAATTAATGTTAAGAAAAACATCTAGAACAAATTAATAAAACAATGTGTTGAAATGTATTCATAACATTTAAACATCAGCTTAAGCTTTAATTTGTATTTATATCCTTAAAATACAGACATGTGTATTGTACATATATTTTAGAGTGTGATGAACCGGATTCATACCATCAGTGTTCCATATGCAGTAATGAAGGCCTGCCCTCTGTCCTGGGTCCAACGGGTTCACATACACAAAGGTACTGATAACACATGTGCATCTGCATTCCACAACACACAAACAACTGTCACTTAAGAACTGTCCATTCTGTGTTTCTGTAGCACGTGTTGCCTTGGTGAAGTGTCGTGACCTGCACTGGGCCATGATGGCACACAGAGAACAAAGAGACATAAGCCTGGCCTCCCTGCGGATGCTGATAGTTGCCGATGGAGCCAATCCCTGTGAGACATGCTTATTAGGCTGCCACTAAAACTCGTAGGAAAAAAATTGAAGGATATTTTCAGATGTTTTGTAATAAAAACCCCTCTGTCTTTGTCTGTCTGTCTGTCTCAGGGTCCGTGTCATCATGTGATGCTTTCTTGAACGTGTTCCAGGCCCACGGTCTGAAACCAGAGGTTATCTGTCCTTGTGCTACCTCCCCTGAGGCCATGACCGTGGCCATACGCAGGTGTGCACTGGCCATTAAGTCCACAAAACATTGGTGGTGTTGCATTTAGGGTCTATAATCACTGTAAAGAGCACTGGAATTTCTAAATCAGAAAAATTAGAAAATACTTGGAATAAGTAAGTTATGAGGTTTTTCTTGACACATGTATAGGTAATGTTACCCCATACTCTCTGCAGGCCTGGAGTTCCTGGTGCTCCTCTTCCGGCCCGGGCTATACTATCCATGACTGGCCTGAGTCATGGTGTCATCAGGGTCAACACTGAGGACAAGAACTCTGCCCTCACTGTCCAGGATGTAGGTCATGTCATGCCTGGAGGTGAGTGAGTTTTTAAAGTAGGCTTATCTGCCCTCTTATTATCAATTGTATTCATTGCTGTAGCCCTGCTTATGCAAAAAGAAAGACATGTTCCTAACACAAAACTCAACATTCTACAGAAGTTCATGCAGTAATTCTTTTATCTGTTATGCTTTGATATTGTGTGGAAACCAACAAAGGAAACATAGTAAGTGTAGATCGAAGACTGTTTTCCATTAAACTACAGCAAATTTTGGAAGTAAATGTGAGGCAGTCAGCCAAGACACCAAAGCTGAAAAGAGTATGCCTTCTGCAACATGATAATTATCATAAACATTTTAAAATCTACCACAAACTACTTCAAGAACACAAGACTCGAATATAATTCTGTGGGTAGATCTTAAAGAGACTACACATGCAAGATGGCCCAAGAATACCTCAGAACTAGAAGCATTTCTTCTTGTGCCCAGCACTTTATTGCCTTTTTGTCCAGTAATTTGAGATCACAGCTTAATAACGAGTGCCACTTAAATACACTGAAAATGATTGATTTGTTCATTAAATGTGATTAACTGTTTCCTAGAATGATAACTTGCTGTTCTAGCCAGGAAATCTTTTGAAGCTTATGAGCTATATAATGTGTGTGCATGTTTCAGCATTGATGTGTATCGTGAAGCCAGATGGGCCACCCATGTTGTGTAAAACTGATGAGATAGGAGAAATTGTGGTGAACTCTCGTGCTGGGGGCAACATGTATTACGGCTTGCCCGGAGTGACCAAAAACACATTTGAGGTTTGACTACTAACACACATTCACTCATAAATACAAATGCAGTGCCATTCACTTATAAGCTACTGAAAACAACAACTTTATTGCCTTTTTCAGTACTGAAATGTAGATGTTAGCTGATATGCTACATGCTCTAAAATTGCAGGTGATTCCAGTTAATGCTAGTGGTGCCCCTATTGGAGAAATCCCATTTGTACGCTCAGGATTGTTGGGATTTGTAGGACCGGTAAGACACCCCTTTGCTGATGGTGATTTTTTTTCAGGTTGTTGCTTATTTGCAGTGTTTTTTAACTATGCCCCCACGTGTCTGTGTTTTAGGGCAGTCTGATATTCGTGGTCGGAAAAAATGAGGGCTTGTTGATGGTGAGTGGCCGTCGCCACAATGCTGATGACCTGGTGGCTACAGCTCTGGCAGTGGAGCCTGTTAAGACTGTGTACAGAGGCAGGTGTGTGAAGCTACTGCAGATGACTAGCAGTGCATCAGAAGTGTTTGCAGTTTCACAAAAAAAAAAAAATATATATATATATCTACCCCTACTGAATAATTTGAGTTAATGTGTGCATATTTATAAGGTTAAATAACTTCTTTGTGTGTGTGTGTGTGTGTGTGTGTGTGTGTGTGTGTGTGTGGCAGGATTGCTGTCTTCTCTGTGACTGTGTTCTATGATGAGCGGATAGCAATAGTGGCAGAACAGCGGCCTGATGCTAGTGAAGAGGACAGCTTCCAGTGGATGAGTCGAGTGCTACAGGTGCACCTTCACATCTCCTTCACTTCTTCTACATCCTGTGCACATTTTCTTTTAATTCACATCAGAATATGTTTGATAGGGCAGTTATCGTTTTTTATAAAAAGCTAATCATTTTTAATTTAATTAATTCTGAAATTTCTTTACAATCACTATAAAAAAAAGTCACTGTGCAATTTAAAAAAACAGCCCCTCACATGCTAGTACAGTGAAGCTGCAATATGCAGTATCTTTTTAGTATTTTGCTAGTTTGTGTAAACGGTGATGGGGTGAGATAATATTGGGAAGGTGAGATTTTCATAACTTTCCATCCATAAGCATGTTTTGATTTTAAGAAACTAAAGGACTTTCTTATAAGCACTAATGTTAACCTGTTTGAATTTTCCATGCTTAGGCCATAGACAGCATTCATCAGGTAGGCTTGTATTGCCTGGCATTGGTTCCTGCCAACACACTGCCTAAAACCCCTCTTGGGGGCATTCACATTTCTGAGACTAAACAGCTCTTCCTGGAGGGTTCGCTGCACCCCTGTAACATCCTTATGTGCCCTCATACCTGCGTCACCAATATGCCCAAGCCACGCCAGAAACAGCCAGGTGAGTGTGTTCATTTATTTTAAAAATGTTTATCTAACCACACACTTTTTGCTCTGTTTTATCACATTTTGTGTCAGCCATAAGAACACATATGCCTGGCACAAAACTTTTCTTTGTGAGAAAGGATTGCATATATTGTAACATGATGGTGTGGATTTTCAATGTTGTGGTCATTGTGTGCAGTTGGTGTTGGTCCTGCCTCTATCATGGTGGGTAACTTGGTTGCTGGAAAGAGAATAGCTCAGGCAGCAGGCAGAGATCTTGGAATGATAGAGGATCAAGACCTCGTCCGAAAGGTATGAACATACATTCAGTGCTGGAAAATTCCACTGCCTTACTGTTACTGTCAGGTAATGGGTCATTCATTCAGTTATGAAACATGGCTCATGCCTTTTTCAGGCAATAACATTAGGCATATTGTGAGTCTTTTCCTTGATTGATCATTGAGATAATTATAAATGAATTGTTTGTTATGTTTTAATGCCTTCCTTATGGATGCAGCTGTGCATGTGGCCTACTATGATGGTAAGACATGGTCATATTGTAGTAGACATTACCCTCACAATATCACAATATGACTTTAAGCCACCAATGTTGACTCCTTGAAGGTCGCTTGATTCAAGATTTCTTTTTTAAAACCTACTTTAATATCAAGCTATTTTAATTCAAGCACTTTAACTTCTAAAGAAGACTGTTGGGGTCAAACGATTTAACCACTCTACTAACAAATAGGAAGAAATACACAGCTACACACTTGACCTCAGAGTTTCAGTATGTGCAGTTTAAAGCTACATTTGGCAAAGCGTTGGACTGAATTTTTCGCTACTTTGATATCTGATCCATCATCCACCTCATATAATCCCATTTACTCATAGCTGGTAAACGATTGATGCTTTCGCTATTTATGACTCAGCATGTTAATGTTTTTCAATTTGGTGATGTGATGTTTCTGTTCAGTGTTTGTCAGTTTGCAATGCATCTGTCCAGTATTTATACTTAACCTTTATAATTTTCTCCTTTCAGCATCAGTTTCTCACTGAGGCTTTGCAGTGGAGAGCACAAACAGACCCTGACCATGTGCTCTATGTGCTACTGAATGCAAAGGTAACACAAGCAACATACATAGACATGCACAGACTCACAGAGAGGAAAATCAGAGGAAAAGCTTAAGTGAATAATGCTTCAATGGATCATGTAGTTGATACATTTATAGATTTATATCTTGAATGCAGTTTGTTTTGTCACATTACCTTATCACTCTCTCTGGCCTCTGTTTCTTTGCAGGGTGTGGCAGTGTGTACAGCCACTTGTGTACAGCTTCACAAAAGAGCAGAAAAAATAGCGGCTGCTCTTATGGAGAGAAGCGGCATTAACACTGGAGAGAATGTTGTATTGTTATACCCACCAGGTGAAAGACACACACATGCAAAGAATAATATCTTCAGCCCTTAGCTATTGCCATGCCTGTGGTGTGAACGTGTTGTTTGTGTGTGTGCAGGTATAGATCTGATTGCTGCATTTTACGGCTGTTTATACGCTGGTTGTATTCCTGTCACCGTAAGACCACCACACCCCCAGAACCTCTCAGCCACGCTTCCCACAGTCCGCATGATCATTGACGTAAGTGTGGGCAAAGCCAGACAAACAGAGAAAGGTCTAAATCTATGTTAAAATGTAAAAATGTCCTATAAAATAGGCATTTCTTACTCTTCCTATTTTTTGCATATACACAAAATGGTTTCAGATCCTTATACAACATATAAGACAAGGAGAACATGAGGAAACCCAAAACATTTTAACCATATTTTTATTTATTGAAGGATAAATGTTCTGTAGTAACAGTATCAGCTGTGTGAAAAGTAATTGCCTAATTATTAACTAGTTGTTCCATCTTTAGCAGCAACAACTAATAACATACACTTCTGGGAATTTTGACCCACTCTGTTAGTAGAATTGCTTTAATTCAGCCATAACTAATGTCTTCTGAGTCATTCAAGGTTTCAGGACTTTGACAAGGCCACTCTAAATCTTTGTATCCTTTGAGCCATTCTGAGGTAGACTTGTGATTCATTTGAGTGTCTTTCTGAATTACTGAGTCATGCTTACGCTTCAGATCAGAGAGTGAGCAGCAAAGCATCCTCACACCTTCACACTACCACCATCATATTTAACTATTGGTATGATGTGATATTCAGTTTTCTTCCGAAAAGTTCTAGTTTATACTCCAGTCTACAGAACATTATTCCAAAGGGCTTGGGATCATTGAGGTGTTTGTTGTTTTTTAATGTTCTGGTGCTTGTGATTTTGTTTGGTTGGCTGCAGACGTCCCATGGAAACCATTATTTCCAAGTCTCTTTATAATGGAATCATAAACAATAACTTTATAAGTATCAAGCAAGGCCTGGAATTCCTTAGATGTCTGGGTTCTTTTGTGGCTCCCCAAACAGAAACATACCCCTTTGGCCATAGTGCCATTTTTTTGGTTAAAGCTAATGCTGCCCCAGTGACAAAAATTTAGTAACATATTGTATCACACCCACACCCCCTACTGCACTGGTCAACAATATTGCAGGTCTGAATGACAGGAAAGGATGTACATTTACAAATTAAATTAAGTTAACCAGACAAAACATGACATATTTTGTGTTAATATTGTTTGCAATAAGTCAAAGTAAATTTTGAAATCACTGCTTTCTTTTTTTATTTGCGTTTTCCATACTGTCCTGATTTGGGGTTGTATTAAATTGATGTTAAGACTCTACATGGCTGGTAGTAATCAAGCCCGGGTGTCTTTTTTCACACAGAGCCAGTTGGTGTTGGATAATGTTTTTTTCAGGAAATGGAATGAAAATTTCCAAACAGTGTTGACACTCTCTCTCTCTCTCTCTCTCTCTCTCTCTCTCTCTCTCTTTCTCTCTCTCTACATCTCTCTCAGGTCAGTAAAGCTGCCTGCATCCTCACTACTCAGGTTCTGATGAAGATTCTTAGATCAAAAGAAGCTGCTGCTTCTGTCAACATCAAAACTTGGCCCATCATAATAGACACAGGTACAAAGGCACACAGACATACCCTCCCACACACACACAAACACATCATGCAATAAGCTAAGAAACACAGCATTCTCAGTCAGTTCAGTACCATAGCATTACTCAAACTCTTCTTACTCAAAAGTAAGTTTGACCTAATGTTTGCTATAGTAAGTCTGTGTGCTATATAATCTTAAGTAAAGTTAAATGCACAATCTCTTTTTGTCCAAGATGACCTTCCACGCAAGCGGCCCCCCTCCATCTACAAACCTCCATCTGCTGACATGATCGCCTACCTGGACTTCAGTGTCTCCACCACAGGCATGCTTACAGGGGTCAAGGTAAGGCACTGGGATTGGTTGCATACAATGGTCAGAATTATTATTATAATGTTGTTATAATGTGAGAAAACACTAAATTCTCTGGTCATAATCTGTATTATAAGTGTCTGGCTGGCTATTTTTCAGATTTCTCATGCGGCGGTAAGTGCTCTGTGTCGCTCCATCAAGCTGCAGTGTGAGCTTTACTCCTCACGCCAGATCGCCATCTGCCTTGACCCTTACTGTGGACTTGGCTTCGTGCTGTGGTGCCTTGCGAGGTAACACACTGACACTAGCTTAAGGAATTGTTTATCCTCCATTTGTTTCGAATCTAGCCCTCAGTTTTAGTGCATTTGATTTAGAAAATTTATTTGAGACTTAAGTTATCTTGTGACACAATCCATCCAAAAGAAGAGAACAAGAACAATTAAATAGTAAATAAATAAACATAAAATTATTCCATCTGAAACTTGAAGCTGTAATTTTTTTAAAAATCTGAAAAAAATTTTAAGCTGACAAAATATAAAAAAAGCCTTTGAATGCTTCCAAAGCATACACGCTCTCACAACAGTAAA
>JBBPDA010000105.1:17768829-17783949 GCA_037974385.1 Arnoldichthys spilopterus | reverse complement strand
ACCAAGGGCCTTGGAGGACAGACTGAGATTCTCAAGGTACATGTACACCCACACACCCACACACACCAACACACACAAGATGTACCGTGCATATTTACATACAGTTGTATGCCACATTTTGAACACCTCAGTCAGAAAGATACAAAATATAATTGTGCCACGACTTTTGCATAATGAAAAAATATATATAAAACATACGTTAGAAAATAGGTTTTAGGGCAGTGTGCCATGCAGGCTATGCCATGGAAGCCAATTTTTCTCTAACACTATTACTTACACCCGAGAACTAGAGCTTAATGCCCAACTAGAGCTTAACGCACAAAAATTAGAGCTTAATGTCTGAGAGGTACAGCTTAAAATAAGCCTGCAAATTAGAGCACAGCCCTTCAGAACTAGAGCTTAACACCTGAGAATTTCAGCTTAACACCTAAAAAATAGAACTTAACACCCAACAGCTAGCTTGAATCTCAAGGCAGGAAAAGGGAAGTGATCAGAAGAAGACATGGGCCAGAAGAGCTCAAGGTTCCTGGTACAACATCCAGGATTTTAACTCTTTGCACAATGGTCTGGGCCTCCTAACCACTGAGCCACTGCTGCCCACATGTACAAATAACTGTGTTTGTATGATTGCATGAAACATTTATTTACACATCATTCACACATGCAGCATGTATCATTAAACTTCACAAAACCATTGCTGTCTGTCTTCCACCATCTCTTTCTCCTCTCTCTCTGCAGACTCGGGGATTGAACCTGGCGTGTGTGAGGAGTTGTGTGGTAGTAGCTGAAGAGCGTCCACGTTTGGCACTCACACAGTCATTCTCCAAACTCTTCAAAGACCTGGGGCTTTCCTCACGGGCTGTCAGCACTGCTTTTGGATCTAGAGTCAACCTGGCCATCTGTCTCCAGGTACTCATGCAGGATCATTCTGATCTGTACATGCATGAGGGGGCAGTGGTGGCCTAGTGGTTAGGACATTGCGCTGGGGACCTGAAGGTCACAGGTTCAAGTCCTGGCTCAGGCACTACTGAGGTACCCTTGAGCAAGGTACCGTCCCACTACTCTGCTCCACGTCTTGGAAGTCGCTTTGGATAAAAGCGTCAGCCAAATGAATAAATGTAAATGAGTTGTGGGCTAGTGTTTTGCGTTGCTGTGGTCTATTCAAATAAAATATGTGATTTTGTTTAAATCCATGTGGAACCAAAGAGAATATTAAAAAGGCATGAATGTATTTTAGGGCACCACTGGACCAGACCCCTCCACTGTGTATGTGGACATGAAGTCCCTCCGACATGATAGGTATAATATATATATACATATACTCAGGCACAGATATAAATACAGTTAATGTCACTGTTTCTGTTTTAAACATTTAAATTTCCAATCATAATGATCATGTAATGCTTGTGTTTTTAGGGTAAGACTAGTGGAAAGGGGAGCACCTCAGTCTCTTCCTCTCATGGAGTCTGGAACGGTGAATAAAAATTTCCACTTTAACAGCCAGATGCAAAAGTTTGGTGACCCTTGATCAAATGACATGTTTAGTTGATATTCTAATTGAAAATAACTACATTTAGAACAGTAAATATAAATTTGTTCCTTGTACTGAATGTGTACTTATTTTTACTTATAAAATAAACAAACCATGTAATTTGACTGGGGTTGTTTTGTATAGAAATGCAACATGAATAAATTTAACCATTATAACATTATAACAAAAAAATATATTTATTGCTTACCTTTTATTGTTATTATTTTCCACTTCCCTTGTTTTAGATCCTTCCTGGCGTGAGAGTGATAATAGTGAATCCAGAGACCAGGGGACCACTAGGGGATTCTCATTTGGGAGAGGTGTGTATGTGTGTGTTACAGTTTTTTTTTTTAAGGAGATCTTTGGTATTTGCAATTATAGTAATAAGGCTCTTCCTCTGTCTCAGATTTGGATAAACAGTCCCCACACAGCAACAGGTTACTACACCATCTATGGAGAAGAGAGCCTGCAGGCTGACCACTTCAACACTAAACTCAGCTTTGGAGATCCACAGACACTCTGGGCTAGGACTGGATACCTGGGCTTTGTCAAAAGGACTGAACTCACAGACTCCAGTGGAGGTGAGACACAGAAAGAGGCTTTACACAATATATAGGTAATGTATAAGTTACCAGAAAATGATTTCTATTTTTATCTCAAAGGGATCTCAAATGTAGGCATAGGGGCTAATAATACATATGTGATGTTATAAAAGTGGAGAGTTATTTAGGTGCTGACTCTTCTTAAGATGTGTAAGGATGTGTATGTTTTTTTTAATGAGAACTTACACTATATATAGGTAATGTATAAGTTACCAGAAAATGATTTCTATTTTTTTCTAATTTATTCCAGATCGTCATGATGCTTTGTTTGTGGTTGGTTCTCTGGATGAAACTCTGGAGTTGAGAGGTCTGCGCTACCACCCTATTGATATAGAAACTAGTGTATGTCGTTCTCACCGCAGCATTGGCGAAAGGTAAGATTTTATGTATAGGGGATTTTTGTTTATTTGGTAAATCTTTGGACATGCATACTGTTCTCCTGTTACCTCTTTCATTTTCTCCCCTCAGTGCTGTGTTTACCTGGACTAATCTGCTGGTGGTGGTGTCTGAGCTGTGTGGATCAGAGCAGGATGCACTGGACCTGGTACCTCTGATAACGAACGTGGTGCTAGAGGAGCATCACTTGATTGTGGGCGTGGTGGTAATTGTTGACCCAGGCGTCATCCCCATCAATTCCCGTGGGGAGAAGCAGAGAATGCACCTGAGAGATTCTTTCCTGGCTGATCAGTTAGACCCCATATATGTGGCCTACAACATGTGATTTGGCCTGAATTCAAGCATTGTAGAAGCGTGGAGAAGGAATCTGCAAAGAGACCAAGTCTTCTGCCTTATGGCACATATGCTGGGTTTGAGTCTTCTGAGTGTGTAGAAGACTTTATATTTACTTAACCATGGGCAAAGTATGAACTATGAATTTAAAAAAAATGACAGATACTTTTAGGGTAGGAGAGGGTCGATATAACATTTTTTTCCTTATGAAACATTTATTTATTTCAGCATTCCCTTTGAAAACATTGTAAACTAATTTTAACACATGTAAGTTCTCACCAGTACACTAACCATTTTCCAACCCTCTGAATCTGTGAACACTTTGGGAACAGAACCGTCAACTGAGTGTTGTTATGGGGCTTGTTTTGAATGGTCTAGTAAGTGATGATATTGATGATCTTTTGGCTTTATTGATCATTTGCCCCCTGTTTATCTTATGTTTTCACTTAATACCATTCCAACACACAATGCACATAGTCTTCAGTTTTATTTCTGCAAACGTTAAACAGTCCTCTAATAAAGGACTGTATCCACCATGGCTCCAATATAGGTTTTTTAATAAATTTTTGAATTGTGTTTTTTATTTTCTAATTATTATTTGATAGATTTTTGATCAAATTTCAGAATCGATTTTTGTTACAAACACTGAAGTAAGCATTTTTTTACTGTTATTTTATAGCCATTTCTTTTCCAATTGTGCTCATTGGTGTTTTAGTGCAAATCTCAAAGGGATCTCAAATGTAGGCATAGGGGCTAATAATACATATGTGATGTTATAAAAGTGGAGGGTTACTTAGGTGCTGACTCTTCTTAAGATGTGTAAGGATGTGTATGTTTTTTTTTATGAGAACTTATCTAAAGTCCTATTTGGTGGTATATAAATGTCTCTCCTCTTTAATGAATGAACAAAAGTCAAGGGAAAAGAACCAAAATCATATATATGGCACTTTCCAGCCCTCTCCAGCCCACTGCTAAAGCATTTTCTTGGCCCATGTATGCACTTTATTTATGCATGAGGACTATTAACACAAATCAAAAGGGCATTTTGTCACCGTGCTGTAATATTCTCTTAAACCAGTCCTCATTCATTATACTATAGTTAGCCTAGGCACTGACAGTTTGGCATCAGTAACATGTGTTAGCATGTGCAGCGATTACATATGCAGGTTTTTTGTGTGCAGCACAGCCTGTCATTATGAGAAGTCTTTGAAATGAGTTAAAAGTCTGGACACACCGACTCATAGAAGGGTTTTCCATATTTCTTAATAATTATAACAAATTTTCCATATTTATGACAACACTTATGAAGACGTTTCTGCATACTCTAAGTGCTTTTAAGGCATTACAATCTTTTTGGGAACTAAATTCATTTCTACAATATATATAAGCTTACACATCAATCTGGTGTGTACAAACTTTTCACTGTTACTGTACATAAAATGGATATGTAAATACATAAATTTACATATCTCTCAGTCATCATCCTCGCGTTCATATTTAAGACGATTTGTTTTTTTCACCACTGAGGTCTAAAGACATGACATAATCCCTAATCATACAAACACACATACACCCGCAGGCTTACCAAATAGCCCACAGCCAAATCTAACAGCCATGCCCTCTGGGACATTATGCTCCTTTTCTTCTCTCATCTTAAGGTGCTTAGGAACATCAGGACAAACTTTTCTGACTTATAACTGGCAGGAATGAAACCAGGAATCTGTACATTTAACCACTACTACTGTAAAATAGCAAACTGTACAAAGGCAGAGATTTTACATGTTTAAGCATCATTTCAGAAGGACAGTGAACACTTTCTGTACCTTACAGAGATTTGTAGTGGGGTACAGTTCAGCTGTCCTGCAACGATAAGACACCTGTAAACTACAGACTCTGTACAGATGAAAATATGTACTGTACTGTAATGTGCTTTGCTGTTCTCTGTCATTTTCTTGGTTGATATGGGTACGAATAACTGCTGTCAGTCATGATTTTGAAACACCCTTGTTTAGTTGAATGGGGATTTAAAAGTGGTTCATTGTAAATAGCTTGCTCAGTTTCTGTTCCTTCATTTACATTTTGTGGGGCCTGTGTTCAGTTCTGTTCTTTTCCAGCTTTTTTGATGTTTAAGAGCAGAAACTTTAAGGTATTTTCAGTCTTTGCTTCGTGAGCATGAAAACGCCAAGCACTGTGGGAGATAGGTGGAAACTTTGTTGTAATAATTCACCCATTTTGAATGGATCCACCAGGATATTATTCAAACTTTAATCTCTGTGCTGTGCGTGTGGTGTGTGCACGCGTGAGAGTGTCTGCGAGTATGCATGTGTGCATGTGTGTGGATGTTCATATGTTCATGCTCGTCATTTTTGGTTGTAGAGGCATAACAATTATGTGACTGTGAGTACACAGCTGAATGGCATTACTTTTTTCTGATGTTTTCCACTGTGTTTCCCCCAACTCTGTTACACTCTTATGGATGGAATTTTTTAGTTATTCCCATAGTGAGGGAGAGTATGTGGCTTTAGGTTCAAGCACAAATCGGAGAATGAGCTTTTATGTGGAAATATTCAGGGAAACAATGATTTCCAGCAGTAAAGAGGTTTACTGTATGTTCACTAAGATGCTTAGGCAATAGCAAATGCAGACTTCTGATTATAACCTCTTTGCTTGCTGTAAAAAGAAAAAAGAATATGAGAGATCCAATTTAGTGCATAGCCAGGTAGAGGACTGCATCAAATAGATACACTTTTCTCACTATGCAAGCAGCTGTTCCACAGACACAGTCCATGGTGCACGCACGCACGCACACACACACACATTCACACCCACAGCCTGATAAAGCACTCAAGAGGAGGGGAAAAAACACCTATTAGGGGAAAAGGCCTAAATTAGACTGGAAACGTTCGTAACCATGACCAGAGAATGCACTCTCTTGTGTTGATATATATACTTTTGGTAAGTTTGAAATAATAATGATTATAGTAATAATGATTATATCATGCTTTAGTTAAAAAGGGGTTGATTTTGTGATACTTTAACGTCATGTATGAATATTATTGGACAATGTCATGATTATGCAACCCTTTCCCCATTAACCTCCACCTGTTTGATTTTGTACTTTGGTTAATTACTGTTTTATATTTAAATGGCAAAAAGAATAAAAGGCTTTTATTTTGCAGCAAATGGTGTGTTAAGGTGGTATTGTTGTAAATTATGGTTAAATCAGTTCTGCTATTACACTTAAGAGGCTGGGAACAGCAGAGTATTCACTGACACTATTCATTCACATTATAATTCTGTCCAGGAAATCTTTAAAAAGAGAAATCTGCTGCTCTGACAGCATACGCCATGATCAATACTTTATTGGTTACAGAAAGCTGACACGTTCTGACCTGTGATCAGCCTGTGTTAAAGCTCATTCATTCATTACTGTACAGTTTTATGCGTGACCAATCACAATGCTCGGCATGGCGTGACGTCATACATCCTTGGTGTGGGCGGTGCGTTACAGCAGCAGCAGCAAAAGAAAAAAAAAGCCTAGCTTTTTCAATGGAAACCGCCCTGATTAATTTATAACGTTCACTGGCATCTTAACCGTTAAATTTTAGTAACGGGACCGTAAACGTTGCACCCGCGGCTGTCTGAAGAAGCTAATAAAGCGGTTTAAAGGTAAATGTTGGCTTTTTTTGGCTGTGGCTAAAGCGCCCGTGTTGCTGCTGTGCGTCGGAGCTGTCCGCCATGGCGCCCGTCCGCCCGGTTATGGTTATGGTCGCCTCGTCGTCGTTGTCGTCGTCGGGGAAGGTGGTTCAATGGTTCCCCGTATCGCTGACGTGTGTTGACGCGGGTACTTGCGTGCCAGTGACTAGCCAGAAAGTTTCGCCGAGCGTCGCATAAGTCGCCCAGTTGACTTATTAACGCTGTGCAGTTTGACAACACCAAGTAGGAGCGAGAGAGGGGAGCGTTAGCGTCCATAAGCGGGAGAATCCGCTAGCAGCAGCAAGCCGTGCGGGCTGCTAATAAACGTTGCCTTTGAGATTTAGCCACCAAAATTAAGAAGCAGCACCGCTCTGTGTTTTACAACCCTGCCCTGCTGTTGTAGCTTGTTAGCTAAATATCCTTCTGTTCGTGGTGAAACATTTACATTTTGATCGAAACTGGTTCAGTTAAAATTAACAGCAATAAAATTAACAGCAGCAGCCAAACAACAGCATACATTCTATTACAAAATTCCCCCGGGATCAATAAAGTATATATCTATCAATTACTCGGTTTCAGCAGAGCTTTCGATTACTTGGCTGTAAAATAGTTAGCTAGCCACATTAGCACTCGTTAGCTTCTTATTCGTTACTTTAACTCGGTTCGGTTTGGTTAAGCTAGCTTAGCCAGCTAGCAATTCAATGCTAAATTACGTTAGGGTTTTACAAGAACAGCTATCGAGGAGGGACAACAAACAGGCTATTAATGTAATAAAAGAACAAGCTAACTGGGCGTTTTATACACTTCTCTTGCTTTCCATCTGCTGTTCTTGGTTTAAGTTCTACTAATGGCTCTACAGTGTCTTCGCTCGTACAGTGTAAGGCAGCAGAGCAAACAGGTCTAAAGCCCCAGGGAGATGGATGACACCCCGGGGTATTGGCACAACATTTTGTATTGTCGTTGCCGGAGAGAGTCAGTCCTATGCTGCCTCGGAGCACGCATTCTACTAATGGCCTTGGTGTGTTGATGTTCTCACCAAATCTCCAGAAGAATATAGAAACCCTGCTTTTGATTAGTAACTGAATTAAGGAGAGCGAGTGCTTCGTATCGCACGTTTTATTCCTTCAGATTGTTCATTACTATCAGCAGTTACACAGGGTCTGACTGGCCACTGTGCAGCACTGAGATTTAGGAGTGTGTAAGCAATGCGCTCATTGTGTGACTCAGAGTGTGAGTTGCAGTCAGTCTGCTCTGGGACTGTGTGAGAGAAGTAGATTCAGTGCTGGAGGGGGTGAGTGGAAACACTGAGTAAAGCTATGTTCTCAAGGCAGAAGAACGGAGCTACCATCTCACTGTGAATGAACATACACACACACACATACCATCCTGAGACCAATATCAAAAATCTCTACAGCAAATGGATCAGGAACTTGCCCTTTTTTGTGTTTTGCTCAACACAGACCTGTACGCACTCTTTCAAAGTGTCTGGTGAAACTGCTAATGGACTATGATTATGTTTACATTCGCAGTGGCAATGGAGGAGGTTCACCAGAACAGCACTAATGGCACTGAGTCACAAACTGTTACCATCCCTACAACTATTACCGCTTCTCAGTTATCACAAATAACCCAGGTATTTTGTGTGTGTTTGTGTGTGTAAGAAGCATAATTAAACAGGGTTTCAGCAGGATCATTAAGTATAAAATCCAGTAATCGGAATTTAAGGCCTTAAAATAATATTTTAATGTTTTAAGTACAATTTAGTTAAATATAATTTTAACAGATAATGTTAATTATATAAAGTATTACTTTATCCTATAATTTCAATATGTTTTGGGGAAAAAATGCATATTTATCACACTGTGACAAAACTACAAAAAGAAACTTTGCAGCCCAATCAGAATTCATCAGCAAACACACAGCAGCTAGTGTGTCATGATGTGATATGTGGATAAATGTGGAGCCTCCTCTTATAAAAAAATTTTCATCTGATATGTTTAAGAGAATAATGCATTTAGTGCTTGACTGAAGCCTGTTGAACACAATGAATATGATAGCCGCTGCACCATTAATTACTACTTGCAATAACTTAATAATCCCATCAATTTTTAAGACCACCAGGTTAGAAATAGGTTGCTAAATTGCATTAATAATGGCCTTAAAAAGGTATTAAAGTCTTGAATTTAACTTGCTGAAACCTGCAGAAGCCCTGATTAATGTGTTGGTTAGTTTTGAATAATTTTCCAGTAGTACTTTATTTAGGGCTGGGATCACTTATCCTCCCATTGATAATTATCATGGTTGGAAATCGTTAAGTTTAATTATTTTTCATTTTTCGTTTTTATAAGCATGAGTGTTCTGCCTTCTAAAACTCCAGGTTTTGCTTCATTTACACACACAGCAGTAAGTAGCTGTAAAATACTCTACTATAAAACGAGGGAAAATTACAGTTTTTCATTTCAATATGAAAACACCAAGGCAAAGAAATCAGTTTAGAGTTGTGAGACTATAACTAAAAGGAAAATATATATTGTAGTTACCTTGTCAAAAATACAGTAATATGGAACAAATTGACTACAGCAGCTGAGGATTGTCAAAATATCCTAGATTAATTAGGTGGCCAACTACAGCATAAAAATTACCATGTCAAGGGAGTGGAGAAAACAAAACACAACAGGCTAGCTACAATAACAAGTGATTCATAAAAATTAAACTCTGAAATTTAACATAAACAACATTTGTTGCCTATGTTACTTGTGATGAAATGTGTAAAGTTGGGACGCTCTATATAAATATAAAAAGAACATGCTGGATGGTTCCTCTCCTTTTAAGAGGCTTGCTTTTCAGAAGGTTGCCTGAGTCCATGCACTGATTTCCACTTCAGAATCATGTCTATTTCTGATGCAGTGTCACCTGAGGGCCCAAAGATCATGGCCATGGAATACTGGTTTTTGGCCTTGTTCCTTTAATCCAAAGATTTCTTCTGATTCTTTGAATATTTTAATGATATTATGTACTGTAGATGACAACATTCTAATTTCTTTTAGAACTTCCAACATTATTTTTAAGTTTGCAGTAATTGCCCATGCAATCTTTTACAGAGTGATAAAACCATCTTCTGAGAGACTCTGGCTCTGTAATTCTGTTTTTATACCCAGTCATGTAACTGGCTTTTTGTCAAATAACCTTTTTTGTAAGATGTTCCAACAGGTGTTTAAGCATTACACAACACAGTCTTTTGCTGTCTCTGTCCCAACTTCTTTTTTTAATGTGTTGCATCAAATAAAAAATTAGCACTTTTTCATAAAACAGTTTTCATAAAAGTGTAAAAAATATTTCAGTTTCAACACAATGTCTTTGTTATTTTCAGAAATGTTATGGTTTACATGATTTGTAAATTTGTTTTCTTGTACTCTTTCTGGTACAAATGGTAATTGTCCTAGATTTTACTAGATACCAAATCTTGTTCTTCTATACCAAAAAATAAATATTTATTGATTATTTATAATTTTGCCCTATCACCCCCCAAAAATGTTTTTATCAGCTTAGCCCTAACATGATTTACCTTTTTTTCTAAATTGTTTTAAGTTTACTTGTATAATTCATTCATTCGTGTTCTATGTTTAATGCATTTTGCAGATGTCTCTGGGAGGGTCTCCAGTCACTGTTCTTCAACTGCCTGGTGGTCAGATTCAAGTGCAAGGAGTGATCCAGTCTGCCCAGTCATCAGTTATTCAGTCTCCACCAGCACAAGTACAGGTAACACACATGCACACACTGGTCTTTTTCCCACTGTTGAGTCAGAGATGTACTGTGCTGTTCTGTCTCTGTGGGGACTCATGAGACCAGTTGCAGTGTATTTTTCCGTCTTGATGCATTACCAAATCAGGACCAGGAAACACCCCACAAAAAATGACTTCAGTCAGTGGCAGCTAACGTCTACACACATTACAGAACCCGTTTGATTTCATCTGTCATTCCACTTCCAACTCTCAGATATATTTAGATATATTTTTCAGAAAATGTTATTTTAACACGTTAGCTGGAATAAAATATCAATTTTGGCTCACTATTTATGCTAACAATAGCTTAGCCCTTAGGCTACAGCTCAAATTTCAGATACTCCAACTTAATTGAACATTGATTTCTTAACACAAGTTTTTACTTATCACTTGTATCAGCAGAGCACAAGTTAGTCAGAATCAAAGCTGTAGTGTGTAACAGTGTTTGCATCTGTTGACTTCTCACTGTGATAACTAGGAGAAATGAGCTGGCTAGCACTAGCATAGCCCTACAAGCTGCAGCTCCAAACCCCATTGAACAGTTTGAAATTATTAACACTATTAAAATTTTTTGTTAATAGTTTTTTAAAAATCATTTGTTAATAGTTAAAATAATTGTGCAAAATGCAGAGCTATAACAATGACGTGCCTGCTCCTGTTGCAGAGTCAATGCCAGTTCTTGAATCACATTTTATTGAGTAACGAATGAAAATCCTTAATGTAGATTTTTTTTGCACGCCTAAGGTTATCCCATCAGATGGTTCTGCATGACTGAGCCTGCTTAGATTGCCATATCAAAAAAACTATGCTGAACAGTGTTTGTGTGGAGATGCCCCTGACAAGAATGGCTTCTTCCAGAACAGAAGTGAGGCTGATTTATCTTTCAGGCTGTGTACTCAGACAGCACGCATACTCCCTGAAGCAATGCTTTTAAACTCAAATATTATTTTAAGTGTTTAGAACTGAGAACTGAGCAAAAATATTTGATTGTTTTACAGTCTATAACATGAGGCACTTCAGACCGCACAGGCAATAGTATTTGCTAGCAATGTTAAATGGTGGACTTTCACAGGACGTTTGTTTGTTTTCTGGAGAATAAATGTTGTGAGAATGAGCAGATTATGACCAGAGTCTATTTTTCAAGCAGGACTCTGTATGTTAAATGGCTTTGGTCTAGAGATTGATCAATTATTAATTATATAGTTCTATTTTAGTAATACTATAGAGCATTTAGTAGGATTGAATAATTTGAAGGTAAACATGTCTTAGCAGTTAAGCTCCACATTGTATGAAGAATCACTGGCCAGGCCAAATGGATGTAATAAAAGTGTAATCTGTAATATTATGATGTAAAGAAGTTGACAGCACACCAATTATTATTATTTTCAGCATAATGAAAGACAGTAGTCTGTCTTGGACACCAGGTGGATCCAAATGCAGCACAATAGAAATTTAACTAAACATTGATCCTGTTGAGAGTGGTGTCCTTGCATGCTGTTAAGTGTGAAATCTACATGTTTTCTGTGTACATAATAGTTTGTGCAATTTGTATGTGTTCAACACTACACTGATGTGCTAGCATTAATCAGAAACTGAGGTGTTTAATGAGGTTTGCCAGGCAAGTGTTTTTCAGTAGTAAGTAGTAAGTATAATTGTTTCAGACAAAATAACTGGTGTATTTTTTTAACATAATGGAGCCACCACAATGATGCATTTTATAAAGCTTAAAATAGTGAAAGAAGATTTAGGGCTAAAAGAATACCCACAATAGTAACAGGATGGTACTGAAACTAAAAGCTGCACATAGTGGATACACCCCATTCAACAAAAAGTATAGGCATAAACCGACCACAAAACTCAGAGAAAAACAAAACAGCAATAAACAGTAACTGTGTTGTCACTTATTGGCCTTTCAGATATTTACATTTACAGCATTTGACAGTTGCTCTTCCCCAGAGTGACATGCATGGTGCTTTATAGTCTACAAAGAAAATCTCTTATATCAGTAAACCTAGACTTCGATTAAGAGCTGCTAGTCAACCAAGAATATACCTGAGCTGATGCAAAACCTTGACATGCATTTTTTAAAAATGTAAAGTTAGTAATAAGTTTGTTAGTGCTGTAGTTACCGTCCTAAGTGCTCTGTGAAAAGGTGAGTCTTCAGTCATCGTTGTAAGACAGTGAGGGACTAGCAGTTCTGTAGGTTAGCGGAAGTTCATTCCACCACTTGGGAGCCGACACTGAGAAGAGCCTTGATGTCTGTCTTCAATTTTTACAAGGGGGGGGGGCAAGCTGTTATTCGTGGCTTGATCATTGCAGATAGATAAAAAGAGGCTGTAACATTTTTTGGTTTGTAGGCAAGCATCAGTGTCTTGAATCTGATGAGGGCAGCCACAAGAAGCCAGGGAAGGATTCTCAGCAGTGGGGTGGTGTGAAAATTTAGGTGTATTGAACCAGGCGTGGTCTTCTATACATTTTCTTTAACCTTTGCATTTTATAGTCAACATGATGCTTGTCATATAAGCTTTTCTAAGCTATAAGTCTGCATGATATGTTTTTAAATGGATCTGTACAACACTTGAACTGCCCTGTTTTACACTGCACCGTTGTTAGTTTTGGACCTAGTGTCAAATACTTTTTTTATTTTTTACTCTGTGTAAATGGGCCTTAACAGTGGTGTGTGCATTCATCTTCCCAGGTTCATCAGTCTGACAGTGAAGATTCTGATGACTCGATGGACAGTGGAGCTTCTAATCAGAAAACAAGGGAGATTCTTGCCAGACGCCCATCTTACAGGTTCATACACACATCCACATGCACCTTCATGACCCAGTTTCTGTCTGGAAAAGTTTCTACCCAAATTCTAATTTTCATTTGAAGAAAATCACCTGGTATCTATAGACAATAGGAAGCACAGGTGGGCTTGGCATGGTGAATGGCATGGCATATATTGTACATGCCTCCTGTTTTTTGGATGTAGTGTTTATTTTTCAATCCATTTGTTTAATTTATTTCTGCTTATTGTACTTATTCCTTTCAAAGTTTTACATGATGTCTGTCCAGACATGGTGTCAACCATTAGTCAGTGCATATTTAGGCCACGGCCCTTCATGTGTTTTGCAATTCCGAATGCTAAATTAGCTACTTAACATTTTGAAAGCAATTTGTTTACCCGCCGCTTATTATAGCAAATAAATAAAAGCTGATAGAAATCAAAAAAATTACTAGCTAACAGAACCTTAGCCTTAGACTCAATGAAACCCTGAACAGTTGCATTCACAGTACAGGAAGTCAAGGCAATCTGTTTTGTCTTCTAAGATTCCGAAAATAACCATTTGTCTGTTATCGGACAAAAGGCATTTGTATTTCCATTGACCAAAAACATGTTATTCTGCATTCAGCAAAGATAACGCACATGAATCATGGCTCAGACTTGCAGCACCACCTGTTGGACAAAAAACTAATAGTCTTCTAAAAAAATAATAATTTGTTCCTTTTTGTTCCAAGGATTTATACTCCTTTGTTCCTGATTGTGTTTTAGGAAGATTTTAAATGACCTTTCAGCAGAAGAGGTGATGAGTCGTAATGAAGGAGATGAGGAGACCTCCGTGTCGTCTGTTATGACAACTGTCTCTCTCCCCACACCGATCTATCAGACCAGCAGTGGCCAGTACTGTAAGGCATTTTTTTATACATTTATAAAGGTTGCAATACAGAACATTTAATGTTAACAAGTTAATGTGTTGTTGGTCTGTGGTATTTGTATGTTGTGATAGTAGTCACGTAGCTTGATTTTGACTTTGTCTAAATTTAATTCATATCAATTGTTAATTTGGAGAGCTCTCCATTTTAAACAAATACAAATGTTTTTGTTTATTAACTAAAGTACAGGTAAATTCTGTATTTCTGCATAAATACAACCAAAAACATAACATTTTATGAAAATAAAAATAAAGATTTAATAAAATTTAATTTAATAAAAATGAGACAAAAATATTACACTTGGTCATTTATTTACTGTAGAAAATAAACAATTGACCTCTGAGTGACAAAAGTAAGGGAACCATTAAGTGGCCAGTTTAACGGTTTAATTAGTCAGGTGTGTTCACTCAATACAATAACATTCTGACATGAGGGGTGCCCTGTTTAATTTATAAAAGGGTTTTTTCTTTAAATATGGCACAAACAAAGAAGATTGGAGTACTTAAAGCTCATTAGACTGAAAGCCACTGACCTTGAAAAAGAATATTTTTGCTCACAGTTTTTGCTTCACAGTTTCCTAAAAATCATGTAGACAAGCCAGAATGGTACTGAGAAAATGTTTTTGGGATGAATGAGACTAAAATAGAACTTGAATGATAATTGCAATGCTTGGAGAAGCACAAGAATGGGATAAGAATGTTATCCCGTTTGTGAAAAATAGTGGTGATAGTATCATGATAAGGGGCTATTAGGCACCTGGGCCAGGACATCCTGGTGTCATTGATGAAACTATGAATTCTGAATTATTACAAGAAAAATGTAAAGGTCAGTGTCCGGACAACTGTGAAATCTGAACCTGAAGAGTCATGAAGCAAGACAACAACTCTGGGCAGTGGTGTCCTAGTGGTTAGGACGCTGCCTTTAAGACCTGAAGGTCGCAGGTTCGAGTCCCGGCCTGGGCACTACTGAAGTATCCTTGAGCAAGGTACTGTCCTGCTACACTGCTCCACGTGTGCACGTGTGATGGGTTAAATGCAGAGGTCACATTTCGTTGTGGTGCTTGAGTATGTTCACAATG
>JBBPDA010000105.1:17749175-17764773 GCA_037974385.1 Arnoldichthys spilopterus | reverse complement strand
ATTCTTTCTTATTTATCATGTTATTCTGCTGAGTTTACTGGTTCTTCTTGTCCAACACATTTCATTGTACTGTTGACTCAACGTTACCATACTTATGATCAATAAAACTTGAACTTGAACTTAAACCTGCACAGCTAATACTTTTGTCTCTTCTGATCATCTATTATTTTGCCACTTGCCACAAAAACTATCAATGATCATAAGGCATCTGAACCTGAACTAGGCAAATCATGTTAGGTGTGTAAAAATTAGCAATTTTGTGTGAATTTTGTGCATTTTCCATACATGAAAGGCTGCAAAACATGCTGAAAGAAGTATATCCAGGTTGAAGGGTCAGCCTCCACATGCTCCAAGAAGAAGAATGCTCCACCCTGTGAAACAAAAAGCAAAGTTACTGCTCTGTGGTGTGATTTTTATAGACTAATGTATTTATAATACAGAGAACACATGCTTGGAAATACGGTAATGGTTACACTGAGTGTATAAACAGCTGTCCCTTCTACACTGACCAACACTGTTGGCAAGTCTTAATGTCTGTAAACTTCCCAATGTAAAAACTCCCCAATATTCATGCTTGGAGCGGTCATGCTGCTAAACAAATCATACAAATCAAACACTACCACTTGTGGGCTCAGAGCCAGGCATGATTATGTAAGTGAACAAAATGGCTGGAACCAAAACTACACTAGTGCTAAACCTGAAAATGGAGGCCTCTTGGCCGAGACACTGAATTCAGCTGAAGAGTTTGTAACCCTTACTGATCAGACACAAACTTTAGCCTCAAAGTGTACTTGCACATATGATATTCCAGCATAAATCTGACGAGGTCAGTTTGTTCAAACAGCTCATGATCTGAACATGGCTTATTTTGAGTCCATATAGCCTTTGAGGTCTCATCACATGGTTAAATCTTGGCCATCCTGTCCATAATGTGTCACTTTATACAGGTCTCCTTATCTGCATAGACCATGTCACTGGTTTTCAATATGTTCACGAGGCAAGAACACCTTGGTTCCTATCACTCGAATACTATGTGCCACCTGTACTTCAGTGATAATTTTACTTGCACAAAACCTGTTGCACTGGCACTGCTGTCTGCACCATCTACATTACCTTTATTTAACTGTAAAGTTGTATTTTTCCTAGATCACTATGATTGCATTTTATACCTGTACTTTCTTAATGTTATTTGTACAGTGTATTTGTATAATTTGCAAAATATAGTTTTTTTTATGTAATTATATATTAAGGCTACTTGTACCGAAATGTACCTTGGAATTAATAAAGTAAGTATTTGTCTATTGATTTTTCTATCTGTCAGTGGTCCAGTCTGATATCAATGGACTTTGGCAAGATAAAAGTAATCAAGTGACCTTAACCTCATACTTACTCTGTAGTCTGATGGGATATGTTCTCCCTGCCTTAAAGTAAACCTCAATAGCAAACATGCATGACCAGTATGGTCAGTATTTTAGGAGCATTAAGATAAGACTATAAATCCCAAGGGGGAAGTATTAGTGTTTTCCATTACGTGGGCGGGTGGACAGGTCAGAGAAGGGGCATGTTACTGTGTATATCTATACTTACGAAAACTGATATGTGGCAGAAGTGAACATTCTGTGTATACTCTAATGGATGCTACGACGGTTACGTCCCAATATGTATACGCTGAGATACATGTACGTATGTGTAGATCAAGAACGCCTATGTCTGTGTGTCTTACGTAACTTTGGCTGGAGGGATGATCGCGGTGTACTTACCGGTCTCAGGACTCTTTTGGTCTCATGGATAACCTTGGGAGCGTTTCGAACCGAGCACAGAACGAGTGTACACACCACCACGTCCATAGAGCTGTCTTGCACGGCACTCAGGTCCTCTCCGGACGCCACCACGAAGTCCTCGTACACCAGGTGGTCGTTCTTGTCCATGCTTTTCTGCAAATAATCCTTGAAATGAGGGTTTGGGTCGGTGCAGGTGATCTTGCAGCCGCTCGGGTAGTGCTCGAAATTAGCCCCGCTGCCGCAGCCCACTTCTAGCAGGCGCAGAGGCCCTCCTCCGCGCGGTGAGAAGCGCAGCAGTTCGCGGAACAGCTCGCGCTTCTTCTCGTTCATCTTGTTGTTGTACGAGAAGCTGAAGTTGTACATGATCATGGGAAAAACGCGCTTGTACAATCGGTATATACCCAACAAATCGGCCACCTGCAGTGGTATGATAAGGATTCTAAGCACTAACGTGCACACGGCCATTAAAAGCGACATCTTCTCTACATAAAGAAACACCTCGATACACGCGAGCACGGTACTGAAGTTGATAAACGCACACGCCCATCCGCGGTGAAAGGTGAAGGAGGAGGAGCCTGTGGCGGCCACCAATTAGCAGCCGCTCAAAACAAACAGAAAACGGTCCAGCCCCCACCCACTGTGCTGATTAGCTCAATACATCTGTTAGATTAGATATATGACTATATGATTTAGTTTAGTTTTATTTTATTTAATCAGACTTGCAAAGTGACAAATTTCCTGTCAGGTGTAATAAAGCACACTCATCGGGACTGTAGCACAACTGTATTATAGGGCTAATATTTATTGTTGTTGTGCTTTAATTGTATCTATTTTTTCTGTTGTTGAAGTTGTTTTTTTTCTTGCTTCTCTATACCAATTTGAATGTGAATTTTGAGTGGTTTTAACAATTTTAGCTTACTTAAATATCAGTCAAGATAAATCACTTTGGTTATATTAAAAGCCATGAATTCAGACCCAGTTCACTAAAAAAACATCTTTCCAACATGTAAAAAGCCTCCTTACATGGCTTAATGTAAACAATACTCCAACACACATTTCTAATTATATGTGGACCTTAATTTGAAAAGAATGAGATGTGGAATGAGAACAATATCGATTATTGTAGGAGGTGGACATTTCAGGTACAGAAATAATAAAAAAAAAACATTCCTGGATTTTGTTCCAATGACCTGAATGTCTAAATGCTGCTATATATAATTGTATAAATAATTTCTATGACTAAAGAACATTAAACTAGAATGATAATGCACAGTTGTGTGAAAAAATAAGAACAGCCAATGGAAATGTTTTTTTATACAGTGCCTACAGATAAACGTGATTATACTTGAACAAAAGAAGCTTTTCAATCATTTATTTAAAAAAATACCACCAGATGTAATATTGTTTCTATCCATAGATAAAGTACACTGTTGGCTTTTAAGGCTTGTATTACCTGTTTATCATAAATGACTACCTGAAAGTCTTTGACATCAACTTGCTGGGATTTTTGATTACTCTTCCATGCAAAATCCATTCCATTAAATTTAAGATGTTTAAAATTTTTCTTGCATTATTCCCCTTTTCAAGTTCAATTTCCCATTCCTTGGTGGATTTGCCAGTGTGCTTAGGATTGTTTCAGTTATAGGATTGTTATGATTGTTCAGAATTCATGGCTACCCAGTCCCTGAGGAAGCATAGCCCCCAAACCATCACAACGCAAATTTGGGGCAGCCTAGGGCAGCCTAGGGCAGCTGTGGCCTAATGCTTAAAGAAGAGGGCTTATGACTGGAGAGTTGCCAGTTTAGTCCCAGGAACTAGTGGGGAAAACTTGTATAGCGTGAATAAAAACCACCCTTGGGTGCAGGTGTGTAACCTTGGTGTGTTTAGAATGGGTTGAATGCAGAGAACAAATTCACTACTCAGTTTTCACAGTTTCATCACAGTTTGACTGATACCTTGACAGTTGGTATAGGGCTCTTTACCTGAATATACATATACTGTTATTGTGGCCAAACCACTCTATTTAAATTACTGTAAAAGACCTGGTCTTTGTCTATACATTCTTTGGCAAACTATTGTCTTGCTCCGTTGGTCTTTTTGGAGAGCAAAGACTTCCTTTTGCATCAAATGGTCTTCTCTCAAGCTAAATTTGCTAGGGCAGCTGGTCCTGGACAAACTCGATGATTTTCTTACAGATTAATTATTTGTTTCAGATCTTTTTAACTCGTTTGCCAGATTGAAAGCAATTCACAAACTTTTTTCTGAAAACCTTACAGAGTCTTTTAGATCTTGGCATAGTGATATCACACACACACACACACACACACACACAAAAGAACATCAGGCTCTAGATGTCAGTTTTAGATACAACAGATTCCATCTGCAAGTGGTTCTAATAAATGGCACCAAATCCAATTTTTTTTTAATTATATGGACTTGAAGGATAAATGTAAAAGTATGTTTATATATATATATTATATTATATATATATTTAAGTTATGAACATGACTACAGTATGGAGTAATCACCTTTATCTGACTATATCAAAGCAGTGTAAGGATTAGTTTTTTCACAAAAGAATAGTACTTAAAACTTTTTAAAAAGAACAAGATGACATAATTATAGTCTACATTTTTGTGCATCCATGGCACCAATTGTAAATTGTACCAATTGTAAGGCACTGTATGAATGCTGATGTTTTGAAGGTTATATGTTTATATGCTGTTCTAAAGCAGAAAGACAGTGTTAGCTAACAGGGAGCTGGAGGTGAGATAATAAGAATCGTGAGAAATCCAGCTTCAGATTATGAGATGTGCCAGTAACAGTTCTTTTGAACCTACATGTTAGCTGCTAGACCCTGCATTTGTAGGGAGTGAAGATGTGAGAGATAAAGGTTGTGAAATAATAATAGTGGATAAACAATGATTACATGATGTTGGAGAACACCAGCATGATGTGGTCAGTGCAAAAGATGACAAGTTGTTGTGTAATACAGACTCAAGCACCTTTAATCTGTACAACAGAGCACATTTCTTTCTATGACAATCTAAACTAATTGAAATTGAAATCAGTCCATTGTGTATGAGAACACTAGATCCAATTTACCAATATCTTCCTACTGTAAGGTCTACGCCCCTTGTTTTTGTGTTTGTCTGCTCCACGTGTTTTGCCCTTGTGTTTCTTTAGCCCCGCCTTTCACCTGTTCCTTGTTACCTGTGTCAGCTGTTCTGTGTTAGTTTGAGTATTTATACCCCTTGTCTAGTTCATTGTGTTGTTGGTCAAACCGTCTTTATTGTCATTCCTAGCCTGTTTGAGAGAGCCGTGTTGTTTATGTTCAGTGTCCTAAGTCGTGCTTTGTTTTTGTTTGTTTATTTTCACTTTAAAATAAATCGTTATTTCACCTAAGAAGCTAGGCCAAGTCATGAAATGTTATTATAATGATGAATCCCACTGTCCACTGTAAATTAAGAGGGTGTGCCATTTGTTCCTAATTAGCATAAGCCAAGAATAAAAAATATAATGATAGATCACTGATTATTCAATGACTTGGTTCCAGTATAACAAAACAGGTGTAAACTGAGGTGATAGTATAGTGATTTTTCATTTTAATATAAGTATAAGTCTTTTAATATTTTTTAATAAAGTATTTTAAATGTTATAGAGAACACAATAACCCAGTTATTTTTGCAAAAACATGTGCTCTTAAGTCTGCATAGATCTTGCCCAAGAAGAAATAAGAAAACACTGGTGAATGTCAGAATCTTTGTTGATTGTTGGTGAATGATCCAATTTTCACATGTACATTTTCACAAATGTTGCTGGCCAGGTGAATGTTTTCTGTTCCCCTAACAGTTATTATGGGATATAATCCTCACATGCTGTGCTTCAGAAGCCAGTAAGCCAATCCTCTGTCCATCCTACTGGGTACTCTTGAAAACACCTGCCAGATGCATGTGACAGACATAAATCAAGTAAACCTAATGCTGAAAAACCCTGAATTCTTAAAGGGAGTTTGAATTAGGCATACACACTATCCTTATGTTTTTCTTTCTTTCTTTATTAAAAATGGTATACCAGACAACACAATATGGCCTAAGGATCATAATACGTGGCCTAACATTGTTCATGATGTTAATGTCATGATAATCAGTTTTGTAGCTTTACCTTAGATAGAAATTACTGTAAGAGGTTAGAGAGGTTTCCAGCTCATAATTAAACCCCCAACATTTTCTATGAATATACTGAGACTCTACTGAAGGGACAGCTGATGTAAATGGGCTACAGCAGGGCTAAATCTTAATAAAGTGAAGATCAGTAGTTATTTGTCATTGCAAACACACCACAGTGCACCACAACAAAATGTTCCTGTGCAATTAACCCATCTGTATTGGAGCAAGGCTTGGGATGGTGCCTTGCTCACAGGAACTTCAGTGGTACTTGTACCGGCCTGGGATTTAAGCCTGCAACCCTTAGGGGCAACTACATAACCATTACACTCCAACTGTCCCTCGGATCCTCAAAGACTATGCTTCAGAAAATAATAAAGCTTGCTGGTCAGCTAAACTTTTCCTTTTTTCTTTGAACAAGAAGAAATCAAAGTAAGCTTCAGTTTTTGGTGTTTTTTTTTATTTACTTTTGTGGACCTAAGAAAATGTTGCAAGAAAAAGTTCTCGCTGTAATTCATAAAGAGCAACTCTGGTGTGAAATGTAGTGTGATTCTTCTGTTCACTTGCTATAGCCTATAGGTGCACATCAACATTTTAAATGTTTAAGTGCTTAGACTATGAGCAGTTATGGAAGTTAGTTTGTTAGCTAAAGCTAGCCAAACAGCCAAAAGCAAAATTTTAAAATCCAGTATCTCCAGTAATGGTCACATGCAGCTGCTTATACAGTATATTTTTGTTTCATTTTGCGTGTGCACCATGTGGATTGTGTCCCTCCCGTAAGACTAAGCACTACACCCACTATACGGTTCATTTAAGTGTTTTATAAGCATCCCATCCAGTTTCACAGACATTGCTGGTCAGCTAAACGTTTTTTCACTGAACAGTTATTGTGGGAGTTGATCATCAAAGGCTATGCTTCAGAAACCAATGAGCTTATCTTCTGTTTTTGAGAAAAAGTCAAAATTCCTGTCAAATGTACTTAACTGACAGCAGGCAGGCAGGTTATGTCACTGACAGGTCGCTGACAAAAGCACTCGATCCGCTGCAATTCCATGTTTGATCTGTGATCAACAATCACAATGTGTGAACAATATAAACACTAGACGCTGACTGATTGCTGAGTAGCCAATATTCTAGCCTGCTAAATATGTGGGCCTGCTGCTAAAGAGAGCTATAGCCAATGAGAGGGCAGGAAATTGAGGAGTTGACAAAAATAAACTACATTACATAATTGTGTGACTTATTGCAGGAGTCTTGAGTTTGTGTAGCATGAACGGTACTGCAACCAGATCACTTTCAGATTTGAATACTGTGGATGAGGCTTAAGGCTACAATGCAGAAAAGCAGTTCTTATTTATGCAGTATCTTGAGGCAGCACATTAGCTAGCCAGTGAGCTAGATAGACAGACAGATATTTAATTTATCCTGAGGAGAGTTTAGGTACCTTTTAGTTAAGGGTCATAAATAATTTAGGTGATTATGAATTAAGGGTTGGAATAAGCACTATGATAAGGGCGCTAACAAACTTTGTCTGGCAAGACATCATTGTTTAGAGAATGGTGAGCAGTTTTTATAGTTGTACGTTAGATATTTACACTCCAGCCTACTTCGACCCCTTGCCTGCCTTATAAAATGTGGCTGTTCCCTTCGTTGCTCCGTAAAGCCTCACGTTTGCAGACGCTCCCTAAGAATCTGCTGAGAGTCATCAATTATGCAGGCTCGCCGCGCGCACTGGCCAGGAAGATAGAGCGGCAACAATATGGCGACATCCGCAGTTTCTCCCGGGTCCCTTCGACATCCGTAGCACCACAGCAGCCAACATGGATCTCTCTTAATACGGGAAAAGTAAGTAGACTCTGTCAATTCATTGTAGAGCCTGGTGGGAATGTTTGGGGTTTGGGGTGGCCGCGCGCCTCTCAGCGCCCGTATGCTTCTGCCGCAGAGCAGCATGTTTTGAGCGCGCGGAGATGTGCACAGGCTCGCTGCCAGGGACGCGCAGGAAAACGGCTAAGACAGCAACGGCCGGGCAGAGTGCGCGTTGCGGCGGCAGTCAGGAGAGAGGACGCAGCTCGCAGTGAACAGTGTGAAGGCGGTGAGCGAAGGGTGTTGGCCTGGCGCTGGAGAGCGTTTGACATTAGTGCGTGCTGAAATGTGGATTACGCATGCAATGGCACCGGCAAAGTCAGGACACTGCAAACTTTGGCGCATGTGGCCGCGCTTTGCGGAGGAAAGACGCGTATCCGGCACGGGATGGAAGACATACTTCACTTTCATGTGATGCAAGACACCGTTATGCAACACAATATTCCCCAAAACTCAGTGGTACCTCTCTCTCCTACCCCCCCCCCCCCAACCACACACACACACACACACACACACACACACACACACACCATCCCTCCTGCATCCCTCCTCCCTTTCAGCCTCTCTCTCACCCTTGCCATACTTATTTGGGCAGGACTGCTCTTATGTGGTAAAAACCTGTGGGGGTACCACCCGTGCCCCCCTCCCCTCCCCTCCCACTGAGTGCGCGATACTGCGGGGTAGATGTACACCTCGGGTGTGGTACTGGGGCACGCGATACTCTACCATGGTCTTAAGTCGTTACTGTCCAGCTCTTGCCAAAGCGCACACGGGAGGTTTGAGGAAGAGACGGGGAGAGAGAAACACCCCCCCCCCCCCCCCACATCATCCCCCTACAGCAGCGATGACTTTTCTCCGTGATTGGCTAGTCGCGGATGTCTCGCTGCTCCGCCGGCTGGGCTCGTGCCTCCCCTCCGCTCCACTGCAGTATTTTAGTCCAGAGGCTGTGGCCCACGCGCCGGAGCCTGTAGCCTCACACGCGCACGCGCACGCGCACGCACACACCTGCTAGTGTCAGCGCTTTCTAACGGCGTGGCTGAAGTAGAAATATTACAGCGCGCGAGAATGGGAGGGACAGGAAGAAAGGGAGGTGTAGTCTATGAAAGAGAGAGGTCCGCAGAGGTGAAGTTGCTGCGCTGTTATATAAACCGGTATTTCGCCTCTGGCAGCGGTGGACCAGCGTCTCCCTGGATGACCCGTGGCAGGGGGAGGACCGATGGTTGCACAGTCGCCCATTCATGAGCGCTGCACGGACAGAGCGGTGCACACTTTCCAGAGACGTTATTTTAAGAAAAAACGAGCCAACACTGAGCCTCGCATTGAGCGACAGGGGACGGTTTACTTCTTGCTTGACCACCGGATGAGTGATTTACTCAGGACTGGGGTTTTTAAATCTGTTCTTTGCACGAGATACGCGCCCCCCTCCGGTGTTTCTCCTCAATCGATTGGTCCCCTCAGCCTCCGCCATCCATACTACGGTCTGTGGCGCTAACACAGCGGGCGGTCAGGCTGTGGAGGACAGGCTGAAACTCTGTATACTCTCTCTCACACACACACACACACACACACACACACAGGACACGAGATCCCGATGGCATCTAGAAAACTCTGGACCTGTTTAGGTCACTGGCATCACTGACTCTGTGCTCTCCGTACACACCTTGTCAAACATCTCTGTGGTAAGCGTGAAACACCGTTCGAGCTTTCTGGAGTATTTTCGCTTTTTGAGATGCTCCTATAATGCGCTCGCTTACCCGGCACGGCCACAGGCGCAGGATGAGCTTTTAGGCGCACATGTGAGTATCACGTAGTGCAGCCCCGAATCTGTGCAGCACCAGTTTGTTGCGCTGTGTTTTGGGAGGATTTGGAGATGCGACCGTGGATGCTGGTTTGGAGACGTGCATGTTACTGGTGGAGTTGTGGAAGCACAGTTCGTGTCGGGGAAGTGCCTGGTTAAAGTTAGGACGACCGTGAGAGGCGGACTGTGTGTGCAGTGTGTGTTGCTCATTTATCACCTTGAACAGCGGTTCCTATAACGCGCCGTCCCTTCTGGATCCGGCGGAAGGAGATTTAGAGGTTGGCACTGGCCCGTTTGTAACCTGAAACTGCGCGTGTAGCCTGCAGTTCGCTCGGTTCAGTTTCTCTTGGCTCTGAGATCCTGGGTTAGACTGTCTGACAGGTTAGGGATGTTCAGAAATGGTAGCGCCACGTTTAAAAGACCCTAAAGCTTCCCGTGCGGCTTGGAAAGTTGCTACGTCATTTAGAAACAATTGGCTTCCACGTGACAGTGAAGAGACGCGGCTGGGACTCACATGGGTTCCTACTGAACCTACTGTCAAATACTGGCTTCTGCACCTTTCCTGTGTTCTGTGTGTGAACCCATTGGGGATTTCTTCGTATATTCCATATGTAGCACATTAAGGTTCGGGTAAGATATTGTCCTGATCAAATGTATTACCCATTGTGCAAACAACATGAATGTACCCTCAAATATACAACATGGTGTATATTTTAGGGTGTATATCCTTATGACTCCACTTATTCAGATACAACAAATAAAACACTCTGAAGTGAAGGCAGTGTGTATAGAATATGGTGCAGTTATGCCCCATAACTAAAGGTACTGACAGGGACAATGTGCAATGTGATATGGTTGTTTCATTGTGTCTTTGTTCTATGAGGTGGACTGAAAATCTCTCTGGCCTCTGAGTAAGTGCTCTGAAAGACCCTTGTAGTGTGCAAGGAAAGACTAAAAACAGCTTAGGAGTGGTGGTGGTCAGGGAATGTGTAACTTATCAATAGGAAGGTAGAGGCACCAGGGGAGAAAAGTTTTAATGCATTATACTTATAAGACTTCTCTTCTCACGTAAAGTTAATTTTTTTTACCTGAAATGGCCAGGCTACCACATTGAAAAGCACAATCACATATGCGTTGACATGCTTCAGATTGTATTTTGATGCACTGCAATTAAACAAGCACATTACACTTCTTTTTGTAAATTGTATTTTCTACTTTCTACTTTCAGATGCCTGGGGAGAGTCTGACTCGCATGAAATGCACTTTGAATGGACAGTTGAAGTGTATAATGGTTAAAGAGTTTTCTATTTAGTATTACAGTTCTCATTAGCAAATGATAGTGTAGCAAACAGTTAAAAACACTTGTCACATTGAGAACCAGTTTTTATTGGATTCTACAATTTCAACAATTTAAAATGTTTACAGCTGAATTAAAATCTATGTTCAGACTCTTTTTTTATTAATGGAGACCTCGTCATATGCAGGCAAGAGCTGTGCTAGCTGCTGATAGCTTATTTAAATAAATAATTGAAAATATTGAACAAACAGTAGAATTTGCAAAAGAACTTTTGATGCTTTCTGTAAGTCTGGCACAAATTATACTGTAAAAAGCTGGATTTAATAGTTAAATCTAGCTATGTGTATATGATCATCTTTCTGGCTGGAAACATACTTGCCAAAACACCTGGCAGCATTGTGCACCAGAGCTGCTCACATTGTGACCCCTCAGCTGCTATGTTTAGCCTTGGCAATAACATTCATCTGTTTTAACAGTACCAATAACACTACTATGGTCAACCCATTAGACTAATCATTTGTTCTCCTCAGATCTTTACTCAAATTACATGTTTTTGCTCTTATACTGTCAGTTGTAGTGTTGGTCCTAATTCCTTATAGCTTTAAGTTTATCCTATTGTATATAAGTACTGGCACAAGTACTTCAGTGAATGTATACTCTTGCTACTTGGAACAAAGTGTTAATGACTTTATGATGTTATTTTTGCTCCAAACATCAGTCTGTAACTTGAACATTTATTTAAAAACAATTTGGCCAATTATAGGAGCTAAATAATAGGGTCAGGTGAAAGTGCACTACTGTTGTATTTGAATGCTGCTGCTATACCGTTACCAAAATTTAGTTGCAGATAATTATACACGATAACTCATAGGGCTAAGAAAAGACAAAGCTTGATAATAATGGATGAAAGCATCATGTTAAGATTATGGTCCATCTATATAACTAGCAATCTGACTAGTGGGATGATGGTCAGTCATGTTGAAATATTAGTCTATCTTAAACCCAACCGTGATTATTTTTTTGGATATTAGTACACTAGATAATAGTTACCCAGTCATTTTTTCATACCTCTCTCTCTCTCTCTCTCTCTCTCTCTCTCTCTCTCTCTCTCTTTCTCTCTCTCTCTCTCTCTTTCTCTTTCTTACATACACACACATACACATACACACACACACACACACACACGACCAAAGTGAGCTGGATTTCATTCTGCTTGGTCATCCACTTCTTAATGGATATAATGAAAGTGTGAGTGAGCGCATGAGACAGAGAGGTTTTGGGGGTGGAGCTTTGAGAGGAAGATTAATGGGTAGTTTTAAAGTGTAATAAAGTGTTTGACTCAGATATGAAGAAATGTGCACATTTTTCTTAATATGCACATTTATTTGTTAAGATGTATGTGACATGTTACTCAATCACAATAGGGAATTATTTCGTTTATTCTCCTTTTGAATTAGTATTTGTTGGTCTGATATGAACACACACACGTTACTTGGTTGTAATATATGATGAAAACATAAAGGTATGCAAATACTGAAAGGCCTTACTGTAGAGGGTTAAGCTACGTATTTGCTTTCTATTCTAACTCCTCACCATAAAGGTGTGGTATAGATGAGTGCTCTTGTATGTGTTTCCAATATGAACATTAACTAAATAACTGTGTCCTTTCTTTTTTTTTCCATGATGTCCTTATCTCTGCTACCCCTATCCAACCCCACCCTCAGAGCTTGCTGTCCTGGATGGCTTCTAAATAAAGAGGGCTCTGCTGCAGGATGACAATATGGCTGCACCGCTGCTCGCACCCCCAGGCCCCGATAGCTTCAAGAAGTTCACCCGGGAGAGTTTGGCCAACATTGAGAAGCGCATCGCTGAGGAGAAAAAGAAGAAACCTGTCAAGCCCCGATCTGACAGCAGTCACCGTAATGAAGATGAAGACAGTGGCCCTAAGCCCAACAGCGATCTGGAGGCAGGGAAGGGTGTGCCCTTTATCTATGGGGACGTCCCTCCGGAGATGCTGGCAGTGCCTCTGGAGGACTTGGACCCCTTCTATATGAATAAGAAAGTGAGTGAGCTCTTAGTGTCTGCCTGTCCTGACACAATCCCTCTCCGCTTTACAGCATTATGCCTGCTGAAAAGAGAAGAAGACCAAAATGTAGCTTCCCGGTCCTGGAAGAATGTGGAGAAGTTGCTAGAGAGATGGTGGGCAGGGAAATAGGTTTTAAAGAGTAAAAAAGACTTTTAAAGAACCTGGATAGAAGGCTTTTGAAGCCAGTGTGCAATTATTGTGGTAATGTCATGAAATGAATGGTGAATTTTATTTTTTGGACCAAAAGACCCATTCAGGGTCTATAATGGTATTTAAATATTTTTATATTTTATTTTTATAGTTTTATATTTAACAAGCTTTTTTTCAAAGCAAGTGATTCCAAAGTAGTATGTCCATGTAGAAAATCTATAAAGATTCGGATCTATAAAGAATATAGAAAACTCAGATGCTTATTATAGATCCTGGTTTCCATGAAAACAGCAAATGTGACAAATTTACAGTTAGAGTTTTTTTCAGACTGTGTTGCATTGTTTAGTGACATGGCTTTAATGCTGGTATGTAAAGAGACAGTCTTGGGTATTTGTTGTATCATGTGATAGGGATGTAGTTAGTTAGTAATGACTAAATTGAGAAAAAATAAGGTAAAAAGTCTAAAACAAAATTTATGTTATTGTGTTTTACATATGCAACAGTCTGAGTGAGGTTCATAGCATTATGATTGTCTTGTCTTACCATAATTCATATTGCTGCTGTATTTTTTTGTTAGAGCTCTTGAATTTTTCCTTCAGGCTTTTTTTCATTAAATACGTGGTGGTTGGTAAGGATAGATTTTGGTTTTACATCTTAACAAAAGATTCATACATACAATATATACTGTTATACTGTTCAGTTTCTTTTTCCACTATTATCCTACATTTGCTAGTGACAGAGATTGGATTACATGCAAATCTTCAGAAATTACAGATAGAAATATTTGCATTTAAATTATTTAATAATTAAAACAATATTTAATACCTTGTGGCTTTGCTAATGGCTGTTATAATACTGGAAATCTCTGGTGTGATGATGTTTATGTGTTGGTGCTTGATATGTAAAAGAAGTGCACTGGAGTGTTTACCTGATGTTTCTGATAGACTTAACTTTAGTCTTAGCTGTGCTAATGAGAAGCTTAGCTTATCCCTATGCACATTAGTGCTATTATTTTGTGAAACGTAAAGCTCCAGTAGAGCCGAATAGTAAATGTTAGCTTGGTGGAGGAAGGATTTGCTAAAAGCTCATGACAAGAGGATTGGTTTCAAGAGTAATTCACTCATAGGGCAAGCTAACCATAGCTGACTGATAAGGGAACAACTGTTAGCTTCCAAAAGTATCTGTCTATGCACTTCCTTTAATATAAAGACAGAACTATTAAAAACAGGAGACCTGGCCATAAGTGCTGTGTCATGAGTAAGAGATGTTCACGTTCTTGTGTCATTCCGCACTAATAAAATTTCTGATTACTCTTCCTGTATTTCATATTTCTAAGCATCCTGATTTTGCACAGTCAGTGTGATGCTCTCCAGTCCAGGGTAATTTGGAATTTTTGTTGCCGAGCTGCGTCAGTCATTATTCGGTAGGCTGTGAATTGGTGATGGGTGATATGGCAAAAATATATCACAATATTTCAATAAGGTTTCACAATACGACGACATAATTGGCATTACAAACAAACATATATTTCATATTTACTGGGAATTAATTATTCTTTGAAGATTGCATAATAAGATGTGGTCGATCACGATATAATACACACTCTGAAATTATGGCATTATTTTGTTTAGTTATTTTTAGTTAATTTTGTTTATGGCATAGAGGTTTACTTATGTTTTGCTATCTATTGTGATTATGTCTTCTGATCATTACATTGTTTCATCCACTAAAACAGTAAAAAGCCTTTTGATTCATTTGCGTATTTCAGTCGTCTGTGATATCACTATGGCAAAAGCCAGTCGTCTCATGCTAAGGTTAAGATGCTAAGGTAGCAGTTTATTGCACAGCCTTTGCTGACATAACACAGTCTTCTCCTGCATCTATCCATCCACCTAAAATGTGAAACAGGAAGCATGAATGAATACTTGGTGTGTGTGTGTGTGTGTGTGTATGTGTGTGTGTGTGCATGCTGTTTGCCCTGCTATATGGCCTCAGAGGTGACTGGAGTCCAGTCTGCAGCTTGGTGTGGAAATGTGTAATAGAATATGAGTACTTACTGGCTGCAGGGTGAACTCAGCAAAAAAAGGATGCATTAGCATACACACACACACACATGCACACACACAAGCATGTGTATAAATGTGCATGTGATCTAGTAAGAGAAGCAGCCAAATCCTTCACCGCATCTACTTTATTGTCTCTTGCTCACTTTTTCTCCCTCCCTTTTTGTCTCTCTTTTCACTTCTCCATCAGGCTCTACACACACGCACACTCAGAGAAGGGCAGTTTTCACTACCCTGAGTATCTTGGTCTTTCCTTGATTCATATTATTCTCCATTTATTCAGCTTTGATGGCATTGTTCCCAAGAGAACCATGATGCTTCTTCTCTTCTCTTCTCTTCTCTTCTCTTCTCTTCTCTTCTCTTCTCTTCTCTTCTCTTCTCTTCTCTTCTCTTC
>JBBPDA010000105.1:17715368-17727693 GCA_037974385.1 Arnoldichthys spilopterus | reverse complement strand
GGATTGGAAAATTGCCCATAGGTGTGAATATGTGTATGAATGGTTGTCTGTCTGTGTGTTGCCCTGTGATGGGTTGGCCTCCTGTCCTTGGTGTACCCCGATTGGCTCCAGCTTCCCCGTGACCCGGAAACGGAAGAAGCGGTTGGAAATGGATGGATGCATATGAATACACACAGAGAAAGAATACGTTCTTATGTTGTACTCCCGAATCTTTTTCATGCCTGATCTTTTGCTCATTTCTCTCACCTTTGACCTCTTTAACAATAGGCCAATGCCATGGCCACCTCAGCAGGGACGGTATCGGAGGATGCTGTGGAGGATGATGGAGGAGGCAGATTGTCCCGAAGCTCATCGGAGGTGTCCAAGCTGAGCTCAAAGAGTGCCAAGGAGCGACGAAACAGAAAAAAAAAGTGGAGGAAAGAACAGGAGAAAGAGAAAGGGGACACTGAGAAGGCGGTCAAATCAGAGTCAGATGACGGCAGCAAGCGGAGCCGTTTTCGTTTTCCTGACAACAGGCTGGGCAGGAAGACTTCCATCATGAACCAGGTTGGTGCAGGAATATGCAGATTCACAAACACTGTGGGGAGCTATGCTCTAAAGGTTAACTAAGAGGGTTTATGACCAAAGGTTTACTGGTTTAATTGCCAGAACTGGTATGAGCAACCATGACCTTGACCAAGGCACATTACACCAAATGCTCTCCAGGTGTTTCTCCTGGCACTGCCCACTGCTCTGAGTGTGTGTGCTAACTGCTTTAGAAAGGTGAAATACAGAGGATAGTTTCCTCTTCAGGATTAATAGGGGATAATAACAGATTAGTACTAAGGTGACAGGTGGCACATAATATGATCCAGGAGTGACAGGAAGGTGTTCTTGTCTAAAGTGACAAAATAAGATGTAGTGCAAACCTAATAGAGCTTATGTAAGTTATGAGCTTATGAAGTAGTACAAGAGTTGTACGCAAGAGAGCAGAGAGGAATCATCTGCCCGAATTTCATCCCACCCCGCCCCAGGGAATACTCAAAGAGTCAAATGGCTGTGGGGACAAAAGATCTTCTGAATCTATCTGTACTTCAGTTCTGTAAGCACAGCCTATTACTAAACAAACTCCTCTACTTGATTAGCTGTGTAGTGGATGGTGTTCATTGTCTATAATAGACAACAACTTACATTGTGATGTTCTCTCTACCACAGTCACCAGAGAGTCATTTTCCATGCCAACTACAGATCCTGCTCGTTTGATCAGTTTGTCGATGCAGTCAGCATCTCTCTTCTTTAGCCTACCGGCCCAGCAGACCACAGTATAGAAAAGAGTACTGACAACCACTGACTAATTGAACATCTGCAAAAGTGTTTTGCATATACTCAAGGAGCCCAGATTCCTGAGTAAATGCAGCCCGCTTTGTCCCTTTCTGTACAGTCTTGAGACTCTACCTAATCAATTTTTTTAAATCCTGGAAATACTTTCATGGACAGGCATCAGCTTAACTATCTATACTGTTTGGCTTATAAATTTGATACATTCAAACATATGCCTTAATAAGCCTTATTAAGCCACTAGATTTTGTCTTTAATATTAAAAAGCTGTAGATTACAATTAAACTTAATTCCATTTAGAAAGTCTGACAAAATATTTGTTTCATTTCCTTTTTAAGAGGCTCTTTTAGCTCTCATGAGCTAGATAACATTTTTAATAACGCTCCTAAACTTGCACAGGATACAAAGGTTACATAGTAGTCTGAATTGTTGAGCTGAGGTGTGGAAATGTTGGAGTATTTAGATTACAGGATCACCAAGTATGCCAGTAAACTGCAAGACCTTTAACATAATTGAGAAACATTTTTTAATATAATAAAAACCAACTCTCCAGTCTTACTGTCAAGACAATGTTTTATCTGTGAGCAATGTGAAATTAGCTGTTCTGTGTATTTGTAGCCATGAAAGGATGTATAAATATTTGTATCTTTCAGGTGCTGTAACATGTAAATTTCCCCAAAAGTGGATCAATAAAGTACCATTTTATTCTATTCTATGAAATATTCTACTCTTGGACTAGGGGCCTCCTGAAAATTGCACAGTAAAATCAATGTAACATTAACATTAATAACATTTAATGGAGTAATAGGAGTATAATAAAATTAAGTATAATAAAGCAAAATTATATGCTCTCAGGTATGTATCAGTATTCATTTGCTTTGATTTGAATGGGTAAAACATTATAATCTTGATAGAAAAAATTATGCAAAAAGTGTTAGTAAAATAATGGAAAAGAGTCTGCCTTTCTTGCAATCCCTGCATTTTGTGAGCTGATAATGACTAATAGCTGCTGTTGTCAGTTGCTTGTAGTAAAATCAGGTGACTCCCAGCCAGGCCCAGCCCATCTCTCCTTCTCCTGCCTTGTGAACTGTGCAGTTACTGCCCTTTTCGCTGAGTCATTGTCCATTTCACCACTGTGATTAGACAAAGTGCATCAGCCTTGGGCCCAGAGATCAGAAGAAGTGCCTATGCCCATTCATCTATCTAGACTATCTATATTTCTTTTTTATCTCCCATTCTTTTTCTCACTTTTCCCTTATTAAATGTTGTTTAAAATTTTTTATCTTCCCCTTTCGTTTTTGTTCTCCATCTCTCTGTTAGGTTAGCAGAAGTTCTACATATGGTATTTGACTGCTGATGCTTGTTTAAGCTAACTAGTTCTCCAGTCTCCAATCGTTTATTGTTGTTGTCAATCAAATCATGATTACACTCTGGGGGCCGAATGGACAACTGCTTCTGACACTAGTCTGTGTGTAAATGCTGTTGTGGAGGGAAGTGGGGTGCAGTCTGGGGACGCCGTGCTTCCACTGGCCCTGTCTGAATTATTCATCCCACTTCAATAAATCTTTCATCTTTTGCTGAGAACAGAAATTTGCCTGCTCTTTGGCAGAATCTTAAGCCCCTGGAAAACTGTCATCTGAGGCCACACCCTTAGCTCCACCCACAGGAATTACTTTGGACATGTGAACATTGGTGGAGGATTATTATTACTATTAATTTATTAATTATATTAATTTATTTATTGACTGTGAACATGAAATAATGTTCATAATTTTTCTCACGTATTTTGTTTGGTGATTAGGCATAAATTAGAAGTATACTACCCCTAAGTTGTTGTACTTAGTCTGTATGACTGCATCTATGTCATCAGACAGGCCCCTGTCACAATTTCTGAGCATTCATATTGTACAATCCACAGCTGCTTCCTGATACCTCCTATTTTATAGTGCAGCAGTGCAGGTCTGACCACATTACCAGATCAATCCCACTCCTCTCTGTAAGTGAACTGAGTGAAATAGCCTTTGCTGATAGGGCGCTTGGGCCGTCTCTGCTGTACTTAGTCTGCAGTGGTCAACTGCTCCATTAGGGAGAGGCCACTCAGACCCACCTCAGTGAAAATGCCTGCGCTAGCAGCTAGCATTCTGCACTCTCAGTGAATTTCAGCTAGCTGCTAACACTCTGCCGTATCACTGATTTTCATCCAGCACCCTCAGTCATCAGCTGGCAGTGAGCAGCATGTTTTCACCAATAGCTGGTAGACATCAACTGCAGTGTTCACCAGACATGCAAATATTAGCTAAATTGTATAGCTGAAAACCTTTCTCCAATTCTGATCATTTTCTTCATGTGCGACATAGATATGTTCCACTTTCAGTGCCACTTTCACATGTAGTATTAAAATCTTAATGATACATGACTATGTAACCTAAGTCTGAGAATCAGATCAGAGGTAATGCAATTCGTTTGAACAGAATTTGAATTCATGGGAACAGCCCATTTACAGCAGCAACATCAAAGCATTGTGTGGTATATATATATATATACAGAATTTACAGGAAAAAGTGCTTGTTTGAGATATATATATATATATCTCAAACAAGCACTTTTTCCTGTAAATTCTGTTCAACATTGCTATTGTTTGTCCTCCATTTTTAGCAAAGACTGCTGGGTGGATTTTTGTACTCATTGGATTGTGCTAATGTTGGTCAGTTCTGGAATGTTATCTGGAGCATAAAAAGCCTGGTATCAACATTCAAAGATAATATGAATAACTACACAACAAGTTAGAGAGTTTGAGTTAATTGGATTTGGCCATTTTACTTGTAGTTGGAACATCTAATATTGCATTATTACAGATTATAGCAGATATTCATGAAAGAAAGATGTTTCCATAGTCTCACTCTGTATGCATTTCTTTTTCCCCCCTCTCCTAGTCTTTGCTGAGTATACCTGGCTCTCCCTACATGTCCCGCCATAACAGTCGCAGCAGCATCTTCAGTTTTAAAGGGCGATCACGGGACGTGGGCTCAGAGAATGAGTTTGCAGATGATGAGCACAGCACAGTGGAGGAGAGCGAAGACCGCCGCGGCTCCCTCTTCATCCCATACAGACGCAACAGCTACAGTGGCTACAGCCAGGGCTCATCGCGCATCAACCCACTAGCTCCCCACTCTGGTTGCAAGAGGAACAGCACGGTGGACTGCAACGGCGTAGTGTCTCTGATTGGGCCTGGTCCCGGCCGGCTACTGCCTGAGGTGAAAATAGATAAGGCAGCTACTGACGACAGTGTAAGGACGTCCACAGGGGGAAAGTTTACAGCATAGGCATGACAGTAGCGGTCTGTCTTTATCCTGATTCCTTTTTTTACTACTGCCTTTTGGCCTTGATTCCGACCTTTCCTCCTGGTCACTGAATTTATTATCTTGGTTTACCCCCCCTTCTCCTGTTCTTGATACTTTATTCGTCTTCTCCGCTCTGTCCTTTTTCTACTCATGCAAGTTGTGATCTTTATCACCCTTTCTGAGCAACCCCCCCCCCCAATACCCCAGTTCCCAGACCCTGCCCATAGTGGTCTGCAGTGAATGGCATGACCATTTAAAAAAAGAAGAGTTTTTCAGAACATTCATTAAATGGCCAAATCTGTTAAACAAAAGCTGGTACTAATGTTCCAGTGCTAATCTGTCCTATACTACCTGTCCGCATTCAACCTTACTAAATCTACCATTTTTCATTCCCCAAATAAAGCGTGATGCAAGAGAAACCTTTCCTAACCTTTTCAGTAACCGCATTATATCTCACCTTAGTTAGCATGGTAGACTGACATCCTTATACTCTCTATCCAGGATATGACTTTTATCTTCTCTGGATGACGCATGATCTATGGCCCAGCTTCCACAGAGCTTCCAGCTAATTATAATTGTAGTCTATCAAATCTGTGAATCTGAATCTGAATCTACACTGCACAGTGCTGTTGATTGAACTTAGTTAACTTTTTGGAAAATGTTTTCCTTTATGGGTGAGAGACTTCCTACATATTTTTAGCACAACAAACAAAAAATTAAGGGTGGGACACACTAAGCTGAACTAGCAGCAACTATGTTTAACTTATGATCACCTTTAATCAGCTAATCATCACCTCTTGTCTTCTGTAAAAACAGGACAGAACACACCAGAAAGAAAGATTATGGCTGATGGCAAAAACATGTACTTAATGCACCTGTTTGAAATGAAATGACTGAGGAGCTGGCAGTAGACTAAAACTGTAAAACTGCAGCTTACAATGTAAAGTCTATGTTGTTAGAATTTCTTATAAGCTTCAAATACCCAGTTAATTCAGCTAAACCCAGTGTGTGAAAGTGATGCATCGTTATCTTGGCACTTGTGGGTTAAAAGGTAACACATAAACAATGAAACTTAGTGAGTGGTGGGCAACGAGTGGTTTGTAATTATGACAAAAAAGTAAAAAGTATACAAAAAAAGTTTACATGCTTCATTTTTAGGTTCATGTTCAAGTTCTCTTGTGTCATAACAAGGTGTTTTTTCTCAAATGTTGGTGGGAGGCTGTTCTCAGGGTGTGCTCTCTTGAGAATGTTGATTTATTTTGTTACTTTTTTTCTTGATTTCTTTGTCATACAATTTGCCTTCAATGCTCTTCATGCTGCACTAACAGTGGGTAATGGTCAAACGTTAGTTCTCACCAATTACCTGACAGACAGTTAACTTTTTGTGTCCCACTCCAAAAGCAACTCAAATGATCTTTCCAGTAACTTGAAGAAAATGAAATCCTGCTGTTTAAGTTTAACTTTGTCTGCCTGTTGTAAAGAGAATGTACAAGAAAAAGAAAGTTCTTGAAATTCAGAGGAAAAAACTTTGTGTCTCATAAAACATTATACTGAAGATGATGTCATTTGTGGCAGTGGAGCCTGGGCCTTAAAGTCTTGTTGAGTGTTTGAAATGCCTCTTTTCCCACTGTGTGCATGTCCAAGCATGCTGATATTATGATTGGAACAGGAGTGTGGTTTAGTTGTTTTACTGTAAGTACTCATTTTATTACAGTTTGGCAGCTAGGCTAGGAATGATAAAAAAATAATTTGAAGTTTTGGTAGAAAACAGCACAGTGGCTTCCGGTTGTTTGAGTAGAGTGTATTTCAAAATGTAATACAGATAATGTACAGAGATTATTAATAATAAGGTAAATTCATAATGTGACCTTGCACAATTATATTAGTTTAAGATTAAACTTACATTTTGTGTAAGTTTTTTTTTTTATTGTTCATGCACATATCAAAATCTTTTTGGTTGCCAAGACTTAAGGTCTGTTAAAGGCCAACATTTTTGTATAGTGATGCTTGAAAATAAAGTATTATTATTATTACTAATAATATAATAAAACTATAGTTACTAGCATACATAGAATTTGTTGAAATTAAGATTGTAATCAGGAATGAATATTTAGTGGAACTTAGAATGAGCTTTTGGTGAGTAAACTCAGGTAATGACAGTAGATGAAGTGACCAGTGTGAGTGGCTGAGAAAACAATCCCTAATGTTGGAGGTGGTAAATTTCAGGCTGCTAAAACTGCATGGTTTTGTATGTGCCAGGTGATGTACAAATGTATTTTTTTGCCACTGTTTGCTTTCTCACACTTTTGTCTTCCTCTTCTTTATTCCCTCATTCCACAGACAACAGAGGTGGACATGAAGAAGAAACACTCAGGTTCTCTCATGGTGTCAGTGGACCAGCTCAACACATCTTTTGGTCGGAAAGAGCGAGCTAACAGTGTGATGACAGTCATCACTAACACACTGGTGGAGGGTACTGTACAGTTACTGATTATACGCTTCCCTTCAAATCCCCTGTTTATTTATTTATTTTTGGTGTGGGGAAGCCAGCAGCCTTTTTTTAAACTTTCCTTTATTTGCTTTTCTTTATACAGAGCTAGAGGAATCTCAGCGGAAGTGTCCACCGTGCTGGTACAAGTTTGCTAATACATTTCTGATCTGGGAGTGTTCTCCAATATGGTTGAAAATTAAGGAGATAGTGAACCTAGTTGTGATGGACCCATTTGTGGACTTGGCCATTACGATATGCATTGTGCTAAACACAGTCTTCATGGCCATGGAACACTACCCTATGACAGAAGAATTTGAGGAAGTTCTGAGTGTAGGAAACCTGGTAAGAGGTTTTTATTTCTCTATGCAAATTAAATTGTATGTCATTTGTTCAGTTTCCATTTGGACCTGCGGCAAGTGCTTGAAAGTTTGAGAAACAAGAATTATTATTTATTATCGGCTTTTTTCACTGATATAAGCTTATATAGCATTCACCTTTATTTAACCTTTAAAAGTCTAGAGGGTTCTTTATTAAAGGCAATGGCCCTATATATAACCTTAGTACTCAAAGAACCATTTATATGCAGGTTATATGTAAATGGTGGAAAACCTGTTCTAAGTTATAATTTTATTTTTTTTAATTAAAAATTGTTTATAATGGTTTTATATGCAAGTCAAACTGTATAAATATAGTATTGTAGAATTGTAGAATTACTTGTGGAGCCCTTATCATTTTGCTACACTCGACTTACATTATGTAGTTTCTAAAATTAAATTATATAATTCCTTAATGAGTTATTTATGTAATTTCCTTTACTTTTTAGTTTATATTCTCTACTGTCATAATTGTTTCTGCACTTTTTATCCTTTTTTCACCAGTTGTTTCAAGGTACACAAACATATGGGAAAAATAGAATAGGTGGTTTCAGTTTCCATGTAGTTCTTCAGAATGTTCCCTCATTGAATTTTTGTAATTAACTGGTTTCTCATTATTATCTCAGCGATACTGAGGCAAATTCAAAATAGTGCCATTTCAAAGCACTGATGTTTTGTCAGTTTCTGCTGATTGCAAATGCACATGTGATGCTGAGCTTTTTACTGTCTTTCTACTGATTGTGGTTTGGCGCAGGTAGGGTTTCACTCTAGGAACCAGAATATGAGCCATATGCATGAATAAATATTTATCAGTCCTTTGAGCAAACCAAACTAACATTGCTCCTGTCAGAGAGCTTTTTCCATAGAATGAACTGGAAACTACAGTTACTTCACCTTTTTCTCCTCTGTACCTCATTTCATTTTCTATTCAGTGTATGATCCTTTGTCACATTATAACCACAACGTAGTGGTTGGGAGTCAGTATTATGTAAATATTATAATTCTTAGTTAAACACACTGAGCTAAAATTTAATGGGTTAGTAGTGGATCATTTTAAATGTTTTAATACACAAATCAAATTTGGAAATATCATTATTTCCTCAGTCCATCTGGTGGACAGACTCTTAAAAGTCTTTTTTGTTTTCCTAAATCCCTGTAAAAGGTATTCACAGGTATTTTCACAGCTGAGATGTTTGCAAAGCTGATATCGATGGATCCATACTACTACTTCCAGGAAGGCTGGAACATCTTTGATGGCTTTATTGTGAGCTTGAGTTTGGTGGAGCTGGGCTTATCTGATGTTGAAGGATTGTCAGTGCTCAGATCCTTCAGATTGGTGAGCCTGTGTGTTAATCTGTGTGTGTATACTTTTAATGAGTCAATATAAATTATTACATATGGTTCATATAAAGTTTAAAAGTCTACTGTTTAAAGGGAAGCTGTAGTATTCTTTATTTCATAAATATTTGCTGCCAAAAAAACTGCAATCATATTTTACACTATCACACGCATGGTATGTTTACATCTGAACCCATCATTTGTAAGCTTGATCTTTAAAATTTTCTTTTTTTATGTAATCAATATTTTTTTTTATTCAGATTGATAATTTTTTAAAATTCATTTTATGTAATCATACAATATCACAAAGCCAATTTTTCTCTTTTTATACCCCACACCACTGCAGTCTTTATTTCCCCATGCCCTCATCATTACAATTCTGCTCTGTTCTTCCACAGCTGAGGGTTTTCAAACTGGCTAAGTCATGGCCCACCCTGAACATGCTGATAAAGATCATTGGAAACTCAGTGGGTGCCCTGGGGAACCTGACCGTGGTGCTGGCCATCATCGTCTTCATCTTTGCTGTGGTGGGCATGCAGCTGTTTGGGAAGAGCTATAAGGACTGTGTGTGTAAGATTGCTCAGGACTGTGAGCTGCCCCGCTGGCACATGAATGACTTTTTCCACTCGTTCCTCATTGTGTTCCGTGTGCTATGTGGAGAATGGATCGAGACCATGTGGGACTGCATGGAGGTGGCTGGCCAGTCCATGTGTCTCATCGTCTTCATGATGGTAATGGTCATTGGAAACTTAGTGGTGAGTTTTAAAGTCCTCCTCTGTCTGTTTTCTTCCTTGTGCAGTGTTAATATTCACTGATATTGAGGTTTTCTTTATTGCATACTCTATATTTTATATTGACATTGATTATCACATATCATTATTGTACCTGCCTTGATATAACTCTGATAGATTGCAGCTTCTACATCTCTGCTTCGAGCAGATTTTTTAACGGGACAATTTGATCTCAGTTTGCTATAATTGCTAGATAACCTATTAGAATAGGACATCAGTGAGTAATGAATGGAATGAATACATAACAAAAACAATGTCAAGAAATGTTTAGCAAACAACAAAACAGCTATTCATTTGGAGTGACTTTTTCCCACTTAAATGTTACATATATTTGCTTCCATTTTATCTTTATTGCTACCTGCGTTTTTGCTACATTATTTATCAAAGTATGTTTTTTTTATTTTGCCCAGGTCCACTGAGTACCTTTACTTTGTTTATCTCTTCTCTGTTGTATTTATTCTTGTTTATCACTTCTCAGATACTATTTGTAGATTGTGCTGAGATACATTATGATCAGTGTGAATTGACTTCTCCTCTCTGGTAGGTGCTGAATCTGTTCCTGGCTTTGCTGCTCAGCTCGTTCAGTGCTGATAACCTGGCAGCTCCGGAAGAGGATGGGGAGATGAACAACCTGCAGATCTCAGTCATCCGCATCAAGAAGGGTATCGCCTGGCTTAAAATAAATGTGCGAATCCTGGTTGGGCATATTTTGAAAAAAGGTCCTCTGGAGGATGAAGACAAGCCTTTGGACATGTATGACAAGAAACTCAACATCATAGGCAACCACACAGGAGTAGACATCAAATGTGATCTTGACTTTGTTAAGAATGGTAACGGCACGACCAGTGGGATTGGCAGCAGTGTGGGAAAGTACATGATCGACGAGGACCGCATGTCCTTCATCCACAACCCAAACCTAACTGTGCGAGTTCCTATCGCGTTAGGGGAGTCGGATTTTGAGAACCTTAACACTGAAGATTTTAGCAGCGAGTCAGATGTGGAGAACAGCAAAGAGGTGAGTGGAATGGAGAATCAGGTTTGGGTGGAGGGCAGCTTGGAATGACAGATTCTGAGGCATCTATATAATAAAGGGGAATATAGAAATGGGGATTAAATAATGAGTTGAAAGTTAAATTGAATGTTTAACTGCCAACGTGGTGCCTTTAAACGTGAAAAATGTTCCCCTTGTTTAAGAAACCATGTTAACCCCATGTTACACAGCTGAGCTTTTTGAAGATGTGCTTTATTGAGCATCATATTTCCCTTGAGTGGTCTGTTCACTAGATTACAATGGACACTCTTAGGCCTACCTTCCAGTTACCATAAGGTCTGGGTGCAGTCATCATATGATACTATGACAAAATTCATTGTTTGTCATTGTTTGGTTTACTTTGAAATTTGACATTGAAAATGAATGAATGAATAAATGAATGAACAAATTAACAAATATATATTTGTTAAAAATATTTTATATTTTTTATATTAAATATTTAAATATTTAATGTAAATTAATTTCAGTAATTTGTTATTTAGTAGCTTCCTAGGCATGGTTCACTCTGAAGTGCTGGTCATAATACAGGGAGGGAGATTATTGCCGGAACAGCATTCCATGCCCCTTTTTGTTGGGAGATTGTTTAAACTGTGTTTTTTGCCATTTTCTTCTGTTCAGTCTGAGTTGGGCGAGGCAGAGTTTGATGTGCATGACTAAAAGTATGTTTAAGTCACTTAAGAGTGTGACCAGGAGTGAGAAGGGTCTGACAACACAGTTTTACAACATCAGTTTCAGGCCATTGTTCATGCATTGAAGGCATGTGCAGTAGGACATTATGTAAACCTGCTAACTTACACGATTGTGCCTTGTAAACAGTGACATTGTGTGCAAGCTGTAGGTCTCACCATGCATGTTACATGCATATAACTAAGGAAGAGATATTGTTTAATGTAATTTAAGAGCGATGTTGTAAATGCTAATATAGGTTTGCTCAAACAAGGGCTAAACAATTAACCGCTCTTTTATATTAAAATCACAATTTGAAAGAGTGTAATTTTTTAAGTTGAAGCGGCCGCAATTTTATATTTGTATTATTCAACTTTAATAGCAAATTTAATAACTAGTAAAAAATAAGCTTTAATTGGGGAGTTGCAAAGCTTTTGAATTGGTGGTACTAAATGTCTTACGCATTACATTTAGTACTCAGTCTCAAAAAATAATTCGAAGGAAATAATTGCATTTAAACTGAAATTGAAACTGGTCAAATAAATCGCAATTAAATTTTCACCAAATTGTTCAGCCTTAGCCCACACTTTAAGATTCTTTTCTTTAAGTGATTTTTTAAACCTGACAGTTTTATTCTTACACATGTAGTGTAGATATAAAGCTTATTTATTATTAAAGCTCATTATCAATGAGATATTATTAGATCATTTTAACGGTAGGTTTATTTAACAGTGACAAATAGCACATCAAAAGTAAAATTGAAAAAATAACTTTAAATTAAAGATAGAAACTGATTTGCATTTCATTGAGTGAAATAAGTATTTAACCCTCTACCAACCAATAAGAGTTCTGGCTCCCACAGAGTGGGACCAAATTGGTCTCAATTAGTCACCCTCATTAAAGACACCTGTCTTAACTAGTCACCTGTATAAAAGACACCTGTCCACAGAATCAAT
>JBBPDA010000105.1:17682699-17715268 GCA_037974385.1 Arnoldichthys spilopterus | reverse complement strand
GTATATATATATATATATATATATATATATATATATTATACCTTAATATAATTATATATATATATATATAATGAACAAGTTGATGGGATATATAGACACCCCAGAATCGAACATATATATATATATATACTAATTCTACAGGGATAACAAATCTATACAAATATAGAAATATAGAAATAAAACAGTACAGTCAACAAATAATCAATACTTAAAGGTTTATCTTTACATATCAAAATGATTTCTCTCCATATAAATATTATATATAATGTAACATATAATATTAATTATATTTTTTTCTTATGTAACAAATGATTCTGCCTCAGAAAGATATTACATATTAAGTCACGAAACTATTTCACTATGATGACTGGTGCATAAGTGTTGTAAACTGTAATGACAAAAACTGATGTTTATAGTATAACTAGCCAGTATAGTATAACTGAGCCTTGTCTTGTCAAATGTCCAAACAGACACTGTTGTTAAACATTATTTTATTTAAAATATATTTGACAACTTTAATGTCTTTTACTTAAAATTAGAGAAATTTAAAACTTGCACCTGGTGGTTTGACCCCCAGCCAATCACAATGATGCCAGAGTTAAAAATGGGACTTTCAAGTTGTTGCGCATCCTAGGGAGTGGGGTAGATCAAGAACATGACTGGGTTTTTTAAACATTTGTGGAATTGGTGTTCTTGAATTGTGCAGTTCACTCATTAACTCTTTCACTATTCAGATAGATAGCATTTGCTATATATAGTGGCATGCCAGTGAACCAACTGAGAGATTTAATGTTGAGAATCCAAAAAGTACTACAACATAACTGAAAAATATATAGTATTTCAGTTGAAATTCTGCTTAGGCAGTGGAAGATGACATCAAGCAAGAAGGCGAGGATGCATATTGGGAAGCAGTCCTTCGCTTTTGCTTTGGTTTTGTTTTTTTTCTTTGTTGAGTTTGAATGGATTCAGGAAAAAATAGGTCACTTGATAATTCTAATATTCCATGACTCACTACTATAAAAATATAAAGATATGGCCAGGAAGACGCTTTAACCTTAAATACTAGGTAACTGTTTGTATAAATTTGTATAAAAAAACCTTGCTTACTTATTAAATTAGATTAGATTCGACATACAAGTACAAAGCCATTGAAATGCAGTATATAGTTTTAGTTCTTAATATTCTTGATTCTCATAAAGATTGCTCATTCGAGTCATCTTAAGCACTTTAATCATATTCAGCATTTCTGTTGATGTCCACACTGCTTCATTTTTCAGGTGAGGTTGTTGAACAGGAAAACTTAAAAAAAAAAACATTGATACGTTGCTGAATTGATTTCTGTATCAGCTGAAATTATGCTTGTGGAAAATACTATGTGTACAGTATTCTATATGGAATTGAAAATGGCTTAGTGGTGCTTACTACACAGAACTTTATATTTTAAAAAATGCTTTTAGCTAAGTCTATAGGAAAGAGGTTGTCCTACAAGCACAGCTGCTCTTTAAAAGACATAATGACAACCACATAATTAAGCTAATTTATTAGCAGTTGATTCAGGGACTCTGGCTTTGTTTAAGTTTTTAGGTGAGTAGGCAGAGAGGGGAACATGTAAGCACATAGAGTGGGAATTGGATGAAAGCTCTTTTGAACCACCAAAAGCTTGCATACATTTAAGATTCAAGATATAGGTTATTAAGAGAATTGAAAAAAAAATGATAGTCAGTTTAAGAGCTGGGTTAAGATTTTATGAGGTAGTACAGCTTATGAGATTATTAAATGATAAAGCTGGTGTGGACCAACGAGAAAGCTCTGGCACAGTCATGGCTCTAAAAATTTTTAACCAGTTTATCTTATTGAATGACTGAGGCTGCTTTACACCTGAGTGACACTAGAGCTCCTGGTTACATGCATTTAATGTAAGCAGTTATCTAAAGATTGTGACATGCAACCTTTCCTTGTCTCACAGGTGTGAGTATGAGCCTCATTATCAAATCGTAGCATTCAAACAATGATGCATGTATGCATGAAACATTAGGGAAAATACATACATTTTATTTCTGTAGGTTTACAATTGCAGCACAACATGCTGCTCTTTGAAAGTACAATAAATTCCTCATACATTTTTAGCTCATGGTCAAATCTAAACATTTCAAATGCAGATTTAAACTTGAAATTTTAAGCTGTTATCTGCCAAATATCAATATAATTCTAATATAATTATGCATCAATAAAACCAGCAAGCAGTAGTTTATTCATATTTTGTGGGACGAGGGATGATGTAGCTAGACTATCACAAATTATACAAGATGTAATTTGTGTCAGTAGATAAAGGCACCAAATGAAGGCAGTATGGACATGGGGAGTAAGTCACTCATACTGATACTGAAGTCAGTATGAGTAGATTAAGGTGGTATGGGTAGATTCATGCTGTGTAGGCTGTATGGCTGTAGTGTTGAGCTGGGCTACTGCCATGATTTATTGCCTCCCTGCTACTGCTGAGTGCTTATCCACTCAGCCAGAGAATAGATGCAGTCCAGGAGATGATGTAATGTTTTGCCTTATCGGTCTGATTTCTTTTGTATGTTTGTGTGTGTGTTCATACTTTATGTTATGCGTAATGTACATGCTATTTGTACCATGGTGACACAGGAAAGGGAAAAGCAACAGTTGTGTTTGCGGTCATTCAAACACTACTACATGAATAGAATATGCTACCATAAACTGAGATGCGCCAATACAGATAAAAAAGACACAAAAGACTGTTAGATGGACAAGTGGTTGAATCCAGGGTTAAAATGGCATGTGTTCTTTTGTGTTTCACCAGTGTATTCTCCACATCTCTCTCTCTCTTTCTCTCACTTGCCTTTTCTCTTTTTGCGCACAATCACATACGTTTCCTGTCATAGTCCGAGTGTCTGTGTGATGTGTAGGTCACCTTGACCCAGTTTAGAAGGACAGATCCAGTACCGCTGGACTACTTGTGCCAAGTGCTGAATAGAGATCCAATGCTTTTGTAGCAGGTAATGCTGTGTAGCCAATTAGGGCACATCTGGTTGGACTGGAGTCTGTGATTGGCTGGGCTGGGTCAGTAAGGACTGCAGTGGTGGTGTGTGAGTGTTCTTTGATTCTATTACTGCTACTGTGTGTGTCTGTGCGTGTCTGTCAGTGTATGTGTGTGTGGGCGTGTGGGTGTGTGTGTGCTGAAGACAGGGATTTTATAAAACTGCAGTGTCATCCTGGCTTGCATAGATCAGGGTCGGCGCCTGCCAGTGGAGACTTGACTGTGGTGGACTTCATACAAAAAGGACTGTTTGGTTTGGTTGGGTATGTGTGTGTCCTGATATGAATATGGCAGCTCTTTTATAATGTGTGCCTTTTATGACCCAATGTATTGCCCTTTGTGTGTGTGTGTGTGTGTGTGTGTGTGCATGTTTGTGTGCTATGTGACGTAACTAATTAAGATTATCTGTTTGTGGTGGTTCATTAAATTAATTAAAATGACAAGTTAAAAAATGAAAGTATTTCTTTGTGGTAGATGAGGGTGCAGATAAAATAGCAGCGTTAATGAGAGGATTATTAACAATAATATCTTAGCATAATAATTGTAATGATTACAATGTCAGATATTCCCTTAATCACATAGGCAAAATATAATTATATTCTATATTGTATTAGAGAAACATGGACAATCACAGTTCACAAATCACATAAAAAATAAGTACACCAATTAGCAATGGAAACACATTTGAACAAGCAAACATTTCACCTTCTTTAATGTAGTTAAAGGTAATAAACTTCAGCAAAACCACAAGGAAAAGTAGCTTTTTTGTCATCTAAAATATGAAAATTGTCAGTCAACTAAAACATCAACCCATATCATTTTTCTGTTTGTAAGTTAGTATACTCCTGGCCCCAAAAGTTGGCATCTTGTATGCATTTGCATAATTGTTCACAAGTCTCTGATATTGGCTTCCTGACATGTTGACCACTCTTGCATGCAAAGTCTCTAAATTGAAATCAAGATGTTTGAGGGTTTTTCTTGCATGGACTACCCTTTTCAAATTACACACAACATTTTGATGGTGTTTAAAAACCATTGATTCCTCATTTGAATTATTCCTTGGTGGATTTACTAGTGTACTTAGGATCATTATCCTCTAGGAAGTTCCACCTCTTCTCCCCTTTTGGAGAGATGGTTTTTGTCTACACCCCTTGTAGAAGCTTACTGGATTCTTAATTATTCACAATCTTAGAAAGTTCTTTACATCTTGGTCTGATAACACTATACACTTCAACAGCAAAACAAACATCAGACTCAAACAACAAACAAACCTTTGTTAGGTTTACACAAGACAGATTCCACCTACAGAAGGTTCAATGACACCTAATCAGGAACACCTGATTCTACTTTTATGGATGGTCACTTTTTCATGTGACTGATATGTTTTTGTTTATCTCAGTAATTTAAATGACTTCCATTGTCAATTTTATTTATCACTTGTTGGAGTATAATCACCTATATTAAATTGCATTAAAGAGGAGGAAATTGTGGCTTGTTCAGATATGTCAAGAAAATAATAAATTTCCATGGGATGTCTTTTTTCACATGACTGTTAATATGACATGATATTAGTTCCTGAAAAAATATTGTCACGTGTGTAATCTGTATATATATCTGCTACAAAACTGATTCTGAAAGCTGACAACAGTGGGCCATAAATGTCCACACAGTGTTCCATGATTTCTCCTATATTTTATTTTTTTTCTTATTTATTTTATATTACTTAGATCACAGAACATACAAAATGAATCTATAAGTGAAGTGAAAGTGACTTATTTTTCATTGTGAACACAGTCACACAGAAAGTGCACCAAAATGAATTGTGACCTCTGCATTTAACCCATCAAAAGGGGACATGTGGAGCAGCAGGCAGCTATCAACAGCGCCCGTGGAGGAGTGTAGCAGGACCATAACTTGCTCAAGGGTACCTCAGTGGTACCCAAGTCAAGACTTGAACCTGCAACCTTCTGTTCACAAGGGCAAAGTCCTAACTCCTAGGCCACCACTGCCTGCATAATACACCCTTTCTCCACTATGTGGAATTGTTTAAATATTGTTGGTACTTGTCCAGAAGGTAGACTCTATGGCTTAGTAAGATGACTAGTAAGATGACTGATATGGAGTCAGAGAAATCAACACAGAACCAAGCACTGTATTCAACAGAAAAAACATCAGTGGTCTAGTACAAAGGTACACATGAAAAGCGATGTCAGGACCTGTCCCACTCCACACTGCCAGAGAAAAACAATTTTGCTTGATCTGGGGGAATTTTACAGTAGCAAGTAGGGCCATTGTCCAAAGCACGCAAGTGTGCTTACAGTGAAATGACTCAAGAAGAAGTGGTGTTTGAATGATCTGGTCAGATCATAAATAGAAACACTTGAAAACCCTATATATAAAGGAGCTATAACAGTCCTGCATTCTGGACCAAAAGTGTACACTGGACCAAAATTTGTCCATGATCTCACATTTACTCACTCAGTCTTGCTCTCTTGCTTTGTCCTTTTTTCAGATGGATGACACCAGTTCTTCTGAGGGTAGCACTATAGACATAAAGCCTGATGAGGAGGAGGTGGCTGCAGTGGAGGTTGTGGAGGAATATCTTGATCCAGATGCATGTTGGACTGATGGTAAGTAAGGATAGGGTCATGGGTAGGGTCTTATATTTATAAAGTACTGCATACATTAATGTAGTTTATTCACAGGGCCATTCTGTATTCCTGTATATAGGTTGCACAATGTTAATGTCTTTGTTACAATTCTTTATCAATGCGCCAAGTCACCAAAATCTACTGTGCTCTAAATGGAATAATCTGATACAGTTATGCTCCTTGGTGGACCACTAAGTGAACCCAGTTTTGTTTAAACTGAGGGGCTAAATACTTATTAAATACTTATTAACTAGAATTAGGCTGATCAGCTGTCAGATTTAAATATATCTAACTAGGCTTAACAGCTATTAATAATATCTATCCATCAATCCATTTTCTAAACCTCTTCTTCCATTTTGGCTTGTGGGCAAGCTGGAGCCAATCTTATGTAGTGCACTGTCTAAGAATCAGGGACCCAGTTGAAAAATACGCGTACAGTAGCTTTGTGCAAACACAACACTGAAAATCGAATCAAGGCACTAATGGAAATTAGCATTCTCAATGTGGGGATCATTTTGGAAGCAGAAACTACTTAAAGTGCACATTTTTGTATTAAATACTGCATATTGTAACGTTCTTTATCATATGAAAAGTAAAACAATTCATTAAATGGATGATTGTTTTATTTTCCTTCAAAAGTTTGTATCTACTTGACAACAAGAATCAAGGTTGATCAGCAGTTTATTTGTCACATACACAGTTATATAAGTACAATGTGCAGAGAAATGTAGCGCTGAATTGCTGATTGTAAATTCCGATGTAAATACTCTTGTCTCTTGTCTTACTACATTTTATGATGGAAGAATTGTTTACTGGAAATATTATTAATAACATTTTGGTTTGTTTTTGTAATATCGTCATTTAGAAAAATATTTTAAGTTGTCTGCTGTTTAATCCAAGTGATAAACCAGAAGAGGCTTTGCATTAATTGTTTTTATCTCAAGAAAGGGGGTTTTAGGCTGTACTCACTGTAACACAGCTTTTTATGGCTTATTGTTCTGATGAATAGTGTACAATATATAAGTATATATGTTTTGTATAATTGGTGTATGTGTGTGTTTCAGCTTGTGTGGCGCGCTATAAGTGCTGTGATGTGTCCATCACTGAGGGCTGGGGCAAACACTGGTGGTACTTGAGAAAGACCTGCTACCTCATTGTAGAACACAACTGGTTTGAGACCCTCATCATCTTCATGATCCTGCTCAGCTCTGGTGCTCTGGTGAGGTTGCACAAATGTACACACACAGACACACACAAACACCAGGCCATCAGAATTTGATAGCTGTCAACATGAAGAGCAGCATAAGCAGTTAGCTAGCTTATCCAATATTAATTACTGGACTGCTAATGGGTTCCAATGAAACAAGTGCATTTTAGGGATTGTAAAACAGTGCTGTTACAGTGAGCTTGGATGCTTTGTGCTGTATAATGTGGAGTTGACTAATGGTTGCTGCTGTCGTGCACTGTACTGGCTCCTGTAGCTCAGCAGTCCTCTGGCTGCAGTATCTTTGGGCTGCTCTTAGGGACTATAGCCAAACACTGTAGAAAAAGCCCCACATGCAGAGGATTCTGCAGCATCTTTTGCATCCACACTTAGGGACCGTGGCCAAAGTCAGTGTCTTTGTGGACAAGTGAGTTAATGTAAGCGAGGTTGCAGTGCCACTCTGTGGTGATGTTGTAGGGAGTACAGCCAAATGGCTGATTACAGTCTAGCTCAGCCTTTTCACACACACCCTCAAACAGATAAGCACAAACACACAAACAAATGTACACTGATAACACATTTAGAAATGTGGGACAAAGATATGAAAATGTTAACTGAGTAATTTGTTATGCTGTCACTTTATGGTTTTTAGTTGGTTGTCATTCATGAGGATATGCAATGAATATGAATATGAATCATAATTTCATATTATCCTTTTCATAACATAGACCTTAAATATTTTGTCATTTTCCCCCGAAAAACTTTATGATGTTTTATGATGATGATGGCCATTTTGTTTGGAACTATATGAATTTTGTTTTTTTTCCAAGGCATTTGAGGATGTATACATTGAACAGAGGAAAACCATCCAGATCATTCTTGAATATGCAGATCGAGTCTTCACGTACATCTTCATCCTAGAGATGTTGCTGAAATGGGTGGCCTATGGCTTCGTCAAATACTTCACCAATGCCTGGTGCTGGCTGGACTTCTTCATTGTGGATGTAAGTATCTTTATTCCTCATTCCCTCTCATTATTTTTAGGTAGAATCTCACTGTCTGTGCGTTTGCCCATCTCTGTGTCCCTCTCTTTCTTTAAGCTGATGTACAACAAGCTGATGAGTTCTCACTATGATAGGTCAAAGCTTATCTCCTCAGTCCCTTAAATTTTACTTCAGCCACATATTTTTACTGTGAAACAACCATAGCTGTGACAACAATGAAATGTCGTTTTTTGGTGCAATATAAAGGAGTATAATTGTCATATATACTTAATCTAAAATGTAATGCAGTCACATTAGCATTAAGGTTCTTCTGTTGCTCAGATATAGTAGCTTTGGCTATTCCTTTCAACTTCTCTGCTTGTGCTCTGGTGATATAGAAGACTGTTCTGTGCTATGTAATATTTTTTATTTGTGACCTCAAGACCTGTATAACCCCATTATAGAATAACTTTTTTATAATGCTAACATGGTTCATTCAGAGTGAATTACATGTCTGTCGGTTGGCACAATTAAGTTAACCTAACACCATAAAGCCACTGCCATCAACCAGCATCCCCCCAAACTCTGGAACTCTCTTCCACAATTTCTTCATGACTGCACATCATTTCCCACAATTAAATCGGAGAATTCTCTTTCATGACCACTTTTCTTCTTTTGCTTCCTCCTCTTGCTAAAGGGTTGCGTTTTTTTTCCCTGTGCAGTGACCTTGGGTTTGAGAAAGGTGCTATATAAATGTAACCTATTATTATAATTATTGTCATTTTTTTTATAAGATAACTAAACATGTAATTTGATTAAAATCACTCATTTAATAAATGTAGACCAGTCTTCATTTTCACTCATATTGGCTGATTGGGTTTCCAGCTCTTTCTGGGTTCTGCATAATAATCTCTGGATTGCTTTATGGTGTTAAGCTAACTGGCAGGTTGGATTTCATTTACTGCTGTAAGTTGCATCACTGACATCTTTAACTATTAAGGGTCCTGCAAAAAATTTGTTTGAACTTAATTCAGATATGTCATACTTTTCCATTCAGTGAAATAAAGTCAGCATGTACAGAAAGTATACAGGATATGCATTCTTACAATACAACATAATTTTTTTCAATGCAATTTATTCATCTTTAATTGGATCAGAATTATCTTTGAATTGCAATAAATAGATTTAATTCATGAATGCACTTTCATTCAGTTCAAAAGTAAAAACAATTTTAGTATTTAGTTTAGTATTAACATTAGTTTGTGAACTCTTTAGAATTGTTTATATTTCTGCCTAAATATGACCTTAAACAACATCAGATTTTCATTTAAATTGTAGCAGTAGATAAAGACCCAGACTCTTTTGTGCAGCAGCAACTGCATCTAAATGTTTTTGCCAACTGTCCTGCACATTGGTTTGGAAGAATTTTAGAATTATTCCTCTGTGCAAAACGGTTTCAACTGTGGGATGTTGGTGCCTTTCAACTGCTCATTTCACATCTTTCCACAACATATCTGTTGGACAAAGATTATTACTTGATCATTCCAAAACATTAATTATTCTCCTTCAACCATTTTTGGTATAACTACTTCTTTCATTAACTGCTTTTTGGTTCTGAAAATCAGACTTTGATGCATGATTTTTTTAAATAAAACAGGTCATTTAATATTGTATAATTTTCTCAATAAATAAGTATAAGTATTTCATTAGTTTATTAGTTATTAGTCATAAGTGTGATCTATTTATCTAATAATGTAATGCAATGTAATTTATCCAATGTAAAGTTGTGCTAAAACAAAGAAAATTCTAAAGACTTCACAAACTTTTGAACCCTATTGACTTATTTATTCACTGTATTTTTAAACACAGCCCTAAGTACATTGATATCAATAACACTTACAGGTTTTAAGGAATGTAATTTATAGATAGATTACAGATAGATTTTCTGCAACTGTTTACTTTTTTGTTCATTGGGAAATATGACCAAAACTGTATTATTACATAGTAAAAGTAGATAACACAACACTATGTATATTGTAATGTGGTAAATCCTTTTTTCATATATTTGTTTGCACAGTTGTATTGAAAAACATGTGGCAGTTAAAATAAAATAAACTCAAAAGCATTTATGAATTTGATGGTCCAGATATGTAATATCATTGCCAGCAGAAACCTTTGGTTGAATAGAAACTACTATGCCATCAGTCCATGTCTGCTGTAATGTCAGTTTCTTCCTGTGGAGTTCTACACAGTGACAGATGCTGAATGGACATCATGTCAGGGTTAATGTTTGGGAAAGGGTTTACCCGTCCTTAGTCAAAAAGCAAGATGAATAATTGACCGTGTTTCATTGCTCCCCTGCAGACTGTTGTTCTTTTCTCTTTGCATCTTAAACACTTGATCAAAAGTATGAATAACCTGTCTATGAAGACAGCAGATGTGAAAAATTTGCAGACACTCCACAATATGAAAAAAGAAAGAAATTGAGAGAGCACTTTATAAATGAGTATACTCTGCCTGTCACACCTAGCATCTAGCCTAACTCTTTATTATAAGCATGTTTTCTTTATTGGTTTGAAATTATTCAATATACTAATAATGTCCTGATTCTTCAAACATACAGTTATGTAGTTCGCTGACAAAAACTGTCCTTGTGCAAGACTAACCGTCTAAAATATATATTTGCAGTGGTGGCCTAATGGTTGACAAATAGTCACTTTCACTTCATAATAGACAGAATGTGCCCAAATGCCTAGTTTTGATCATTGATCATATGAGTAGGAGTGTATTGGCCATTTTTTTAGTTTTTTTATTGTTGCATAGAAACATTGTATTGCAGTGTTTATCATACATAAACAAGGGATGCACCAGTCAGGATTTTTATGGCTTTTATAGTGATTACAATTTCTGCACATTCTCAGTAATTTATATTAGCCAAAGTTGCAACATGAATAACATTATTATCTTTAATGGGCCATTCTGCCATTTTTAATTATTTAATGTAAGTCTGCTGTCTTTTTAAATAACTTAAAAATTCATATAAAAGGAAGAGGTGGCAAACTACTTATACATTGAAAGTAAATGTCAATCACAAGTTTCATAAGGATTCGATCCTACATTGATTATTTTAGCCGACAATTGCAGCGATGTGATTCAGTTTGATGCAGTTCAGATGATTAAGTTTAATACTGGGGTCTGCATGAATATGAAGAAATTTCAAACAATCTGAAACTCACATATGCAAACAAATTACAGTTTAAACATTGGTCAAGGTCAAAAAGAACAGTCTAGCCATAAGCAAAAGCAACTCAGTACAAAACTCAGTACACTGTAAAATTAAATAAAATTAATTAACACACACATCACTTTTTATGTGTGACATTGATACATCAGATTTTGGTCGATGCATTGATACAGATTGATTCAATGTTGCAACCCTACTATTTGCCAAACTGAATCATATACAGTTATGTTAAGGTATTATGATAAGGTATTTCTTTGTAGTTTTCTCACACATTTTATTGTTTTCCTCAAACAATACCTGCCTAGTCTAACATATGATGTTGGCAAAGTCATCTGTTAGTAACATTTTGAAATGCTGGGTGTTCCCTCTTCACTTTTGACAAGCAGTGTACACAGCGGGTTATACACAGTGCTTTTCATTACATGTGCAAGAATTATTCAAAAGTATTCAAACCCTGTAATGAATCTGATTCTGTTCATGGGACTGATTGTAAGGTTGTTTTATAAATGGAACAAGTTTTTGTGTGTCTACGTGTATGAAGGCTTGTATGCAGAGTGATGTGATTTATATCTCTGACAGGTGATTGTAACCTTGTCTTTCTTTAGCGCTGATGGATCCAGAGGCACAGAGGGGGGCCTATGAGGGCCAGGGAATAAGGGGCCAGGGTAAGGTCATTGTTAGGACTCTCTCTCTAGCAGGAGCTCCTCTCTCTCTCTGCCTCCTTGCTCTCCCAAAACCGCCCTCCCACCCTAACGACTCTCTACCAGTCTCGTGTGTACTGTATGCGGTGCGTGTTTGTATGTATTGTGTGTATTTTGTCTGTTCAGAGTACAGTGGATGTGCTTGTATCATTTGTGCACACCTCTTTGCCTCTTAACGTTTCCCTCCTCCACCTTCTCTTTGTCTGGTCTTTCTTTCTCTCCCAGTATCTCAACCACACGTTTCCTTCCAGGTTTGCTGTTAAGCCGCTTTCCAAGCTTCGTCTGCCTGCAATAACAAAACAAATTGCATAATAAGATATATAAACAAACCAAAATAAAAAAAAAGGGAAAAAGCTTGGGGCGTTCTTCACCATCCTTATAACACTTCTGACCAGATAACCCCACCTTTAACCTTACTCTCTCTTTTTGTGTGTTTATATACACATATATACATACATACATAAATATACCTTTATCTATGTATGCATATATCTGTTATGTCTCTAACTCTCCAGTTTAATATCAACATAGGGTCCTCTCTTTCTCTCTCTTTCTCTCTCTCTGTTCCCCCATACGTCTTCCTTAACTCTAACACATTGGCCCTTTCTTTCTTTCCTTCCCTCTCTCTTTGTGTAGGTGTCTATAGTCAGCCTTATAGCTAATGCGCTGGGGTACTCAGACTTGGGCCCCATTAAGTCCCTGAGGACTTTAAGAGCCCTCAGGCCCCTGAGAGCTTTGTCCCGGTTTGAGGGCATGAGGGTAAGAACCAGAGCTGCCCAGTGCATGCCCGTCACTCTGTGACAACACTTCCGCATGCTACGAACCATCATTATGCAAAAATTATAAAACATAGTCCGAAATAAAAAGGCCAGTAAATGTAGAGAACATGCATACTACATGGCTAAGATGCACTTTAAATGCATGTATTTCGGAGACATTCGCATGGAATTTGTTTTAACATGGCGTCATGATGCAGCTGAAATACTTTATTCCATGTGATGGATTTGCTAAATTCATGGACAGTACTTCTTAAGTCTTTATTTTAAAGTAATTACTACATAGTTTTGTTGTTTTTGTTCACAAGACACAAGACACATTCAAAAATTAGTAAATGTTAAAAGCTGCCTCATCACAGATAGCAGTAGATGCCCTTTTTTATTTTAGCTGGGCTGAGAAAACTGTCATTCATGCTACAGCATTAGTTCAAGACCTGTTTGTGACATGTCAAGCATCCACTTGCCTTAGCAGTTCAATGCTTTAGTAGTTCCACCCCACCTCCACTCCTTTCCAGACTGACTTAAACACCCATACTCTGTCCTGCCCTACTCTACTCACTCCACACTACCCTACAACCACATCTGTAAATGGAGGCAAACCTAAGCATTACCATTCATTTTTGTGAAATACTTGTGAGATTGCTAAAGCTGCCATGATTATCACAAGGGAAAACCATAAAAGTATGCAGATGTTTATTTTTAATACTTTATATGTATATACTTGTTAAACTTATACATGTTATTGCCACTGAAAACAATAAATCAGTACCAATTAACTGAAAACATTTTATAAATGTTTACAGGTGGAAACAAGCTTAATGTTAATTTTATTCCAATATTGGAATTTGATAACAGCACATGTAGTGTTTCATATAGTACAGTAGCTATAGTGGCTTTAAATTATATAAATAACCTCATTTTTGTGTACTTAGGTGTTGCACTGTGTTAATAAATGTCATGTAACTTGCATTGCATGTTTTTCCAAATTCACATGGCTTAAAAAAGCTAAACAAGCTCTCTGTGATGTATAATTTAGAAGGATATTATCTGTGAATAGGGTTGAATGAGTGAGAACTACCATTCAAGCTATTTTAAATATACTATAGCTTATAATGTGCTTAATGTAGGTAGCGTGGTTGGCTATATATATATATATATATATCCATAACATTAACACCACTGACAATGACTATTTAGTTATTTCATTAAAATGGCACCTATCAGGGTCTTTTTGTGTTGGCAAGATGAGTAAGTAAAACATCTCCAAAACAACAGGTCTTATGGAGTGTTCCAAGCAAGTAGTAGTTTGTGCCAGTAGTTAGTGTCTACCAAAAGTTATCCAAGGAAGGACAACTGGTGAATCGCTGACCGAATCATGGGCACCACTTTTGCATGTGGGGAATGAAAGCTAGCCCATCTAGTCCAATCCCACAGAAGGGCTACTGTGTTATTGCTGACTATGATAGGAAGGTGTCATAACACACAGCATGAGGGGAGCCAGCTTATTATTAGGCAAGTGGTGTTAATGTTGTGGCTGATCTGACCAACCATAATCTTATATATTTGTATTCAATTGTCACACTAACCTAACCAGGCTTGAAAGCTTGGTCGCTGTATTAATGTGCCTGAGGGGAACATGGCAACACTCTGCATGATCTGCTGCTAACCTCTCATGTCAGAGCATCATCCAGCCTCCCAGTGATTTCATTGCTTTTGTGTGTACCATGAGAGTGTGGTGTGGGGAGGTGAAGCCTGGGCTGGGGTTGTTCTCTGAATGACTGATTTTTTTCACAACTTCTAGAAGTTTACTGGTATGACAAAAGTGTAAGCATCTGAACATTGTAAAGACACAAAGATAACATATTTTAAGGATGATCCTGTGATGATGGTCTCTACAAAAGTACTGTAACAAGCCTGCTTTTCTTAACCTCTATGAATGTCCATATCTTTAGTCTGTGGCCTGGACAATTCTCAATTATAGAACTGCTCTTCATCCAAACAGTGGCCTGTTCAGTTTGAGGCAACTGAGTTTTATGCCATTGTTTAGTCCTTGAAGAGCTGCTCTTTTACATAGATTCAGTGATAATGCCTTATGCCAGTGTCACTAGCAACCAAACCATGAGGAATGGTAAACAAGAGGGTTAAAATGAACCAAAATGGGTAATGGTTTGTAAACAAAGACATTTATTTGGAAAAAGAATAAAATGACCATAATCACAGTTCCACACAGATTTTACACCAAGTATTTGACTTGTATCAGTCAAACCAGAGAAACTTAACCCCGAAATGTGTTTTAATTTTAACTTATGTTTCTGAATAAATTTTGTCATGTGCTTATGCTTCAGAGACATTACATGTGTAAACTTAAGGAGTAAACAAACTAAAGGGAATTTCACTCATTTCAGGCACCTTCGCTGTGTTACATTTGACTGCTGGAATCCATTCAAAGAAGAGCATATTCCAAACAATATTTTTTTGTCTTAGACACGGGTAAAACTGACTGAGGAACCACATGAGAGCAAACCCCATAGTTTCAGGCACTTAATAAAGAGAGAGGCTATGTTTTTATACATGTCAAAATGAGTTAGGTTCCCTTTTTATGATTATCTTTTTTTGTTAATTTTACCACTGTATGGATATACATAAAATATGGATGTTTGACAACCAGATATGTTTTATATCAGTAATCAATTGTGAGTCATTCTCAGACCTCTTTCTCTTTTTCCTCTGTCTTCCCACCACCACTCCTTCACTTTCTTTCTTTCTGCTTATTAGGTTGTTGTAAATGCTCTGGTGGGAGCCATCCCTTCCATTATGAATGTGCTGTTGGTGTGTTTGATCTTCTGGCTCATCTTCAGTATCATGGGGGTCAACCTGTTTGCTGGAAAATACTACTACTGCTTTAATGAGACAGCAGAAGAGTATTTTGGCCTGGACGATGTCAACAATAAGACAGAGTGTTTTGCACTCATCAATGCAAATCACACTGAAGTTCGCTGGAAGAACGTTAAAATCAACTTTGATAATGTGGGTGCTGGGTACCTGGCACTTTTGCAAGTGGTGCGTATTATTTTGTTAATAGTCTGCTATCAAAGACATTAATAAATGACTACAGTTTTGAATTGACTAATGTGATTGCGTAATGTGTAATTTGACACAAATTCATTTTGAATTACATTTGTTTAAACTGTAACAGATAAGAAAGGACTGCTTTAACACCGTGATTATCTCCAGGTCCTCTAATTGGCTATATGTTCTTTTCTTTTAGGCCACATTCAAAGGTTGGATGGACATTATGTATGCAGCAGTTGATTCCAGAAAGGTAAAAAGAAAATCTCTGTCTTGTAGTTCTGATATGATTTTTGCAGCTTTACAATATGCTGTGAGCTTTCAGTTGTTTTAGGTGTTGCCAGAGCTGTTACTTTGGAAGATTTAGTTATTTGTATAAACAGTTTGCCTAAAATATGTGCGGCCAGTGAATATTTTGTTGGATACTGTTTTTTTCAGGTTGAAGACCAGCCTGTCTATGAAGACAATATCTACATGTACATATACTTTGTCATCTTCATCATATTTGGCTCATTCTTTACACTTAATCTCTTCATTGGTGTCATCATTGACAACTTCAATCAGCAGAAGAAAAAGATAAGTTTTAATCTCTTTGTTTCTTTACAAATGTTTTGTTAATTGATTTTATGTCTTTTTCTGCACTATTGTATGTTTATCTGTCTCCTGTGATTATGTAATGAGTAATTGTGTTTTGGCACTTACAGTTAGTGTTTTCTGTGATAGACAGTAACTTTATTGTACATTACAGTAACATTATTACTTAAATCTGACAAAGCACCACATGCAGACATGTCATTACAAGAGTAGATTATTGTATTGTAACCAATGCAATTTTGTCCCTATACTTTGGAGGCGGGGACATCTTCATGACAGAAGAGCAAAAGAAGTACTACAGTGCAATGAAGAAACTGGGCTCAAAGAAACCCCAGAAACCCATCCCCAGACCTCAGGTATGACAACTGGTAGATCTGTGTCATTAAAAAAAACAAGGCAAAATAATTGTTTTTTACATTATTTACATCCTGGCTTCCTTTTGTCTTTCAGAACAAATTTCAGGGGATGGTTTTTGACTTTGTCACACAGCAAGCTTTTGACATCTCCATCATGATACTCATTTGTCTTAACATGGTCACTATGATGGTGGAAACGGATGACCAGTCACCAGAGACGGAGAACATTCTGTACTGGGTCAACTTTGTCTTCATTGTGGTTTTCACTGGCGAGTTTGTACTAAAGCTCTCTGCACTACGACATTACTATTTCACCAATGGTTGGAACATCTTTGACTGTGTTGTGGTGATTTTATCTATTGTAGGTGAGTGGTGGCCTTAACCAATCAGTGGCTTCAATTTGTAGTAGATTTTTGAGCTATTGTTGCAGCTCAAGTGCATCTCTTATGCCTGCTATTTTTGTATTTTTTTGTTTTTCTTTTAAAGTAATGGTTTGGCAGAAAATCATATTTTCACAATAGTATGTTAAATCAGAATTTAGTTCTTAATTTTGCCCATTTTATAGATATATGTTGTATGTCATAAAATGTCATAATTGAATTTCGTTTAATGAACATAAATAAAGTCATTCAGAAAGGTTTGACATGGAACAGTTGTAGAAAACAGGTGATAGAAACTAGGGGTTACAATGTCTACTGTTTTATTTATTATTTAAAAGACCAGTGAACCTACACGTGTTCTGAAATGCAATATGTAATACTGATATTGGTAAAATAAGGTAAATCAACAGATCACGGCTGTAGTTGATCAGCCATTGGGTAATTTTTTTTTGCCAAACTATTTCTTTAAAAAGAGTGAGCTACACTTTCCTAGGACAGGAATTGCTAATTATTTCTCTTTTTGCTTTTTGTATTGCAGGTATGTTTCTGGCAGACTTGATTGAGAAGTACTTTGTGTCACCTACCCTATTCAGGGTAATCCGTCTGGCTCGAATTGGCCGTATCCTGCGTTTAATCAAAGGCGCCAAGGGCATCCGGACTTTACTGTTTGCCTTGATGATGTCACTACCTGCCCTATTCAACATTGGTCTCCTGCTCTTCCTGGTCATGTTCATATTCTCCATCTTTGGCATGTCCAACTTTGCATATGTGAAAAGGGAGGCTGGCATTGATGACATGTACAATTTTGAAACATTCGGTAACAGTATGATTATCTTGTTTATGATCACCACCTCAGCAGGATGGGATGGCTTGCTACTACCCATCCTCAACTACCCACCTGACTGCAACCCTGAGAAGGAGAACCCAGGAACCACAGTGAAGGGTGACTGTGGCAACCCTTCAGTGGGAATCGCCTTCTTTGTAATGTACATCATTGTGTCTTTCTTGATTGTGGTAAATATGTACATTGCCATTATCTTGGAGAACTTCAGCGTTGCCACAGAGGAGAGCGCTGACCCATTGTGTGAGGACGACTTTGAAGCCTTCTATGAGTTATGGGAGAAATTTGACCCAGATGCCTCACAGTTTATCGCCTTTGCCAAGCTGCCAGACTTTGCAGATACCTTGGAGCCCCCTCTACGTGTGCCTAAGCCCAATATAATCGAGCTGATTGCTATGGATCTGCCCATGGTCAGTGGAGACCGCATCCACTGCCTGGACATTCTGTTTGCCTTCACCAAGCGAGTGCTGGGTGACAGCGATGTTCTGGACATGATGCGTCAGCAGATGGAAGAGCGCTTTGTGGCGTCAAACCCTTCCAAAGTTTCATACGAGCCCATTACCACCACACTGCGACGCAAGCAGGAGGAGGTGTCTGCTGTGGTCATCCAGAGGGCGTACCGGGGCCACCTGGCACGGAAAGGCTTTGTCTGCAAACGCCGGCCTGCCAACAACAAGCTGGAAAATGGTGGGACAAATCAGGAGAAAAGGGATAGCACACCCTCTACTGCGTCCCTGCCATCCTACGACAGTGTAACCAAGCCAGAGAAGGAAAAGCAAGACGACAACAATGAAGGCAAAGGGCGCAAGGAGAAAGGCCGAAACCAAAAAGATGTCAGGGAATCCAAATTTTAAAGCTGCAACATTGAACCACATGAACACTAACAACAGTCATGATAATAGTATTAACAATAACAACTGTAATTTCAAGCAAGGCGAGTGGAAACCCTGAATCAAATTACACAGATGTACAGATTAAGTTCATTTGCAAGTAAGAAAATGATATTTTAAAAAAGAATCCAAGAATAAAGGAACAAAACAAGAAAATTGTTTACAAACTTCACAGGTTGTATGGATACAGCAGAAAGCACTGGGGTTTCCTCAAGCTTGAGTCTTCAAAGTTATACCAAACATAATCAGCTTCCTGTGTGACACTGTTGCATCAAGACTTGATTTAAACAAAATCAAATAGGAATTTAACAAAGGATTGATACTTGATATTGTGTATTAGAGGGCTACTCTGTGCTTCAGGACAGAACTAGTTACTAAGCAGGAATATGAGATACCAAGGAAAAACTGGGATTCACAGCATGGTGTTCCCCACAGCCAGAGAATCCCATGCTTATGCAGTGCATCTGTGGAATTTCCTTAAAGGAAACAAACACTGCTTATTATGGAAGAATCAGCTTCCAGAAGCGGACAGCGGGGGAGTCTGTGCCGCTTCGTTTCACAAATATGTGGAATAACTCAAAAAATGTTTGTAAGAATGAGCAGGGATCAGTGGAGTGTGATACATAAAACCTTAGAGCTTGGCTGAGTCCAATGGAATCTTTGCGTTTGTCAGAACTAAATATACTTTACATGGTCTTAACATTATTTGAGCGGCAAAAAAAGGAAAAAGGGAAAGAACAAAAACAACAATGACAAAAAAAACAACATTCAACATTTTGCCCATGTCACCCTCAGTAACTCTGTCATCATATCTTTGTTATACTTGCATCAAAAAGGCTTTTTTCTACATGGGCTTTCACAATGATAGGATAGGGGGCAAATTACCAGGGGCCTCCAATACACATCTCCAAATGAATAATAAATTATTGTGCTTGTTCAATGCATAGAAATGACTTGCATGATGGCATGTTTTGATCAGAAATCTTGCATGAATAATCATAGTCCACAAGACACTAATACAGACCACCACAGTGGCTTGACAATAAGTTAAAGGCTGTCCACTGGCTAAATTTACTACCTGGAATTGGGTATAATCTGTTAATGTCGAAATGAATTGGCTAAAGACACTCAATTATGTTGTGTCCTATACTCGACTTTATGAAGTACACTATAAAAAAGATCAGTGTTGGGTTTTTGGGCTTTAGTAGCTACCAAGAGCCTATAAAAGATCAGTGGCTTTTGTTGAAATGATTGATAGCAATGTGGCACATTTGTGTGGTGAATGGAACTAAAGAGGGACATCCCATTTTTTGCTGCTCAGGAGGTTGTGAATGGACAAATGAAATGTTGGAATGTGTGTGTATGGAATGTTTCTAGGAAAGAAAGAACACTAGATCCTAAGGTCTTATTTTTGTATGCAGCAATATTGTTTACCTTGCCTACGGTGCTGGCCCCTTTGCAGGTCACATGGTAGGTGAGCACAAGGCTGGTTAGGAGGGTGGGGTGGGAATAGGGGCACTATAAAGGGCGTAACACATCAGCAGGCATTTTGATCCCCATCGGGGTAAGAATAAGATGGGCTGTTTTTAAAAAAGTGGCAGTTTTTTATTTTAGAGAAGTAAATATGGACATGTTTATCTCTGCATTGATTTTCTTTAGAGTTCTGTTAATGTGTGTATGTTAAATGTCTGTTTTGGGTCAAGTTCATGCCATAGGAATGAACTGTTTCTATGTATGTATAAAGCCATCACATTTTTAGCAATGGTATGATTGTAGCCGGGGCAGTGATGAATACCAAACAAAGAGATAACCTGAGAGAGCTTGTGTATTGGGAAGTCATAACTGTAAATGGAGAAGCCAAAGAGATCTGTCTCTGTATTCAATGTGTGCTAGTTTGGTCTGAAAGTTTTTAGAATGTCCCAGGAGTGGGATGGGAGTGTACCCTCACCCTCCTGTTTTTTATGCTTTCAGGCAGACTGATGCTTGTTGAATTCCCCCATTTTTCTCAGGATACAATGCAGATTTATCATTCTAATGACTCTGATGTCATCAGGAAGGGTGTGCCTAAGGCCCAGAGAATGTGATGTTTTTTCTTTTTTCTTCATAGAAAATCATGGCTGGGTGTGCTGCCTCAACACTCACGCTAAAAGAGTAGCAGTTGTAAGGCTAAAAGACACTGAGCCTAGCTCCTTTCAGCACCCAAAGCAGCTTCCATCTGTGTGTGGAGACTTGAATGTTTCAACCATCTGCACAAACACAAACAATAACTGCAGTAATGAAAATGGTGCGTGATATTGCAGGGAGGAAATCACTGTGAGGCAACAAGATTAGATTCAAGATGTCTGACTGTCAATCAGATAACCCCTACCACCTTTCACCATCACTTTCACAGTGGGGTGGGTGGGTGGGGGGCATTAGGGCTTTTGTCCAAAATATGCAGTAAAGCACTCCCTGGTCAGCCATGTTATTCATCAGTAGATCAACCTAATGCCAAATAGCCATCAGGGCAACCTACTGTGAGCAGGGCAGCCACTGCACCAGAGCTGTTGCGTTTTTCTGTTTTATAGTGACAAACCTTTTTACCCAAGCCCCACTAATTGGAATTGGTCGTTTTGGTATGTGCAATCAGCGAGGGCATTGAATTGTACCAAAAAAGAAAGAAAGAAAAAAACAATCTGCTCAACAAAACTAACACCATTCACACTTCCACAGCCATCAAAGACAGATTATAAATTATACATCAGACCATGCATTCATTTAAAACAAATAAATGAAAAATGGATTAAAAAACAATACTGTACAGTACTGGCTATGTTGCAAACGGCACAAAATGCTGAAAAGTTAAGAATGAACTTTTTAAGAGTCTATAAATAATGTAATATATCATTTTATTTTAACGGCATGCATAGTTTTGTGTAAATACAAAACACTTACAAAAAACTATTGCTATTAATCTAATCCTGAAGAAGAATAATAACCTGAATAGAATGGCTTTACTCATTGCCCAGGTCTCACTTGGTAGACTGTGAAATATTTGTTAGAAGGAGTAGATTTTTGAGACACTTTTCACATTAAAGAGGGGAATCTAATACAAATATATATTAAAATGCAAAAAAGTATATAAATCTATACATAAATCTAGGCATATATAGAGCTATACTACATATGTATCTATGTATACATGTATATGTACATATGTGTATATATATGCACACATATACATATGTATGTATAAATATATGTGACATTAGAACACTGTCCTCCACTGAGTTTACCTCTGCTTGGAGTGGAGGGGAAGCACCACTGACTGTCTTTTGCTCACATTCTTATTTCATTTGTGCAATACGTTCAACGACCAAAACTCTGGCCTGGACCCGCACCCTGTATGTATGTGTGCATGAGAGAGGATGGGAAAGAGAAAGCGAGTGTTTGTGTGAGTGAGAGTATGTCTGAAGCTGTGTCTGTGTGGGTCTGGGGGCCTAACGCTCAGTGCATGGTGAAGTATTAGCTGCTTTTATCTCCTGTATTTGGGAGGGGAATGCATTACCAGCACCTCATTTTCTACCTATGTCCTGTGTGAAGATGACTTACCCTCGTGCTGTCTTTCACCACACATGCACGCGCATACACACACACACATTCACACACACACACATGCACACCCATTTACATACATACATACTTAAGATAAACAGTCACACATTTTTCCTCCCTATGAGTCTTGTTTTATTTACTGGTGTAGACACCAAAAGTCAGGATCATATGATCTTAGTTTGAGTGTGTGTGTGTTTGTGATCATGTGTGTGTGCGACAGCGTGTGGACTACTTGGTCACTTTAAGTGTGCGTGATGCAGCTTGACTGAGCGTAGCTTCTTCCTCATCTCCTAGGTACACAGCAATGCAATTTGCGTCCTTTGGTTGAGTTAGGCATTATGTTATGGTTTCAGACGTTTCTTGTCTGCATATGTTTGTTTCAGGTGCCTTTTGCTGCCTATTTTGTTTGATAAAAAAATTTAAATGATGTTGCATTACAGTTCTCCTAAACAAGTGGAGCTTGTTTAAAATGAGCACTGGAGTAAAGGATGTCTGAGACATCTGTGAATAAAAACCTTAACTGGCATCAGCCTGACTTCATCCTCAGAGGTTGTAGTATAGCGTGGGGCAGATGGCTGGAGTGCACACTCTCAAGTGAAGGAGTGTACACTCTTAAGTGCTCACTCCGTGAATCTTTTAGTGGTTCAAGCCTGTGGAGAGATAAGCAATCTGCCTTCTGTGCTCAGCTTCTGTTCATTTGGGATCATTTCTTTATTTTTCTATCGATACTAATTTATGTATGTTTTCTTTTTGTAGCATGACTGAGATGCTATTTCTCTCATTTGCTAATATTAATAATAATAATAAATCAAAAGTGCTTATTGGTTGACAATGTTGTTCTTATCTCTTGCCACTGATGTTGGAAAGGAGAGGGTGTGTTGCACAACCACTTGGACTTAGTGAGAATCAGTGAAAGATTGTCTTCATTTGAGCACGAAACCTTTTTCCAAACAATAAAGCAGCCTTCCAGTTACCACTGAGTGCTTGTGTTTTATTTTGAATGTGGTTGGTAGAGAATGTGCTTGTGTATATGTGGAATGGGGCATTAAAAAAAATGCTGATCATCAATGAGAAAGTCCTAAAAAAATCTCTGCACTGAAGTACTGTGGGCAATGCAAAGTGTCTGTAGAACTGACAGTAGTTGGATTCATCTTTATTCACTGTTAAGTAAAAGCAGAAATAACAGAATTTTAGAATAAATATAGTGATAGACTTTAGAGAGCAGTACACACCCCAGCACTCAGGATGTGTTTAAAGCAGTTAATCCTGCCAGGAAAATATTGAAGAGTGAAATACTATTATTATACACCACTCTGTCACAATATTAGAACAAATGTCAGGTGATGTGAATAACATTGATTATCTCATTGCACTTGCACCTGTCAAGGGACTGAATATATATAGAAGCAAGTCAACAGTCAGTTCTTAAAATCCATGTGCTAGAAGCAGAAAAGATGTAAGGATCCGAACCATTTTGACAAGGGTCAGTTTATTGTGGCTGGACAACCAGGCCACAGCATCTCCAAATTGACAGGTCTTGTGGTATGTTCCAGTTGTAAGTATTTACCAAAAGTAGTCCAGGGAAGGAAAAGGTTGAACCAGAAGCGTGGTTAGTGCTGAAGGCATTTGTTAGATAAGCTGGACAAACTAGTCCAGTCCATGGAGGCCCTGTCTTGCAATTTACAGGACTTAAAGAATCTGCTGCTACATCTAGGAGACACATACCACATATTGTGAGGTTTTATGCAGTCCAATGTTTATATTATTAAAATTAATACAGAACAGTCAGTGTATGATGTCTGGCAGGCCTGAAGAGAAAAATCTGAAGAGACTCATATCCAGACTCATTTAGTCACTCCCTCTATCTTTTGGCAGTATCTAAGAATCCATCTGCAGCAACTGAAAAGTTATGATTTACCAAGGTGCTGAAGTCCCTCGCTGCTTTTGGTTAGAAGAGGGTTTGTTCTGGGCATGTCTGCAATTCTCCCTAAGGAATGTCCATTTAAGATGCTATTAAAGAAGTCAAGATTTCAACTGTACACTGTTCTTTTAGAAATCTCTCTCTAAGCAAAAATGTAATGCATTAAGTGAAAATAATGTCATTTATCATGTTTGTGCAGCACTCTCTCAGTAGCCTGGGTCCTATCATCTTCCCAAGGGCATTTACATGTGTAATGTCACTCCCCAGAGAGTGAAAGCTGTTGTGATGCCCATCAGCCCATCCTGATAAACAAGGTTTGTCCAGTTACTACACAGAAACCCTTGAGTTACAGGTTTTGGCAATGAACAGCAGGTAGTGATGTGGTCCAGTAAATAATCAGGTAAGCTAATGTGGCTAGTTAATGTTTGCAGAGAAAAATATCCAATGGTTGTTGCTGTAAGTCAGTGTGGTGGATAATACCACAGATATTGTAAAGGAGTCGAATCAAACTGCTGCCTTAAGACTTAAAATGGCGTGTCCTTATCTTACCTTAGGTATTATGGCAGGAAAACACAACATATCTGTCATCATTTCTGATAAGGCTGCATGTTTAGGAATATGTTTGTGTGTTCTAAATCACAATTCGTTTTACAGCATACAGGGAGGAGTAGCAGTATTGTAGTAAAACAGCTTCATATCACTGTAGCTGTGTACAGATTATCTGTGCTATGTTTCATAAATGCTACATTTTATTTTCTTGCAAGACCCAGTCCTAAAGGAAAACTATGAAAGCCACAGTGTCTAAAGTGGAGACCAAGTAGGGAATATGAGTCTGGGTGGCAATTGTCTAGGGTACATGTAACTATCCAGCTCACTTTTGATGTTCTTAACAATTTCAAAATGAACAGAGGGAAATAAAACTAATTCCTCTTGGTTTTAGCCTCATACTCAAATCAGTCTCACAATTAGCTGACAAATGGGCTGTTACCTCTTTGCAGGCAATTTATGTGCAGGGTGTCCAGTGCTGATGGGCCATCATCTTTCCAGTTTCCTTAATTCAATCTCTGCAGCCTCAGAAAATGCTCTGTGACTTACCAGCATGGTTGTTTTTTAAGTTAAGGAGACCTGTTTTAACTTTGTTGTGTTTTTTTAATTTTAGGACATTTCTTCAATTGGAGACATAACTTCAAAGAGTTCATTTTCAAATCACAAGGGATTCATTTTTAATTAGATCCTATATTATTCAACATTACTGACAAGTTTTTATTGGGGAAGTTTAATAATAAAGATATCTTATAATTCAGAGCTTGTGAATTGGTTGTCTGCCACATTTCATACAGTGCTCAAGCCTCAAGTAAAAAAAGACTTTTTGCAGTAATAAAATATGAATGATTTGAGAAATAAATGATTTGAAGAAAATATTTACATTTAAATTGAAATCGAAATACCGGTAAAATAAATCACAATGAAATTTTCACCAAATCGTTCAGCCTTAGTCTAAACCTTAAACCTTGTGCTAATAAGAGTGCAGTAAAATTTCAAACCCCCCACCCTGGAGTACTCTGAAAATAAAGAGTTTGTGGGCTTCTAGTGTGTGTGTGTGACAATGTTCAGAGTGTACAGGCTGCACATTCAGAGGCAGAAGAGGGGGCTGTAGATAATAGAGCATCTGTTACCCTGAATATTGCTGCACAGGAGGTATTGGGGGTGGGGGTTCCTTTTACAAGTGCTTAACAGAACTAGTATAGATGTGAAAGTGGAGGCTAAAAGTCAGGGGAAGGTTGTATGTCTTTTCTTTTTGGTTTGTGGTTTTCTCTATAAGCTTATAAGATCTTACAGAGGCTACACTTGTGTTGTAACGGGACTTAACGAGATTCGATAGTTTCTTTCTTTTTTGTGTTTTGCCCATTAGTGTTCTCTCACTATAATACCTAGCATGCATTATGCAACTACATCGTACACTGGAAATCTTCCCCACAGAGATAATGAAGTCCTTGTAGAGGCTAATAAAAAATGGGATATTCAAGCAGTAATGTTGCTGACTGGCTTCCTTCTGCATAAAACCTACTCTCATACCTCTGCCCAAAAGTGCTTGTAACTTTCTTGAAGCTACATCATTAGAAGGGGGTTTCCTAGTGTTTAAACTGTAGCAATGGTTCAAGGTCTCAATTCATCTGAAATGTCCTAATAAGCATCATATAAAGTTTTATGCAAAAGCTGAGGTTCCCTTTGTCAAATCATAGGGGGAAAGCACATTTCCAATAATTGTTTATTTGTGGATTTAACTTACTTCAAAAAACATACATTGTGGCCTAAATGTTCGCTTAGAAAATCAACAAAACTTTTGCATCTTACTGTATGTACTTTGAAAAATCCTAAGTAAAAGGATAAAATAGGCTATGACGCTTAGAGTAGCTGCTGAGTTACTTGCAGTTGTATGTTATATGAGTTAAAAAGAAAGTAAATTAATTTCCCCAAAAATCACCAGATGAATAAAGCATGCACAGCTAGAGTGGCTTTTATTTTGCATAAAGGATTCTTGAGGTAGATGTTCAACAAATGAAAACAAAATAAAGGACAATTGCATCCACACTTATGTTCAATGTAAATGCAAAAAGGAGGTAGTGGTTTTTGACAACATTCTGAATCACAATGACACCAATATTTATAGTATAGAATAGAATATCACATTTTGTTAACACTTTGGGACTGCTTGTTCCCCATTTGTAAATATGTTTTAATTTAGCAGCCATTTACCTTCATACATCACAACACAAGTGTGGCCCTAAATTGATCCCACTGGCATGGACAATGGGTGGGGTTACACTTCACAGCACAACCACTGAAGCATGTCAGGAGGCTTGGGGAAGCTGTGTCTACTTCTTTGTGAGCAGCATAGACAAAGCAGCCTTTTGACACTTCATGTTAAAGAAGACAGTATTCCTAAACGAATTACACATAAGCTTAATGGATTTTCTGTTAATAGTTAAGATTTTACAGTAAATATGGTACTTGAAGAATTGAAATGTAATTTATGAACAGTTTATCCAATATATCTGCTGTCTACATCTGTCATAAATGTTATATTTTGAAATGTGTTTTTTTGGCCAATGTCTAACTTCATATTGAGATGCTATAGCTTATTTAGAACAATGGTTGGGGGAATAACATTCACCAAACTTTCACCAGGCTTGTAGGAGATTGTAAGGTGGCTATGGCTACATTCACAATTCCTGAGTTAAATTAGATACATTCGAAGCTTGCAGAGAAACCATTCTTTACAGAGTTTCACTGTTTGCATATGTCTTTTTTGTTGCTGTTAACAAAATACTTTTTAAAATGTTGCAGCACATTTTCATAAAAACCAAAAAATGAACCATGAACATTTAACCTTGTAAATGTTAATATTGTTTCTCTGATACGCAACTTAAATTCCTGAGCTTTTTCTAAGAATACATTCCTGATTTTCTTACACCTATAATTGTAGGATCAAATCTTGTTTTTTTCCTTTTCCTCCTCTCCTTCTCTTTCTATCTCCACCATCCTTTAAATTGTATTTTATTGATTAACTTGGTGGATTAGTGCTTGCCATGGTTATAGGCTGTGCTTCACTACACTGATTGATTACATAGTGAGGGAGCAAGAGGCAGGATAAAGAACAAAAGATGGATGATAGAAAAGACAATGGAGACATATAAACATAGGTTCCATGCAAATTTTTGCTGGAGCCTATTTTATATTAGCAATCTGGATGAGGCAAAAATAATAATGTACAGCACTAAGCCTGAATTTCTGAAAATGTCCAATAATACTAAAACCTAACTACTTATATTCTCTCATAATTAAAATTCTCCTGTTTCAAGAGGAGGGCAACATCCAGACTTCTTATCTAAAAGATCCTGTTCAATGCAGTAGACTCAGTGGTAGGTGTATTGGTCTGGACCTCCATAAGAGGGTGTCTCCAAGGGCTGTAAATGACTGGTCTTCCTCATCAGGTCTACCTTCAGATTTGCCTGAGAGAGAAGCCTGTCTGGCCTGAAGTTTTGGATGTCTCCACTACCATTTCCTATTGCCTCACTGATGGGCTGATCACTGTTATCCCTGATTGCATAAGGTGAAACTCTAGCTGTTTTGGGATGGTCAAAACTATACTTCCTATTACGTGGAAGATCTTGGAACTCCTCAGGCCGCTTAAGGGATTGAATGCCATGGTTACTTGGGACACTGCTGCTTAGGGGTGTGGGAGTTTGTATACCTGAGGGAAGCAAGGAGGGGGAACTAGGAGCTGTAAGACCAGGAGGATATGTATAACCTGGCGCAGGAGGTGGGTAGGTAGGTGGCAAAGGAAATGCTGGCTGAGGTAGGTAGGTGGGTTTAGGGTACAGGTGTGTGCCACTATAAGTGGAAGTGTAATCCTGAGATATGGCACCAGTGCCAAATTGCTCTGAAAGGCTGCTTGCATTCCCCAAAGACCCCTTCACTCCCTCTAGTCCAGGGAGCCCTTCTGAGTTGTAGCCCATAGACCAGGCTTCCTGGGGGTCATTTCTTCTGAAAGTCCCAGACTCTGGGTAGGCTGGACTGAAAGAATATCTTTCAGCATAGCGTTTCAGTAGGGATGAGGCACTGAGTGCACTGATGTCATCAGAATAGCCAGAGTAACCAGGACGACTAGGCTGTGGGTATGAAAGAGGCTTAGGGTGGGCAGGGGGTGACGTAGTAGAAGAGACGTCATAGTGTTGTTCTGCCCACTCAGACGACCACTGCATCTTTACCACATCTGCCGGAAAGAGAGGGACAGTGAATGCATGTCAACTTTTGCTATTCCAGAAAATAAGTAACAAATACTACATTTTATTATGACAGCAATGATAACTGCATACAATGCTAACTAGCATGTTTTTTTTTGTCTGTGAGGTACTAAAATATTTAGATTTACGAAAAACATATGCGTTATTACATGAATCTAATTTGCACTAAAAATGCCAACTGACCTGCTATCATTTTTCACCAGGCTGTATGCAGAAATGAGAACAGGGTGTGATCTAGTTTGTATGTCTTAATCTGAGTAAAGCATAGTAAATCAGTAATGTGGCATAATTCTCAACATTCTTAAATGCTGTAAATGTTGTCTTTAAATGTAAACATTTTATGTAGATAAATTTACCCTGAAACGGAATTAAACTGAGGTGTGTCTGAGTGTATGGCCATGTGTGTGTATACAGTTGTGTGCTATTACACAATTACTCTTGCTTAGTTTAACATATAGGAAAAATAAAATGTGGCCTGTGTTTTTTTCCCAGCGTAAATACAAATAGTGAACTTTATGACATTATTTTTACTACCTGTAGAGGAAATCTTAAGTATTTATTCTTAGAAAATCAACTAAAAATTGCAATTTGATCATGGACATTCAAACTTTTGCATACAACTGTATGTGCGAGAACATATACGTTCAGAAAATGAAGCCAGATTAGAGAGGACAGATTAGGGAAGACTTGTGAAGAGGGTAAATAAAAGTCAGCTGACTAAGAGCTTCTAATTCTTGTTTAAGAGCATTGTACAATTTTATGCTGCAGTACACTACTATAGAAGGATTATTAAGAATGCTGAAGAGGATTTAAAAGAGATATAATAATTGGAAACAGATCTTGCAAAATCCAAAATGTAAAACACTCTAAAATATATAGCTGTATTTTGCTTTGCATTACATCTTCATTCTATTTTCTTTCTTCTCTGCCTTTAGTATTGTCTTTACCACACATTTCAGAATACTGAGAGAGATTCCTGTTCTCCCAAAAAATGGTGGCTCGTGGAATGCCAAGAATTCAGCCTGGGATCTATTTACAAAGATCCTACACACACACACACACACACACACACACACACACACACACACACACACACACACACAAACAGTGCATGGCCCATAAAGGAAGATATTCATGTAAACATTTTACCAAAATAGTAACACTAGTCAGGAATGTATTATGCCATTGTGGAACTTCTGTGGAATTTCTTTGCAGAACCTCAAACAGTTCTGCTCCAAATTTGCATCACTTTTGAATCAAGCTTGAACAGCTTCTATGCTAAGAAGAACAGCAACAGCATTCCCCTTAGATACACCCCATTTGCCTTACACTGTGCTGAATGCAGACGTCTCAGCTGTTAAATACATTACCTCCAAAAAGTATTTAACACACTTTCACAATGGCAAGACCCTCCCCCACCCCTAACACGCACACACGCGCACACACACAATACATTCTTGTGCCTTGGACTTTGTATTAGTGTTACTGGTGTGTGAGCTGAGTGTGTTAATATGTGCCCATACACCATCTGTGCTTTACAACTCACATGACTTTCCTAAATGAAAAAACTTGCTTACCATGGAATCTACCCCCCATTCCCCCAAATCTCACTTTAAACATAATAGATGGTGAAAGAATGGTAAGTCACATATGTTTCAGAGGTCACACACACACACATACTTCTTACCTTCTCATTTCCATGTATCTCCACTCTTACACAGCACTGCGCAAATACTCCAAGCTGACAGTCCTCTATCTTCAGTCTAGTACATGCTGCCTTTCCTCTTTTTCTCTCCCTTTCATTCTCTCTGGTTCCAGTGACAACAGGCACACATATCCAGCCCCTCCCCCAGTCCTCTCCTCCCTTCCCCCGCCCTCTCTTTCACTTGTAAGTATTTAAGCTTTTGGAAAGGGAATGCCCCTAGCAGCAATCTAACAATGACTGGTTGTCTTATTTTTAAGCCTAAACATAGATACTAGTGATCTGACCAAGTCATGTACATTTTTTACTTACACTGTTCTTTATTGCTGCTGCCTATATAAACACAAGAGTTTATGCAACTATCCACTATCTGAATCTGTGTTACTTTTAGCCATACATTTCTGTCAATTTGGTTATCATGAAAAAACCTTACATCATTTCCCCAAAGGCATAGTAATCATGTTCTAATCAAAGAAATGTTTGACCTAAAAATCCAATTTTAACAATTTTCAATTCCCGGTTTTCCAGGTTTTCTTTACCTGCTCAAACCTCATCATTGTCTTCATTTAGGTGGCACAGACATGCGAATGTGTTTTAAGATTCAGGATGACATACTAAGAGCTATTGCAAAATGTCAATGCCAGCTGAACAGTGCAGGCAGCCTTAACAATCACAAGCCTTAACAAAACAATCTGTTTTCACAAAAAAGGACTACACTTCAGTCAGTTGTTTTGTGGCAAGACTGTCATAAATATAGAAGAAACTTAATACAAATTAACATTTAATAACACATGAACATTTAGACATTTAGAAAATGGGACAGTTTTGTTTTCCTGAAATAACCATAGATTTCACAGGAAAAGATGTCACCTTGATGGCAGCATGTGTCTCTTGAGACTCTGGCTCAGAGAACTTTATGGCACTTTATGGGTGAACTGGACTGTCTTAAGTGACAACAGTTGGCAAAGTACTCCCATGCCATTGTGGTTATATTATCACAGTAGCATTTCTCATTTAACTGTTTCTGATGGTTCGAAGTGTGGCCTTGCCCTGCAAGGATTAAATTTAACAACAACAATAATAATAATAATAATAATAATAAGTGATAATAAACTGCCTACCTTGCTATTGAAAATGAACTATGATACCCTTATAGATAACAAGCCCATCTGAGAGGGAAAAAATGCTTCATTTGGCAAATTAGGAGCAGAGATGCAGATCCTTCATACATACTACAGGGGTTATAGCTCAAAGATTTGAGTCAGATTTTACAAAGACAAAGTAAGGTCATGCCACTTGGTTTCAATGTTTAGTGCATGTTCCACATTAAGATTACAGTCGGTGCAGATTCAGCTAGACGAGTGCCTTTCAAACTGTGTGTCGTCACACACCAATGTCTTTGAAGCTGGCCAGGCATGATTTGGAATTAGTTTGGAATAAGATGCTTTACATAGCTAAAATCATATTTAAAGATGTGTCTTGAAAACACTTGTTTTCATAAAAGGTATACCTCTGATAAAAACAGAACAACAAAGTGGGGCTAGCTGGCTACCTAGCTAAAAAGCCCTCTTATTCACAGACCTAAGTCAGTTGAAAAAGCAGTGGCACATATGAGAGATCTGTTCCTCCACCTCCTCTAGCCTAACTAGAGCCTCAAATCATGCCACAGTGAATTAGCTAGCTAGCTACCACTGAATGTCAACAATGATGAGCCCTCCTGCATCTATCTATCTATCTATCTATCTATCTATCTATCTATCTATCTATCTATCTATCTATCTATCTATCTATCTA
>JBBPDA010000105.1:17649800-17663942 GCA_037974385.1 Arnoldichthys spilopterus | reverse complement strand
TATATATATATATGTAATATACTTTGTGTTGAAATGACTGACATGTTTGAATCAGGAAAATTCAGTGCAATGCATTTTTAATTTAAAGTTAACGATGTTGTGAATTTAGATGTTGTAGAAATTTCTATTAGAAATTTGGGGAAAAGATTAAATGAACATACTGTGACTCAGTTTAAAGCTCTGCAGGTTGCTATTGAAGGCAATGGATGAGAAAGCAACCTTACTTTCCCTGCTGTAGCTCAAACAAAACAACTCAGGAATGACAGGTAGTATTCACCACACCCAACTTTCAGCAGACCAACACACACACACACACACACACACACACACACACACACACACACATGCGTTCATGCAAAAAAAATTGCAGTAAAAATGTGTGAGAGCCATTGTGCTAAAGAGTATGCATGTGCACGATAAACAAAAGACAGTGTGATGGAAGATAATGTATGTTTTACCCACCAAAAATGCAGATAATCATAGAAACTGCAGACTTTTGTTCATATGATCTGGATAGTATTAACTCTATGACAGAGAAGAGAAGAGAAAAGAAGAGAAGAGAAAAGAAAAGAGAAAGGCCTGCAAAAGAAAAAGTGCATTTATTTTAAATGAAGCACCTCACATGTAAGCACACAGTAGCATTCCATCTGCCTTGCAATCTTCTTCTCCAGCAGTGCACTGAAGCAGCCTACACTTCTGGCTTGAAGTCCATTACCCACAGTTGCACAGTGGCACAAGCTTATGGAAAAAAGTCTTACTTGGGCAGTCATTCATAACTGTAAGAAGAGTGGTGTGCCCCACCCTGTTAGACAGAACAGGGGTGAAATCATTCTGTCCCTCTGCTCTATATTTCACTCAACCAACCAGACAGAGAGGCAGACCCACCCGTTGCATTCCACTTTTTTAATGGAGAAAGGCACAAGTGGAATCTATCTTTGTGTGCTTCTCTGCACTTGTGGCAATGCCTGAGGCAGGGTGTGACTTTTCTTATCTTTCCACTCTCATTCTATACCTGTTTGACAGGTAGGGTGTGTGTGTGTGTGCATATGTGTGGGTGAGTGTGTATGAGAATGGCTAGCCCCACCCCTAAGCTGTGATCAAATAAAAGGATGTGGCCAGCAGTGGAGCAGTACACAGAGGGACTTTGACTCTCCTTTGTGAGCAACTGCCTCCTCCTCCTCCACTCCACTCCACTCTCTTTTGCTTCTTCTTCTCTGCACAGAGATATCCAAGAAAGAACCCAACAGACGCCATGGCAAGCATCAGGTCTACCACCAGCTACAGCACTGGTCCCATTGTGAAGTCCTATTCCAGCCGGTCAGCCTACGCTACACCTGTAGGCGCCAGCCGGATCAGCAGCATCCGCCGCTCTGGTGTGAGTGCTGGCCCTAGCTTTGGTGTCAGTTCCAGCCACAACTACAGCACCAGCAGCAGCATGGGAGGCTATGGAGGCTACATGACAGGTTTTGGTGGAGGTGTTGGAGGCGACTTCTTTGCACCACCTATTACATCAGTGACAGTCAACCAGAGCCTCCTGGCCCCCCTCAACCTGGAGATTGACCCCACCATCCAGGCCGTGCGCACCCAGGAGAAAGAGCAGATCAAAACCCTAAACAACCGCTTTGCCTCCTTCATCGATAAGGTATGACTTCCTAAATATAAAATGCACATATGTAAAGCCACACTTGAATGCCCAGTGCTCAGAACTATATAACTTACAAATTAGTTTCATAGTAATTGAATCAGTTTAACTAAGTATTAAATAATTCGGCTCTAAGGCCATAACTAGCATTTAAGTGAGTACCTGCTATTTAGTGTAAGTATTTACTTTACAGATGCACCAGCATGCAGCACTTCTGAATATGCAATCTTTAAATGACCTTTAACCCCAAATACTTTAGTTATCTCCTTAGACTAAACAAGTGATGGCAGCCTAATGGTATTTTCAGGAAATGCAATCTCCCCTCAGCTAAATTGCACTCTTATTGTAATTAAAAAACTTCATGTTAGAAATTAGTTAATACCAGAGTTCAAGTTGACAGTGTTTGCAGAATAACGTCAGTCTGTCTATCTTTGAGCATATAGCTGAAATTAACACCAAGTTCAATTTGCATGGAAAGCATGTAGTCATTTTTTTTTCTTGTGTTATAGAATAGAGGGCTACAGTGCCTGTTTTCTCAAAGTTTCCATAGTTACTGCTCCACTGACATTACACTGTGACGTGTCACCGGAGAGGCCTCAGCAGTATCTCTTCAGTGAAAAGGCAGTAGCAGCCAGTAAAAGCACATTTTGTTGCAGTGCCATTTAGATTTAGATATTTTCAGCATTCAAACCAGTTAATTACCATACTGTATGTTTTAGAAAGAAATGCTGCTCGGCTGCTTTGCTTTTAGCTGTTTCTGAGACTTAACTAGCTTGCTAAACCTTAACACAGTCTGTTCAAATATGGGTGGAGAGCAGGCCATAATCTAGCAACCGCATGAGTCATACACACACACACACATTTAAACACTCTGGGGGAAAGAGACATGAGTTAAGTTCAAAGTTTAGTCCATGTTACAGAAGATTTCAAAGCCTTACTTCATGCAGCTCTGGTTTTGTGGTAGAATGTCATATATGTATTTAGCCTTTTTTTTAACATAAATTCCTTAATTTTTTACTTGATGTGTAAGTCTTTTCTCCATTTGCCTGACCTCAAGGCAGTTGTTCAGTAATACCATATTTGGCAAATAGCAAACACTCCAAGTAAGTGTGGACAGAGAACACGCCCCAAATGGCTGCCTACCATGTAGTCAGCACACACACCTGTATTTTATAGCACCTGTGGGAAACAGTGTGACCAGGATGAATTATCAGGGTTGTAGACATTATGCTAGACACACCTACTCACACACACATGCACAGAACAATTTACTTAACAAAAGATAGTTCAATGGTGACAGAGAATATTTGTATGTCCTCACCTCAAAGACACATTTGGTCCAGTTGCAGCATAGCAGAATGTTGGGCATTTAAAGATATAATAATCTTGTAAAAATATTCTTAATTAAAAATTAAACAGACCTCTTAGAAAACTCAAGGAAAAAACCCTTCTGTGGTCAGAAAACAGGCTGTTTTATCAGATCATGAATATACTGGTGAAAATGTCATGGTGACTTTCTGATGTTCCCAAGATGAGCTCATATCTCAATTAGAAAGGCAGCAGGGGACCCAGACAGGGCGTGTGCTGCCCAGTATTACAGTTCATCTGTCATCATTGTTGCACAAAGCATTTATTAGGGTGTGGCAGGTAAACTTGCTTCACTGATGTTATCTGCACCATCTGTGGAGCAATGCAGGTTTAGGCGAGGCCTCGAGCAAGATGAGTTTTTTCTTTCCCTTCAGGAGTTCATGGTTCATGTCTCATGGACACACCCTTTTAGTCCACTTTCTCTCATTCACCCGCTCTCCCTCCTTCCATCACCCCACCCTGTTGAAAAATGCCTGGCAGAATGACTCATGGTCATTTATGTTTCCTCAGACAATATAATTCAGGAAAAAGAGCATAAAAGCACAGTACAAAAAGAGTACAAAAGATCTATACAAGTCATCTCTCTGAATCAGTTCATCCACTTTATCAAATGTGCTTGTTATGACCACATTCCTCTGACCAGTCATTTTATGTGAAGAAGATTTATGACATCTGGTTTGATCCCCTCCTCAGGGCATAACAGAAAATATTTGAAGAAAAAGTTGTCAATCTCTAATGTCAAAATCAAGACACAAAAAGCCTAATGCAAAAACTAATAAATGTCTTGCTTTCCTTAGGTGCGTTTCCTGGAGCAGCAGAACAAAATGCTGGAAACCAAGTGGAGTCTTCTGCAGGAACAGACCACCACCCGCTCCAACATTGATGCTATGTTCGAGGCCTACATTGCTAACCTGCGCAGACAGCTGGATGGCCTGGGCAATGAGAAGATTAAGCTGGAGGGAGAGCTGAAGAACATGCAGGGTCTGGTTGAGGACTTCAAGAATAAGTGAGCACACTTAGCTAATGCTAATAAATCAGCTAATGTTAATGAAATGTTAAGTGTCACAGACTATGTTGCTTGTTATATTATGAATACTAACATTCCAGTGCTACAACAATAAAAATATATTTTTTTAAATCTCCTTGCAGGTATGAGGATGAGATCAACAAACGTGCTGCTGCTGAAAATGATTTTGTTTTGCTAAAGAAGGTATAGACTGAAATAACATTTATAAATAAAATCTTGTGCAATATAATATAATATAATATAATATAATATAATATAATATATTATAATATAATACTGAATACTGAAGACAGCACTTCTTGTCCTTTTAGGATGTTGACGCTGCCTACATGAACAAGATTGAGCTTGAGGCTAAGGTTGATGCCCTTCAGGATGAGATTAACTTCCTCAGGGCAGTCTATGAGGCTGTAAGCAACGATTTCATGTTGGTTAAATAAATATATAATATTCATCTTTGAAGAGAACCAGAACCAACTTTTTTTCTTTTACATAAAGGAACTGCGTGAGATGCAGTCTCAGATCAAGGACACATCAGTGATTGTGGAGATGGACAACAGCAGGAACCTGGACATGGACTCAATCGTTGCTGAAGTGCGTGCTCAGTATGAGGACATTGCCAACCGCAGCCGTGCCGAGGCAGAGACCTGGTACAAACAGAAGGTGGGGAAAATGAATGGTCATGCTTTATCTTAAAATTTTAGTCTATGTATAATTTGCTAGAATTTACTCTTCTCATTTCCTGTTTCAGTTTGAGGAGATGCAGACCTCAGCTGGCCAGTATGGTGAGGACCTGCGCACAACCAAGACTGAGATTGCTGAGCTAAACAGAATGATTGCCCGTCTGCAGAATGAGATTGAGGCTGTTAAAGGACAGGTATCCATAAATGGCTAGATAGTTATTTTGGGGCCCTATTAATTATCAGATATGTTAACAGTTTCTCCCTCTTTCTCTTTCTTCAGCGTACTAACCTTGAGTCTCAGATTGCTGAGGCAGAGGAACGAGGAGAATCAGCTGTGAGAGATGCCAGGGTTCGTATTAAGGATCTGGAGGATGCCCTTCAGAGGGCTAAACAGGACATGGCACGCCAGGTGCGTGAGTACCAGGAGCTCATGAATGTCAAGTTGGCTCTGGACATTGAGATTGCCACCTACAGGAAACTGCTGGAGGGAGAAGAGAGCAGGTAAGATGTTTTTGGCATCTGGTAACTTTAATAGGTTGCATTTTAGGTCTAACCAACATTAGTAACTACATGGTTTTTTTTTTTTTTCTGGTGATTTTATGCATATTTAGAATTTTCTGAAACTTACTTAGCTCAATCTGTATGTGTTTCTTCCTAGACTCTCTGCAGGAGGATCTTCTGCCACCATCCATGTGCAGCAGACCTCTGGAGGTGGTGGTGAGTGCCTTTTCCTTCTTACAGTCATGTACACTTCACACTTTTGTTATTGTGACACACGTCTATTAAAAAACGTTATGTTGATCTGAATGTTGATCTGATGTCTCATTTCTCTCTGTTTATGATGCAGGCTACTCCTCTGCCAGCTCTGGGTTTGGCTATGGAGGTGGAATTGGAAGTGGAACTGGATTTGGAGGCGGGATCGGTGGGGGCTCATCCATCACCAAATCCTCGGTGGCAAGTGTTAGCAGCAGCTTCAGACGCTACTAAGCAGATACATCCTAACCCCTTCTACTTCCAACCTGTACCTAGATCATCTCCTTTTTGACTCAGACCATCTATGGTGCTATTAGTACTAACTAGCAGCCCCTTTTAGACTTATCCAACTGTGAGACTGTACTGTTTCTGAATACAGGCCTGTGTCTGATTATTCTAGATAAACTGATTATGAGGAGCATTATTGGATAAATGTCATTTGTCTGTAATGGCTACTCTTTAGCTTTTTTTGTGAAGCCACAGTGTTGCTCCCTGGCTAGCTAAAAAAGAACCCGCAATAAACAAATGACTCCTTTTGAGGTTGAATATCTTATTCTACAAACTACAAACCAAAAAACTAAGATTAAACCAGGAAGAATGTAAAGAAAATGTTTGAGCCCAGCTTATGACTTTATTTTCTGCACTAACATGTTTAGAAAGAAAGACAAGATGGAGATGAAAGTTGAAAAGACAGAAGCTCTACACTAAAACCACTGAAGGACAGCAAGTTTCATTATTATGACCAGAAGCAGTGCCATATCAATTCTAGATCAGGGATTTTCAATACAGTTTAAAAGGGCTCATCTGATTAAAGGCTTTCTGCTACCACACATCTGCTTCCAGTATTAAATAACTGTAACAAAAACTGGTTTACATGGTGCAGTAACCTTACACTGTGAGCAGATTTGTTTAGGCAAAAATCATATAACTTTTGGGCTTCTGAAGAATTACCCTCTCTAGACTGTGCACAGTGGCACCTGCTGATTTGGCAGCTGTATACTCCATTATATGTGTGCTCCATCCCTCCTCTATGCTCCAGTTGCCACCAGAGCTGACGCAAGGGTCTTAGTCCCTTTTCTCTCAGGCTGTGCCATACTTGGTTCTCTACTTCATGACAAAAATGAAAACAAAAACTGAATTATGCAAGGACCAGATTATTTCTTGTCAATTGACTTTGTAACATCTTCAGTGCTGAATGAAATAAATCTGAGATCTATAATTCTTGTGTAATGTCTTTTATTGCTATTATTGTCATTGTTATACCATAAAATAACAAGTGCATTTGAAAAAAGAGATAGTGATAATTTGGAAGGAGTTTTCCATGCTCAGAAAGATGGCAATCCATAACACAGTTAGGACAAAATAAGACTCCTGTGCTTTCTGCTAGTAACAAAGCATGTCTGATGCTTATCTCACTTATTTTAAAAGTCTGGCTTTATATATCAAAGCCTCTGATAATCAGTGGTAAAGTTTTATGTCACAATATTAAATTTATTGTAATAGGCTGGAAATTCATGAAAATATATGTGTATGTTACTGAAGGATTTGTTTCCTCTTTCATATGACAATCTGAGATCAAGGAATGAAGGTGATGATGATTGGGCAGTTAAAGCAGTTGGCTGATCTGATGGTCATTGCAGTCGTGGCACATAGGCTTCAGTAAGTGAACTAGAGAGTTAGGAGCTTCTTTTGATGACAGATGTTCTCTTGAAGACAGATGTTAAAGTAGGCATGAAAATACACTTCCCTGTATTGCTTCCTTCCTCTCTCCCTCTCTAGTTAAGTTAGTTTGTGTAGGTGTGGTTATAGGTTATACGTACTCAGGCAAGTGGTAATGATGGATCTTTTAAGGAGGCTGAGCAGTTTGGAAACGGATCACTAAGGCTGCTCATTCCGAGTTTTTTGGCAATGGGGTAGAAACTGCTATGTGAAATCAGCACAGGCTCATCTGTACTCACTGCTGCTTCATATGCATTGTGTTTGAGAATACAGGTATTACCATGCTGGCTGGTTTCTTTTTTCTATGGCATCATTATGTATGTTTTCTAAATAAATTTGCACTGTGGATATACTGTAGTCTTTGTGAATTTATGCCCCTTACAATGTGGGGTGAAGCAGACTTTTCAAAAAATGTGGCAGCAGTGTAGAAGCTTGTGTAGAAGAGAGAGAACAAGTGAATGTCATTTTTCATAAACAGCACAAATAATTGACATCACATTTATAGTTACAATTACAGTATGTCCCCTAATTCAAAGTGTGTGATTACTGCCTACAAAAACTCATATTGGACAGTTTTCAAATAATAGAGACTTGGAATTTAAAGAATATTGTCCCCAGAAAAAAAAGCTAAAGCTAAAAAAAATAATGATGTGTGTGTGTGTGTGTGTGTGTGTGTGTGTGTGTGTGTGTGTGTGTGTGTGTTTACGTGTGTGAAATTGCAGATAAATGCATGCTTTTTTTTCTGGGGACATTAATTAAACACTTTTTGCTTGCATGAATCTCCTGCTACCAACTACATAATTACACATGACTTCAGAGGTTTATTAGTTATACTATGCATTATATATTAGTACTATGTATTATGCACTTCTGGAAGGTTTTGTGTCTTCTCACAGGTTCCTTTGGAGGGGGGATTTTAGTATTGCCAGGCAGCATTGCCTCTGGAGCTGTACTACTTGCCACTCTACTTGGCTTGCCATCATGCCTCTTGGCTGGTGCGAAACACACACAAGTACACCAGAATTGCTGTTCCTACTACAGCTGTGGTAACAGCAGCAGCTATTGTTCCAGCAGCAGGAGGATTGTAGACTGCAGAAGAAGATGGAAAAGTTATAGACAAGTCAAGGTATGAAGCAAATTAGAAGACTTGAATCTGCAGTCTGCATTCTGTCTGACTGTATGAATATCCCAAAATACATTACAATTTGAAGCACAGGTGCTTATTTCTGTTGTTATCTTTCAGATTTTTTCAGTTTTCATGTGATTCAGCTCATCAACTTTTTATATTCATGAGATTAATAGAATATGTTTGAGCAGGTCAGCTTGTTACAGCCTTTGCATGTCCCTGTCTGTCACCACAGTTCATTATACTTGTGCTAATGTTTAAAAAAGAAAGTTGTATGCAGGCCGCCTAGTGGTGGTAAAAGTAAATTATTTTCATAACTTGCAATTTCAAACATGACAGAGTAGCAGTTAAATACAATGTAGCCTTTTACTTCATTTGTTTGTTTGTTTAGCCTCATAGGTTGCAATTAATCAGCTTGCAAAAAAGATAGAAATTGATTAAAAGATTAAGAGCCACCCTGTATAAATAGGTTAAAACCCAAATCTACTTATCATGTCAAAAAATAAAGTAGCCCATGTCTTATTTCTAAACAGCTGGTCATTTTAACATTAGGTCAAGTACTGTTTGGTCTAACTGAGCAATTGGTTTCCTCAAAAGTAGAAGAGGGTGTACTTAATCAGAGAAAAATCATATATTTTTATATAATTTGTTTAGAAGCTTTGACTTTCTGTGTAGCTGACTTGCTTAGAGTACACTGACGTAACTATTACTAAACAGAATAACTTAGCTGTAGCTCTTATTCTGTGTGGGATGCCAGTGAATGTTTTGTGGTGAATCCCAGCCACATACTACAGGACTACAAAATACCCTAGATTTCCAACAGAAATTTAAGTCTGTTTGGTTAATGGCTCCCCAGTGAACAAATAGTTGTTACACAGCAAAGGCTATGTCTGATTAGATCTGTCTGTGGGAATTTTTACAGCCATGTTTAAGCATCTAGTATAAAGCCCTCACAGAAGCAGAGGCTGTTATTGCAGAGGGGGGACAAACCCCCTTGGTTCCAAAAGAAATGCAGAATGAACAAATATCTATAATGTCTATATATGCCTTTGGGATCTGTTGGAATTAGGACATGGATTCATTAGCTATAGCCTAAACTGTTAACTGGTTTTGATACCTGTATTTTGATAGTTGTACTCTTAATTTTTGTGGTTGACTGTAAATGTCAAGTGAGAATTTCTTCTCACCGACAAGCGATAAAGAATCTCACAATCAAGGATGTGCCACTATATTAAATTTTGCTGTAATCAGACCTATTCAGTCCAGAGGCAAATAATGTGGGAAGGAACATACTGTAGATGTGCATCAAGTTGCTCTTTAGTGTCTTCTTCTGCCTGTTTGAGCTTGGATGCGCAAAGCATGCATACTCTCCTTCATTCACATTCGATCTCATCACATGCTCCAGGCTGATGCCTGGTCTAGTGTGAACATATGTGATTTCCTGTCCTTTGTAGGTTAATGAGAGGTATATCTGAAAAGAGAAAATAAAATGTTCATTAGCTTTCATAATGTCTCTTGACAAACTGTCTCATTCATAACTGCAAATAATGTGAAATTTATGATGGATGCAAAATCATCTATAGATGTTTGGCCAGAAATGTTTTGATGACGAAATCATCGTAAAGAATCATTTTTCAACTATTGCCTAACCCAACAAGAGGCATAACTACACACAAAAAACATGCTGGGCCTAGAATCCCTAAAGGATGATTGTATGAGTCTAAAGAATTAAGATGTCACAATTGAGAAACCCCCCAGTGCCTCTTATGGGCATCTTATTAGCATGTCCATGACTTGCATAGGTTTTCTTAATTGAATAAGCAAAAGCGTATAAGTTATGAAAATACATTAAAGAGTGCAAAACTTGAGTTGTGCACACATAACTGCAAACATGAGATGCACCCATTAAGATGTCTACCAGATGTACTGTAGTTCTTCTGCAATTTCATCTGGGGCAATAGGTACAGTAGTTACCTGGCTGTGGCCTGTAGCCACTTGCATAAAACATATTCATAGGTGTTTTTGGTCTTAAGTTTTCCCTTTACCTTAAGTGAGCTGTACAAAATCTTATCAATTAATAAATTAAGTTTTAGACTCTTCGTTTAACAATTTTCACAATTTAATTTTTAACATACAGCTTAAATGTATTGTTTAAGCAGTTCAGATTGCGCGTTTCGGTTGGCCTAAGTTTAGGTCAGTTAAGACATACAGTCAGACCATGAAAATATGAACCAACACCAGTTTTAGAGGACTGAACCTCTGGTGTCCTGAACGCCACATGACGTTAGACTCAGTAAGCTGACAAAACTCACTATTCCTAAAGTTCTATTGAAGGTAGCAAATAAGCACTGGCGGAGCGACTCTTTGTAAATATATGTAATATTAGATTACCTTGCACCCACTGTCTAGACTAGCTGGGTGTAGCAGTGCATAAAGACTGCTACGGAGTTTGGGGTGAAGAGCACAAAGAATTTGAACCATTATCATAGAAATGGCATAGACTAATCAGATAGAGGTCTACAACAGCTGTGCAGTAAGATTAGGCATACTCCCCTGTTGGTAGCTTAAACGAAGCCTATGCCAATATTACAAGTTAGCTATTGCAGCCCTGTCAGTCATTATTTACAGAACAAAATATTTCTATAATCCTATTTTAATCATATTACCCAGTCATTTTTTGTGAACGAAGGTGACATAAAAGTGCAGTTGAGAGTCACAGATTCGTTAGGCTTGATGTACACCCAGGGACCAGAACCGTGGCCTACCACAGAGAGTTTAGGGGGAGGCATGGCATCTAGAGCAAGCAAAGGAAGGAGTGAAACATAAGAAAAAAATATATAATATTACATCAGTGTGTTATTCTCTCTCTCTCTCTCTCTCTCTCTCTCTCTCTCACTCTTTCTCTCTCTCACTCTATGTGTGTCTCACCTGAGCAGACAACTAAGAATTCTTTTTGTTCACAGTTTTCTGGGTTTCCAATATTGCACTCAGCTAACTTTTTCTCTTTCCCAGAGCATTTTGCTGTGCCCACAGGATTCAATCTGGAATCTGTAATTTTGTCCCATTGCAGCGCATACCCACAGTTTACTTCCCTGCACACGACATTAGCCACTTCTTCTTCATTGGCATACGTATTTGTAAAACACATGGGTCTCCAAACATCCTTCACTCTAAGAGACAGATATCCTGAGCACCCTGCTGACCCACGAGTTTGTGAATACAAATGTGCTGGCAGCTCATCTGGAACATCAAGAAGACACAAGGCAAACATGCTCATATATAACAATTACATAATCATATTGTCCACAGAAACTAGTCCTGCCTGATATTTATATCAGTATCAATGTCACATAATGATGCTTATTTTTTGCAGTGTTCAGTGGCAGCACAAGGAATATTTTAAGGGGTGCTTTAGGGTAGTTGAATTATTAAGGACAAGTGTTAATGGACAGTCTAAATTGGTTTGAGCCAAAAATGGGAGAGAGGTCTGAAACTTTTAATGAAGCAAATATGACTAATTGAGTATGTAACCAATGCAAAGATGCAAAAAAAGCCTGTGCTTGCCAAGAAGACATATAAGTATCTTATAAGAAAACATTTTTTTAACAATTTTAAGTGTTTTGCTTTTTCTTAACATACATATCTGGAGATCAACTTAATAAATGTTTCCTTTAACTGAGTATAGGTCTTTTAAACAGGTTAACAGGTTCATTTAGAACATACACATTAGGATTCATTCAGGTTGAAGATTTTTACTCTTTTTTTGTACATTCTCTTAATCAAATACCTGGGATGGCTGCTACAGGGCTGGACATGGACTGTAGGACTCTCCCTTTGTACATCACATCGATTTGGCAGACAAATTCAACTGATTCAACAACATTCGTTCGGTTAATTGAAACCCCCGTTTCTTCGGGTGCCAGTGTTCTTGATCCTATGTAGGTGAAATTCTCCTTGCCAGGGCTGAGGGGAAGCTGCTGTTCATACATGCTCAGCGTGACATTTAGTTGGGTCACTGGAGTTGTGCACTGCACAACATAACTCCCACCCACAGGAAAGATGGGGGAAGGATAGAGAGCCAGGATAGGCTGTAAGACAGAATCTACGTAGTGAGAGAAAATTACAGAGAATCTTAATGTTTTGGAAAGGTAATCAGACATATGAACAAACATACTTATACAAACACACACATGGATATATGTTTTATATATCAGGGCTCATGCATATTGTCACTGTCCATATTCAAATACATAGGAAAGACAAAACATTTTTATTTATTTTTTATTTTTACTATGTATTTTGTATTTTATTAAAAATGTCATCTTAAATATACAAACTTTTTGTAGATAAAACATTAATCTGTTTTAATTCCAACTTTGGCTGCTGTGTTTAAATAATGTAGAACAATTAATATATAAAAATAAAAGTTACTCTTTTGGCAACAATACGAGACACACATAAAATTACTCACTTATGGTTACGTTGACAATGTTGCTGAGACCAGAGGTATCTTTTCTGGTTGACTTGTACCAGCACACAAATGATCCCTCTTCTTTCATGAGGAGTGTGAAGATGATGGTATCTGCCTCCCTAAGGTTATAAAAGCTTGACCAGGATGCTGGGTTTTCTGATGGATCTTCAGCATGAGATATGAATACTGACACAGGGAAGGGAGCTTTATTTGGGATGGTGCAGCTTAGCTTGACAGTTGAAAACAGCTGAATGTTGCTTGTATTTACTGAAGGATGAAATGATAGAATAGGGAGTGGGAGAGAAGCTGGGAGACAGGAACAGAGAGCACCTAATCGTCATTAACTGTGAGAAAGTCATGGAAACTTTTCATTCTTGTGATTTTCTTGTAAGATTATTTTTAAGATATTATTTATTTTTTACTCTTAAGATATTTTTAACAGCAAGTCAGCCAGAGTAATGCTTATTCTTATGTCAGACACAGTCTCAATATAAGGGTAAATCTGGAGAGTTCTCAGGCATAGAGTATTTTGGTAAACTGGGATGTTTGGATGCTGTCGCCCCCCACTCTGACATGTTCAGTCAGGTTTCTTGACAGTGTAGTGGTTGTGCTGCCTTATGCCCCAGGATGCCCTCATGTCTGTGCTTCTTCCTAGGTCTCCCCTTTAGTTATGCTGTCATAGCGAGTCTTGCCAGAGCTCCTGCCTCAGACCACAGTGTGCAAAATTTTTAACCACTCGTAACATTTCAGCATCACTAACACCCCCCCCCCTCCCCCCCCCCTCTCCTCTGCTCTATTGAGCTTCCCCGCTGAGATATCAGTGGTTCTGCCCCATTCACCCTGGAACCCTCTTACTGGTTGAATTTTATTTCACTTCTACTGAGGAGCCTATATGAACAGCCCTATTCGCCAAAGAACTGCTCTAAATCATCATGGCACCTGTACATGAGAAACTGCTACTGCCCATTTACACTGATAACTATTATTATTTTATATATATATATACTTTATTTTTTCTTTTTCTCCTTTTCTTTTCTCTTGTTTGTTATTGCTATCCGGTGTCGACCAGAGAAGGAAGGTTTCCCCCTTCTGAGCCTTGGTTCCTCCTGAGGTTTTTTCCTACAGCTAGGCAGTTCTTCCTTGTCTCTGTCACCTTTGGCTTGCTCTTTGGGGGCTTTGACCCAGTTTCTGTAAAGCTGCTTTGTGACAACGTCAGTTGTAAAAAGCGCTATATACAATGGTGTGAAAAACTATGTGCCCCCTTCCTGATTTATTATTATTTTGCATGTTTGTCACACTTAAATGTTTCTGCTCATCAAAAACCGTTAACTATTAGTCAAAAATAACATAATTGAA
>JBBPDA010000105.1:17620785-17640201 GCA_037974385.1 Arnoldichthys spilopterus | reverse complement strand
ACCACTTTGTATTGGTCTTTCACGTGGAATTCCAATAAAATTGATTCATGTTTGTGGCTGTAATGTGACAAAATGTTCATCTATATTACATAATTGTCTCAAAATAGACCATTACAATAATTTAACCAATGTTTTTATATTTTTATATTAAGGCAATGAGAGTTGCAGCTCAATTATTATATTTTATTTTTAATACATGTGACAGTATAGCTGAATTCAAGTATGTGATACAGACACAGGTATCACTGTACTTGAATTTGATGATTGACACACTGCTGCATGTGTACTTTGATCTGCATTGATGGAGTTCCATTTGATAGACCATAATTGTAATGTGTCCTCAGGGGAAGCTAACAGCTCAGGGGAAACTGCTTCAGCAAGACACTTTTACACTCATCGAACAAGAAACTGGTGCCCTGCCCCGGCCCAAACAGAGGCAGGTCTTCCTTTTTGAGCAGCTTGTCATCCTCAGTGAACCAATCGACCGCAAGAAAGAATTCGCTCTGCCGGGATACATCTACAAGAACAGCATCAAGGTAAAGATGAGCGGTTTAAAAATGAATACAAATTAGCTTAATTCCCATTTAAATGATCCGATTTAGAAGAGTTAATTTTACTCTCATTTTCTCCACATAATCCACAATATTCAAGAAGTAAGTCTCACACCTCCTGCTTCTGGTCACTGATTCAGACTCTTCATATACAAAGCACAAACAGAAAGAGGAAGCCAGAGACAGTCCACAGAGAGATAATGTAAGAGAGCTGAAAAAGAAAAATCTAAATATATTATAGCATTTTATGTTATGTAATGGTTTTATTAGGGTAAATTCTAAAATACTTTATTTAAATTGCATCCAACAGCTATTCAGTCAATGTATAAATAATTACTAGATCAGCACAAGTTGAACAAAAATTGATATCTTCTAAAAAAAAGGCCAACCAATAAAAAAAGTAATAGTATCTATCTTAAATTTTGTCAGAACATTTGTCCACTTACATAAACATAATGCCCCTTTAATTAACATTTTTCTGTAACATTTGAAGATGGCAGCTTTTAAACTGTGTGAATTTTTTATGATAAACTGACTAATGAAAGTGCTCTAATATTACTTAAAAGGTGAAAGTGTTTTTTGGACAATGATGATAAGTCTACAGTGCTTTCATTACTTGTTAGAAACATTAGACTCGGAATTCCATAAACAAGTATATTTGATGATATATGACATTTTAACATGGCTGGAGGCAAATTTATCTAGTAAGGGTGATATAAACTTTCATTGCTGGTTAGCCTTTGCACACAAAACAAGTCTTGGCTGATGAAGTACATCCAGGGGAGAGAGAAAATTGCCTAGATAATATTTTTCTGAACTTTCTTTAAGGTGAGCTGTTTGGGTATAGAGGACCGCTGCCCTGATGACCCCTGTCGGTTGGTTCTTACGGCTCGAGGTGCCAGTGGAGGTGTGCAGCGGTTTGTCCTTCAGGCATCTTCCATGGAAACCAGACTGTCCTGGGCCAATGATATTATTCAAATTCTGGAAACCCAGCACAATTTCCTCATTGGTAACTTTTTACTGCTATAAGCATCCATAATATGAAAAGTGGAAGGCCGATTTACACTGAGGAGACTCTGCTCTTCACCTCCTTTCTGGTTTTCTGTCATAGCCCTGCAATCACCTATTGAGTATCAGAAGCGTGAGAGCAAGTCGCTCAGTCTGGGCAGAGGCATGAGGACATCAGCTTCTGTGAGCTCTGCCCTTGGATCCTATAACTCTGCCTCCATCGACAGCCAGAAGCGGCCATACCTCCGCTCCTGCAACTCCTCACTGCCTGCCATAATCCTCACCAAACAATAGGTAAGTAGCTCTGTTTACAGTAGTACTGTTTCACATTGCACTCTAGGGTGATTAGTCGACAAAGCTGATTAGTCATTGACAATGCATATTATGGGAAAGTGTGCATTGCATTTTGTATTTAAAAACAAATAATAAAACAAGTACTTGTTAATGTTCTGTGATGTTCAAATGAGATATGGCGATTTTGACAGATTACAGTACCCTACAGGAAGTGTAGTTGGCAGTATGGCTTCTTTTGCTTTCATGAACCATAAAAAGTAAATTGAATGATGGCACCACTATCACAGGATCCAAATGAGAGAAAACAAAAATGACTTGGAAGACAAAATGACTTGCTTAATCTATTAATTTAATAATAGTCAATAAAAAGTCATATTACATGATCTTTGTAGAATAAGAACAAAGCTCTGATGTCTCTTCCTGTTCCCTAACCCTCTTGTCATCCTCTGAGCAGAGACTCTGTACTAGGAGTCATGCTGTTTTCTGGAATCATGTCTTTGAGTGTCTCCTCATCAGGAGAGGGTAAAGATTAGGAAGCCCTGCTTTAGTTGATGTATCCTGAGGGTGGAGAAGAACTTTTGAAAATCTACAAGTGCTTTGGGACAAATGAGGGTGCAATGTTTTACCACTTGTTGGCTACAGTAGAAGGATGCTAGATAGCTAATGTTACTGTTCACAAGTCAAGTATCATGTCTGCATTTATTATCTCCTTCATCATTCCTTATTACTGTGTGAGGATTTCCAATGCATATAAGATATTTGCGCAATGCATGTGGAGTGATTCAGTGAGGGATGGATAAAAATGCAATAAAGGATATATAATCATGAATCTGATGAGGCTGAGGGATGCGATGTAATACAGAAATGCTAGTTTGAAGCTTGAATGCTCATGCAGAATCATCAGTGACGTCTCAGACCTGTTCTTGACTAAGGATTCAGGGTGACATATTAGTACAGTGATGTACAATAACTATATAAGCAATAAGCAAATTGTCTTTTCTTTTTTCCTGCAACTGTATCTCATTTTATGGCTGTATTTTAAAGTAGGTATATTTAATTAGAACGTCTTTTTTTACTATAACTGCTTATGTAGAAAAGAACGTCTGGCAGGTCAACATACACTTATCCTTTCACTACCTTACATTAGAATAACGTCACTGTTCAAGAAAACCAAGTATCTCTAGACTTTACAGGAGAAAGCAGAAACATTCCTGCATTGTAAAGTAAGTGAATGGAAAAACAATTAAAAGCAAGTGATTGTGGAGCATTTCCATTGGTCTGTTGATCATGTAAATGCCAGCTGCTGTTTTGATGTTAAATAAAAAGGGAGATACGTGATTTTCTCTGAAAAGCAGCAATAGATAACTAGATTCTTAGATTCTAAAGCAGTGACTTGGCAATAAAATGTCTTACTACTTCAAAACAAACACATATCATTTGTATAATACATCTGTTATTTAATTGTATTCTATTACTTATTAATAAATTGTTAATGGTTGACAAATTAACTTGTATACCTAAAGAGTATTAAATAAACTACATTGTATAGAATCACAGTATCAAGTTTAGTGACCTTTAGTGAACTCCAAGACACCACCAGATTTCATGCTAGTCAGACTGTAAGAGATGGTAAGATATGACTTTTTTCTTGTTTTTACCTAATATCCTAGTATTGATTTATTGATGTATTTGCATTTTGCATCTGTGAAACCTTAAATCTTGAATAAACAAGTTAAAAACAATCACAAAACCCACATGTTTAATGAGTTGGTCTAATTCTTTAAAGTGATATACATTGTCAGAGACTGAATAGATGTCTAGTAGCGATCCTTACCAGATAACTTGTATTGAGAAAAATTGCTTCTGGCTTAATCAAATTGTAGATGGTGCTTCTGAGCAAGTTTAAAAAGGTTACGTCTCGAGCTTAAAAGTATAAAATGCTTAAAGCCCTTTTCAGCTTCATTCACATGACTTGTGTATATTCGTGATAGCAGTTAGCTGCCGAGCTCACCAGCCAATTGTATTTTACTCCAACAGATAATGACGGTCTTAACTAAATGTTATAATGTGGTGAAAGTGTGCGGTCAGGCTGAATCGCTCGTGAGGTTTCATTTTCCCTTTCAATTTTGCTGAGCTTGTTCTACAGGCAGAACAGTTATTTGCAGCACCCAATTAAGATTTCTGTCACTCAGGCACCTGAGTGTGGGTGCCATACCCCTTGTAAGCAAAAAACAAAATGCATTCCCCTTGTTAACCTGCCATCACAGTGTATGTGTGTTGGTTGAGGGTGTGGGAGCAGAAGGTGTTCTTATTGTGTCATCCCCCTGTTAAAAATAACAAATAACCCTAACCCTCCTGGTCCTATTTCCCAAAACCTTTTTCCATTTAAAATGGAAAATTTTCCATCCAGGCTCCAAGAACAGAAACCATGAAAAGACATGGAGTCCTAAAGGTTATAACACACGCACACTCAAAACTGTGAAAATAAATAAATAAATAAATAAATAAATAAAAAAGAGATTATAACCTTTTAAATTATTATACTCAAAAATTTAATCTCATTCCATTCCACACAGTTCCAGGAGCTCTCTAACATTTACAAAAAGGGACAACATTTTTCTCTAATAGTTGTGGGGAATTTGCATACTACATGAATGACCTGTAAATGTTGACTAATAAGTGATGCGTGAATTCTCATTTATGGACACAGGGCAATCACCTAGTGGTGGAAATACAAAACAGCAAGAGAAATGAGGACTCATTGTGGTCCGTGCAGACACAGTGAGAAAGCCAGAGGAGAAGAAACAGTCAGTGCAGCATAGAAAAAAATGCAGTGAGCTTGAGGCATACTCACATTCATGAAGCAGGAAGGACAGTGCACGGCAACATGGAACCAAAAAAATCAATGCGTAGACTATCATCCTTTAAGTCCATACAGAGCTCCTATACTCCTATCACTGCTTTTCGCCAACCTCAAATGAACTGAGGTTCCTCACAGGCACAGCAGGCCCAAATTCCAAAGCACTCCATAAAATCAATTATTTCAGTCACAAACCACTTTCTTCTCTCATGTTCTCTTCTGGTCCTCAGATATGGAGATCCAAATAGGAGAAGAGGCACTTGGCAGCAATCCAATATAATTGCTATGCCCATAATCGCAAAGCCTTGGTCAGGGCTCGTAAAGGTTAAGTGTTAAAATTTGTTTTACAAATACAAAAACAAGACTTTTAAAAAAAAAAAAAAAAAATTCTCAGAGGGAGCCACCTGGTGGTCAAAACTACAAGGTTGACATAATCTCAACTAGTAAAAAGCAAAGCAAACCATATGACCTCCATCTGACAAACCCATGCATGTATGGATGGATTCTTCTGAAACCACCCTCAAAACATTCACCCCCATCCCATCAAGTAGCAATGCAGCTCCATCAACAGCCAGATTAAAAAAAACATGGGCAAGCATATAGCCTATACACAAATACCCACAGCTGAAATGTCTTTTCCATCTCTTCCTAATCTTTGCCTTCATTAACAATTGGTGGGGTTCACCTCAGTACAGCAGACTTTTATATTACAGTAGTTTCCATAGGGATTGTTCCCATCCAACATTAACAATGCATGTGGAACCACAAAGAAATATACACACATTTCACACATGACAAAAAAGAGATGATTGTACAGTATCAATCCTAGCATGGACTTGACAAAGTAAGAAATTTTTACTGCTCATGCTCTTGAATGCTGGAATGAGAAAATAAGGAAGGGGCTTCATACTCAGAGGACAGTTTGGATAGAAAGGTCAGACAGCTATGGTCATTGGGACAGAACAGAGCTATTTCCAGTTAGCAAGTCATTTCAGAAAGATACTATTATATACGTTGTCCTACTCTGATTCTGTTGCACCTGAGACTATGACCATGCATCGTAAAGGACTGAATACAATTCATATTTATACAAAATTACTTTACCACCATACTTCTTACACAACTAGAGGAGAATTTTCCCACAGATTTCAAGATATTCTCAACATTTTCAATCTAACATCTATCTGCTGCCTTTGTAGCATTCATCTGATTAGCATGGATAACAATATCCAGATATTTCTCTGTAATTAAAAAATGTACAGAAAACCCACTGACACTTAAATAGAAGTCACTGGGCTGTGAGGTGGGTAGTCTAAACTCATACTCAAAAAGTATTGTAACTGCTTTAACATGGTCAAAAACTATTGATGAAACATATAAACAATTTGCATTAATGTAGACAATAAGGTCATCCATACATCATTTAATCATATACATGTTTTCAGGTTACATGGAGCCTTTAGCCTTAGCCATCTGGTTCAGAAACCAGTTGTTACCCTCCCACTTCTCTAGAGAATGTGATATCACACATCCCACACTGATTCACTGACTGGTTCTTGTGTGGTTCTGGTTTGCCTAAAATTGGAAATCATACCAAATTCACACTGTCAATGTAAATGTTGCACCCTGAACGAAATCAATGCAGTAGAATTATTGCTGAACAAGGGCAAGTGCCATTAATATGAAGCATCACAACCTATTTAGGTGATAACAGCACTCTCTTCTGGAGAATCTTCAGTCAACAGAGTAAATCTGTAAAATATACACTAGTTTTCTAGAGCGAGTAGAATTGTTATAGGACTGCGTATAATCATACAAGGAGATCAGAAAACCTCAGGAAATGCTTCAACCTCAAATTAACAGCTTTTGCAAAACATTCTCACATGTGTCTCATCCTAAGACCTTTACTGAGTTTCAGAATCTAAATTTGCTAATGTCAGATATTCACATATAATGTATCTATCACATAATAAAATGTTTCTTTCATGGAATTGAGTCAGTGTGTTTTTGTTTGCTTCTAAGTACTTGAAACACTTTAAAATACAGATGGAGCAGATAGGTATTAGGCTGAAAAATGTTGGAGTCTTTCTTTAACTGTTAAACATATTTTCCTGCAAGAATCTGGCAAGAACACTTGATGATTTGTGGTACTGTGGTTGGCATCTTATGTCTGCATAATGACAGCCCTGGACTAGATCCAGTTTAATTAAACCCAGGACAATAAGGACATCATACTGTTATGCTAAAGAAGAGACAGAGTTTAGCTCTGATGGGAGCTAGACTGTGATTTTCAGTCTCATGAGAAAATGGCTGCATTTTACACAAGGCTCCTACCACATGAAGACAGACAAGCAAAAACAAATTAAAACAAAGAAGGAGTTAAAGCAAGACAGGGCAGGGGCTTTTGGCAATATGGAGAGAAAGAGAAAGTCTAAAGTTGAAGCTGGTTTTTATGGCCTATTATTCCCCCTCCAGTCAAGCTCAGGGTCCATTCTCTCAAATAAGTCCATTTGTATTAGTGCAAACATACAGAGAGAAGGCCCTCAAGCATGAACATACACAAACACATGCACACTTTATACTCCTGGAAGGAACGGAAAGAGCTGAGGCGGCGATCTGTCAGTGGAATGCCCTAAAGAGGAAGTCTCCCTTTCTTGGCTTTAAAAAAAAAGAGTTCATCTATTGTCCATCTAACTTCTTATGCCTTTAGTTTTAAATGAAGAATTTCTTTCCATCATATGAATTATCATGAGGGAAAACTCTCTTAAAGACATAAAGTAGAATGATTTTTAACCTTTACTGGCAAAAGAGAAAGGGTGACTGACTTGCTGGAGATAAGGAATGATCTGTATTTAAAGAATTTGCTTAAAAATAAAACAGCACATAAAAATATGACCTTAACTCTGTAGATATTAAAAACATCACCACCATCAACAACAAAAAACAACTGGCTGTTTTCTCATCTGCCAGTCACAGTAAATGATGTATATGGCCCCTCCAAAAGGAGAGGACTATTTCTGAATATTCCCACACCGAAATGGGGGAAAGGGACTACACATCAGACTGTACACATACACACATCAACACACACACACACAAACACACACACTCGCACACACACACACACACACACACACACACTCGCGCACACACACACACACACACACACACACACACACACACACAAACACACACAAACACACACTCGCACACCTACACACACACACACATAAATACTACCCCAAATCCACTAAAAGACTGTCTTTAGCTACTCAGGTAAAGAGGTCTTTTGAGAGAGGAAGACCAAAAAAGAGATTGAGTGGGCTATGGAAGAGTGTGCTCAGTTGTGTGTGAGACACTGGAAGCGGTTCTTGAAGTACAAGAGGCCATTTTTGGTATGTGTGGCATCAGAAGATGCTGGAGGGTAACGGAACTTGGCGTAGGTTTTGTCGCTTTCCGATTGGCCCCACGGAAGCTTGATCTTGGTGGCATGATTTACTATGACATCATCACATGAGCCGACATGAAGTGAGCCCAGCCCATCAATGAAAAACTCTGAAAAACAAAGCAGAAACAAAAAAAACAGGTCAAATTCAGAATTCAGAAATGTTTTTTTGGACTTTACTTTGTGCACAGGTGAACAGGTTTCATGCTGGAACAAGAAAGATTTTTCCCTAACCTGCTACAAAGTGGGAAGCGTATATTTGCTTAAGTGCCTTCGTATGTTGTAGCATTAACATTACCAATGAATGAAACTAAGGGGCCTAGCCCAAACCCTGAAAAACAGCTTCAGACCATTATGCCCCGTCCTCAATTGACGGTTGGCACTATCCATTCTGGTTGGTTCACCTGGCATCTGGTAAACCTAGCTTTGTCTATCAGAATGCCAAATAGTGAAGCCTGATTCATTGCTCCACAGAACACATTTCCACTTCTCCAGAGACCAGTGGTAATGTGCTTTACACCACTCCAGCTGACAACTGGCATTGTGCAGATTGATGTTAGGCTTATGTGCAATCAGATGCATAGTTAATGACCAGATGTTGCTTACAGAGGAAGATCTAATCATCTACAATACGAAAAGGAGTGATATAAACAAGCAGAATGCAGTTTGTCAATAAGCAGCAACTACTAACATGCTCTGCCATGAATGGGTTGCAAGGAAGCTGGATCTGTGTAATTTTCTTTTCATTTTTAATACTAGCAGAGTTAAATGAAGAGTAAGAATAGAGCCACTTCTAAACTGCACCTGTTATCAATGAAGTCTTTGAAGACATGAAGCGTCACAAGACATGTGCTCAAGAAGAATCTATTTTTTGCTGCTTGCCTCCTACAGGCAAATATAAACATACAAGGGCCAACAAAACACTACAGTTTCTCATTTGTGGCAAACTATAACCTTGTTAAACTTGTTTAAAACAGGGTGATCAGAGCACAAACTAATTCTACAGCCTCTCAAAGAGTGTAACATTGTTGAGAGAACAAAGCACAAACTAATTTTACAGCCTCTCAAAGAGTGTAACATTGTTGAGAGAACAAAGCACAAACTAATTTTACAGCCTCTCAAATAGTGTAACATTGTTGAGAGAACAGTGATATAAAAGTGGCTTTAATATTTTAACTTTCTCAGTTTCAAAGCATACTGTAACAATTGATGGTTGGAAGTAAGTAAGTGCAAGCTACGGTTTTAACTATGATTTATTTAAATAAAGGATTAACACTAAGACAGGACATAAACTAAGAATATTGCAAAACAAAGACCAAGAAAACCTAACAGAATCTAATGACAGGATAGAGACTACAGATGAGTACAACAGTGATACACAACAGAGAAACGACCAGGCAGATACAAACATAATAGACTAAATAAGGAGACAAGACAAAAGACTAAAGACTAAGAGTAAAGTACATAATATTTTGAAAAGATTCAGGAAATCTGAAGGACTCTTACTCCTTGTATAACAGGGTCAGAGACCACTTCTGAATGTGCGTGACCCTCAAACATACAGAGGGCACTGCATGAGAAACCTTTATGCTACTGTGCTAAATATAAAAATGTGCTCGAAAGTGTGGGAACCCTTTTCTGTATTTCTGGGTAAATTTGACCTGAAACATTATCTGACTTTCACACAAATCCAAATCCATATATGCAAGTGGCAAAAGTATTTAAAGTTCTGCAATAAATTTGAAGGTGAAATTAAGACGCGTTTTTTTGCTGGTGCTGTCAGATTAGCATGTTTTTTTTTTGAGCATGTGCATTAAACAACAGTTTGAAATGTCATTATTGAGCCAAAACTGCTTTTTAAATCTAAGAATACATTCTGATGAATCTGAGTTTTGCAAAATATTACAAAAAGAATTAGCAGCGGTTTTATGTTAACAAAACCTATTAACTTTTATGTGTAGAGTGTCCACCCTTCAACCCCCAGACTCACCCAAGTGGGCAACGCGGGCTAGTCGTGGGTCAAAGCCCACCTGCTGCACCTTATCTGTCCGGCCCAGAAAGAAATTAATGACTCCGTCAGTAATCACGCAGTTGGGGAAGCCTTGGATGATATGATGGAACCCGCGTCTCATGTGCAGGCAGTCCCCATCTTCTTCTCCTGCTTCTATAGAAATGGTCTGCCTGTAAGTGGCAGTGTAGCCTGTAGCCTCTCGTACTGCACCACCAACCTGCACACAAAAGAAATTCTTTTATTCCTCTTTCTATTCGTGCACTTAACTAAGAATTCAGGTGGAGATAGCCCTGTCCATTAGTGACCCCTCTATTTATTTATTATTTATTCACTTATTTTTGGTATTTTGCTTTATGTTTTTTAGTCCTAACACAACTCTATTATTATTTGTTATTTTAATTTTGGCAGAAGCTGTTTTGCTAGGTGTTAAGTTGTTGTGTGGTCTGTGTGGTACATTTTTTATGTGGTGTATGCTGCTGCACATAAATTGCCTTTTGGGAACTGAACTGAAATTAAATATCTCTGGAAGCTGCTGAGAGAATAACAGGACGCAGGTTTATCCTTTACTCCCACTCTTTAAGGGCTGCTGGTGTTTGATAAACTGGAAATGACAGTTTAGATGCCAGTGTGTGGGGGAGTTTGTGTGTTCTCCAGAGCAATGTGCTCAACACTGCAGGCTATGGAAATACTGAAGCTTTTTGTCTGAAAGGTCACATAACTGACCCAGTGTAGAACAGACATTTCTATTTACTGTAACTAGACTAAAAAGGCCAGCCCTTTCTGCTCTTTCAGACCCTCCATACAGCACACATACTAAACCCCACTGTATAGCTGTTTCTCAGTGTTTTTATTTGCTATTTGCCATTTTAAGTAAAAAAAAAAAAAGAATAACACTAGTTTAAACAGTCTTCCTTATGTCTTATGTCATATGTGTAGACTTAAAGTAAATAGAAAAACAGTTCTCAGCATTATGTTTCCAGCTAATTAGCTTGTATTTTCTTATTATTTATATTAATGCTAAACATTATGTTTGGAATCACTTTACATGGATTTATAATTTTAGCCATGCCTAATAATTTAATCACTACTAATGGAGTGGCCTATTAATAATGTGCTTATGAACAAGTGTTTATCATCATGAGCCAAGTGTTTGCAGTGAAGCAGAGTTGTTAATGTAGCTTAACTCTTCAGAGGAAGCGGTTGTTTGTTCAATAATGACTGTTATTTTCAGTTAGTGGTTCAATTGAATTTAAGGCAATCAGACGCAGTAGAATATTCAAGCAACCACTCATGTCATTTTAAGTTAAACAACTTTAAAGGGTTTAAAGGCCGATGTAATTACACTGGGTTAAAAATTACTTCATTATCACATCAGTGTAGTGCAAGTGTCTCACCAGGTCAAGTGTTGTTTTCTCCAGCACATCCACCAATTTCTCCAGTTTGGTGTTGGCAGTGAAGATAAAATCATCGTCCACCCACAGCACATACTTAGTGGTAACCTGTGACACAGCCAGATTACGTCCTGCAAACCAACCCTGACACAAACACAAACACACACATGCAAATACATTTTTATGTCAGAAAGGGGTTTACATATGTCATACTTGTCTTAAAAATTAATATTTTAAAAATGTTAACCTTTTTCTATCAAGACACATTTCTTTCACCAAGAAAACAAGCTTTAGTGACAACATGAAAATTGATCTTGTTTTACCTTGTTAATCCACATCACTGGTCATACTAAACAGGATTCATCATCTCCAGTGTTGTGCAAATTACTGAAAATTAGTCATTACTACCTGTACTAAAATTATTAAAAATAATTATTTTCTGATTACTGCATATGAAAATGTTACAAGCAAAAGCACCTTTTGGATTACATCTAAATGTCAGTTTTTATTAACAACGCTAGTTAAGCAAGACTAAAAAAAGCAGCACTCTCGCATTAGAACATGTGTTACTTCAGAAAGAAAAATTAATGAAATCATTTTGAAATACCATGGAACAGTAAAAAACTTTGTTGGAGATGAAGATCTACCTTTCCAAATGGCATGATGTAGTGCTCTATGTAGGGGCCGGACACCATTTTTGGATTTTCACTGTCATCAGCTATTACTATGGTAACCGTTGGGTAGTACCGTCGTATGCTGTCTATCAGGTCCTGGAGCTTGTTATAGCGCAGAAAGGTTTTGGTGGCTATGGTGACAAGAGCACTGATGTTGTATTCTAAGAGAGAACACAAGCATTTACTCTAAATTAGGACTTTAGGTCACATTTTTCTTTTAAAACGCAAGAGGACTGAATGTGCGTTTGGTCAAAACTGCAATGTTGTATGAAGTTGTTATGAAGTGCAGTGCTGTGATGTTGTGAAGTGAAGTGGATTTCTTTTTTTTTACCAGTCCTGCTATTTCTGTTATGCTGTGTTAAAATGTACAAAGTGCCCTTGTGGATCTGTTATAAGTTTGTGTTGTTTTGTATTTTGTTGGGCTGACAAACCTTTGTCTGCATCTGAGCCAGTGTTGTAGAGTTTGGGTGTCACTCTATGGCGTATTTTGATAGTGAAAAGAGCCTGATGTCCTTCAGTCTCTAACTGCACTGCAACACAAAAACACAGACACTCATATCAAACCCAGATCAGATACTGTCCCATTGCTTCTTAGTGTTCAGTGTGAGTGAATAGTAGCAAAACTGTTGCAGGCATTTCAAAAGTATTCAGATGTCTCATAAACTGGAGCTGATTAACTTGTATAAAGTGCAGGAATGCATCAGTGCATAATATCAGTTGTGAACTCAAAATGATATATTAAATGTAGGTGTGTTTGTGTGTTTGTGTGTGAGAGAGTGGTGCAGCACATAACCATTTGGAAACAAACTGTTAAGCCATTTTTAACTCACTGCTCCAGGACTCATTTTCTTTTCAGCAAAATCTTCTTTCACAAGGTGGATGTCATGTTTTAGATTGTTTATCATTTAAGCAGCAATTTGTCTTTGCTGACAGCAGCATGTTAACATCCAAAATGCCTTTCTGATCCCACCAATAAACACAAAATTACCACACCACTCTTAATAAAAACAGCCCTAGATTCCAGGGTTTCAATTTCTGTTAGTCCATAGCACCCTCTAAAATCACCCTTTTCAAGAGCAGTGCAATCCTGCCATGCACAACATTGTGGTTCAGGGTTTTTTTCTTTTGGTGGGTTCATGAACTTTAACATTAGCCAATGTGAGAGAGGCCTTTTGTTGCTTGGATATTCCACTGGGTTCCTTTGTGACCTTGCAAACTATTAAATGCCTTGCTCTTCAGGTGATTTGCATTGGTCAAGCACTCCTGGAGAGGGCAACAGTGGTTTTGAATTTTCTCCATTAGTCTCAATTGGTGTCCATACTTTTTAGAAATAGTCCTGAAATCTTTTTTGGGTTCATGAGCATCAACATTTTTTCTGAGGTCCTCTGAAATCTCCTATGTATGTGTCGTGATTCACTTCCACATACATGTTGTGAAGATCAGACTTTAACAGATCAGTGATTTCTTTTAAAATAAAACACAAGTCCCACTCATGCCTTCAAATTAACTGCAAGGCCCAAAGGTTAACATCCTTATGCCATTCACAGATATGTAATATTAAGTATAAAATGTTTGTCTGATTTCTTTAAATTTGTAATGCTTTTTTTGCTTTTAGGTCATATTTGCTGTTTTAAGTCACATTTATGCAAAAAAATAGAAACAAAAAGCATCACTGTTAAGAACAGATAATGTCAAATGATGACGCACTTTGAAAAGAAAAAAAGATCTATTAAGAACATCTGTTGTAGTATATTCTTTTGCTAAACAAGTTCTAGCCTTAATTTTGTTGCATAATAATATTTAGATGGGATGCTATGATGCAAGCAAAACAAGACAAGAGTTTGGAAAATGCAAAAGATAATTTAAGTAAATTATTATAACAGCAGGTAAAAAACTGTATAAGTTTGTAAGCTTTTTCAATGAACATGAGCACCCCCCAAATATCTGACGCTTAAAATGTCACCTCTGTGTGTAAGTACCTGTGTCTGCAGTGCTGGGGTGGAACAGAGTGTTAGTGTAAGTGATGAACTGAAGCTGGCGGTTCAGATTGGGTAAGAAGCAGCTGCTTAGGCTCATGTGCATCTCACCATCACCTCTGACCTTTACCCCCTCTACGTCTGCTGCCACGTTAAATGTGCCCATAGATGCAGAGAAATTCAGCTAGAGAGAGACAAGGGTAAAGAATAAATAAATACATATATATTCGGAAACTTATCATTTTTGCCGTATCTCCACTTACTTTTCATTATTTGATGTAATTTAAAAATACAAGCTGTTCTTTACATTTTGGTAAAACTTCATGATAAACGTAAGTTTCAGGTGTGCAGGCCCGAGTCAAGGGGAGGAGACGTACAGTGTAGAAGGTTCCATACTTCCATACAGTTTTATTAATACTCCCAAAAAATTTAAACCCAGAAAGAAAGAAAGGAGTAAATCTTAAAGTGTATACACATTTTCAACTCAGGAGAGGACTATTCAGGAGAGGACAACCAATGAGTGAACAGAAGGCACATGTTGGGGGTGATCACTAGGGGACTAAGGGATACTAGGAAGTGTCAGTGTCTGTAATTGCTTTATTTAGTTCAAAAAGTTAATAAGTTACTTTACTTGCCACTGCCAGATATATTGAAATTACAGGTATGTGTTTCTTAATAGCCCATTACTTACAACACTGTGTTTAAATAAAAAAGATCAGAAAAACAAAGAAAAGGGTGAATGTAAATATAAAACTTACAGTGTAAACATCTCTGGGCAGGTCTTTTAAGGCCAAGCCTAAAACACAGCACAGTTGATTAATATCCATGATCAGCAGCTTTAAGTGAAACATTACATACACAATCACAATGTTCTTTTGCAGATGTTGTTTTGTGAAGGCCCACAAAACAACAACTTGTAAGCTTTGCTGTTTATAAAGTGTAACTGCACTGACACTGTGCTCCCACTGGAGAACATTCTGAGTTCTGGGACTCTTTCTTGTTCAGAGTCATGGACATTGTGAAATCAAATCACTAATGCTGTTATTGTAACTGGACTGAAGAATTCTAACGTTTGGACAAGTTATGTAAAAAGAAGTGCAATTACATTGATTTCGCCTGTTTAGGTTTATAAACTTTTAAAAATTTTGATGTACTGATGAAAAAGTTACCCGCTATAAGAATCGTCTTGAGTGGGCGAACCTCTACACCCTGTGTTGGGTATTGCAGTGGGCTATTAGCTTCAGCTACAATCAGCAAATCAGCAGGAGTCTGTGACCTACACACACAACACCCCACACACACACACACACACACACACACACACAGGACCTGATGTTTGTAAATATTAAACTGGAGCTCTTGATGTTGAACATTAACTTCCGCTTTGAAGCACATGTATTCTTGAACCAATTCCTTTTGTAAAGATTTCCATTTAGTCATTTAGCTTAAATTTTCATTGAACAGATCTTAGATAACTCAAGTGACTTCTAGACCGTGTTGATACAGAAAAGCCCCTCATTACCTAGAACTGTTGCGCGAAGAGCTACTCAATGCAAATAAACAGGAAGCCAACATTACTGCACATCCATGCACTGGGGCAAGCTATCTATTATAGCAAAATATCTATAATGATATCTAGGTAGATGTAATCAGGCTTTCCCACTTATTAAGCCTTCAAGTTTTATGTCAAATTAACCACCAACATAATTAAGAAACGACAGAGGAATCAATCAGTCACATTTGATTGACAATGCATGGGATCAATTTCATGAGTAAAATGTAACTTCTAAAGATCCTAAGTACATCAGCAACTGTGAATACATGCAGTATCTCAAACAACCTATATAGCAGCATATATTATAGCATATGTGTGTTTTTCTATGCCCAAACTAAAGGCCTAGATCTAAAAGCCATAATTTGCAAACGGCGTACGCAATAAAATGACCAATCAAATTAGGTAAAAGACAGATGTCCCTAATAAACTGCCAGATGAGTGCATGTAGATTGAGCTCTGCATACTGCATGTTTAAATGTGTTATTATGCTCCTCGCTACGTTACTGTGATTCAGACCTCATTTGGAAGCCCTGGTACTCTTTGGCGCGCCGTCTTTTCATCTCATCAAGCTCAGAGGGCTGAAAGGCTGTGTGCAGGGGGTGGGCAGACACTCGTGGGAACAGCAGTTGAGCAAACGGCAAGTTCACCCCTCCCCTCTCACCTTCACACACACAGCCATTATGTGCCAAAAGCCTGTGAGGACAGAAGACGGTTAATACTATATACAGCACTGAATAAAATGGTGTCAATCAGTATGTTAAAAGTATTGTAATCAGAGCAGTATATCACAACCACAATCTACACATGCAATTTTTTATTTGTAGTTTTCTAAAGCAGAAAAAACATGCAGGTCACCACCTCTTGTGACTACATACTGACCCAGCTACACTCTCCTTTACACGGTAGGGGATGGAGCTAGCACTGGGGTCTGGCTCTGGAAGTCTCTCCTCCAGCAGCCGCTCCACTCCAGGCCCTGGCCTCTGCCGGACATCCACAGTGCTGTAGGGCCGGGTGGGCCATGAGTGCAGCACTGCCAGAACCAGTACTACTGAAGCTACCAGAGCTAACAACACTGTCTTACGCAGAGAACGCATCCTACAAAACTAACACAAACATACAGTCAGTCATAAAATACTTACATGCAGGAACAGACATGCAAATGTATGAACACCCCACCAAGGGAATACCTTAACTTACTTTTTTAAGTGAAAAAGTAATAGCCCCAAGTTTCTCAATCAACCAGTAAACCAAAATGACTTACTGTAACATGTGGTTTAGGTATTAAAGACCTTCAGTAAAATAAATGATTTTAATGATTAAATACATTTTGTGTATTTAATATGTATATATTGTATTTGTAGGTGGTCAAGGTCAAACAGAGGCAGACGAAATTTGCACCAATTAAATTAATCTAAAATACCTATTACATAAGGACTATGTGGGATTTACTTCCATCTACTTTTGCAATGGGAAGTGAAAAATAGAAGGAAATAATATTTTAAAAGTTATATTGTAAGATCATACACAGACACAGAATGTAAGGTGCAACATAATCACTATTTAAAAAACAGACTATGAACTATATGAGTATTGTACACTGCTTTTCAGCTTTGATAGTTAGAAGGAAACTCAGATTAATGCATAACCTATATCCCTTAACTGACTATCAACAAAATCAACTTACTCTATTCAGTCAGTATGAAAGGTGTAGGATGCCATTGCTGCTCCCAAAAATCCATGGCAGTGATGAGCAGAATCCAAACATGGCTGACAGGAACGAATAGGGATGGTTGAGGACTATCCCCATCTGTTAATAAGATATAAATACCTAACTGTTATGTTGCAGTTACACAAAAGTAAATTGAGAACAGTTACAATGCAGACAGAAAACTGTTAAAAAGTATATTTGACCTGAAAAATATTGTGGTATGGGAAAGTATAATTGTTATTTACAAATTATAATCATCATTATGTTAATTATGTTCTGTAAAAGTTAAACATTACTCAGATTATTTAACTTAGATGATTAAAGAATCCCTGCCTTTTTACCTTATTTTTTTAAAGGCAAAATGTGATTTTTCATGACATGGCAAGTAATGAACAATTACCGATCTGAATCCCAATGGACATTAATATTATTTACTGGAACATATAAATATTTTTAAGGATAAGTTATCAAATTAGTATCTGAATGGGGGTTTATGTAGAAAACTGTGACTGTGAAAGCTTTAATTTATACAAATATAAATTCTTTTGCAGTAAAGCAGATGCTCTAATTCAACCAGTTAAATGTATTACAAAAACAAGACAACATTATGACAGTAACTGGATTAATGCTAGGCAACATAAAAAAATATTACAAACATGAAATATTACATAAAATACTATAAATATTACTTCAAATAAAGACAGAATAGTTAACATTTATTTTAACTGACAAACTATATCAGTATTTTAATTTAGGGCAGTGGTGGCCTAGTGGTTAGGACACTGCCTTTGCGACCTGAAGATCGCAGGTTCGAGTCCTGGCCCAGGCACTACTGAGGTACCCTTGGTACCGTCCCAGCAACACTGCTCCCCGGGCGCTGTTGGTAGCTGCCCGCTGCTGCACGTGTGATGGATGAAATGCAGAGGTCACATTTCCTTATGGTGCTTGAGTGTGTTCACAATGACAAACAGTCACTTTCAATTCACTTCATTTGTAATTTAATGACAAAATGAAAGTTAAAGGAATCTCAACCATTTATCCAACCATTTAACATGATTCATATTTACCAGGAGCTAGGCTACACTTTAAAAGTCTAACTATTGAAATGAACTATTATTACCAGGCCAGATGCATTCTGCCTATAAGCAAGAGGTACTTTATCTAGACATCCTCTAGGCCTTAGAGTTACACAAAAGATTAGCTCAAAATGAATAAATCGTTAATGAACAACACATTAGTGGTCCATCTATACTTAGAAACACTTTTGGGTCATTGGGAGCTTTTTTGTAGTTTGTGAGTCTCTCTGGCCTGAGTGAGAACTGTAAGTCAGAGAGAGAGAGTCAAAAGTCTACAGTCTAAGCTGTTTTTTATTGCTTGTTTACAGAAATGCTTCATTTCTTCAGCACTAATGCCCTGAGTTTTGGTAGCTGTACTGCCATTCTTTAATGGTGGTAAGTTTGGCCATTTGCATGTTCAGTAAATGTCATATAATCTGTACCGTGATCTGTGTGTGTCCTGCTGCTGGAAAGAAGGAGCCAGATCACAGCTGCTGCTGGCTACTCTGTTTAACCCCTTTACAAGCAGGGGTAGATTTGGTAAATTTTCACAGTTTGAAAAAATACTGCAAAATTCCACCTCATCCCATGCTTCTAACCTTGCTCCAAAGACACTTTTCCAAAACACTTTAGCACCCACTTCCTTAAACATGGTGAAACACACAGTCCTACTTCTTCAAATCTATTTAAAAGTTAGCTTACAAGATTTCAGGTAATATATTATATAATGTATATGAAACAAATTACCTACCTTACCTCTAAATGATGATGTTTGTATCTTTATAAATAAACAAACAAAAAGTTGAACTGGCAACATTAGCAGTGGAACTGTGGTGATGTCTGAATAGTTCAATAAAACTTTCCTATAAAATTGTCTTGATTTTAGCT
>JBBPDA010000105.1:17605195-17620685 GCA_037974385.1 Arnoldichthys spilopterus | reverse complement strand
AGTACTTCAGTTGTGTGTAATGGATCTAAAATATATGAAAGTCTAATGTTTATCAGTACATTACAGAAAATAATGAAGACAGAGGGTATCCATTAAGATTTGTAGTTGGTGGCACTTTCTGAGCCACATTCAGTCCATACTATAAATGGCTTACAATTAGTCAACTTCCATGTTACATTTAATCCTGATTTTCCTGCTCTGTCTCTGAATCAAGTATTATACTGATCAAGTCTTTCTGTAGCTGAATCAGGTGTGATTAAGCAGGAGACAAAATACAGTATGCACTGTGCAGAAGAATAGAGACAGAGGTTAGGAAGAATTGGTTGCAGAAGTGGCTTACCTACACGAAAACATTTAAGCGTGACTTTAATGCATCAGTGACTAATCAGTATAGTAATCGTGGCCTTTAAAGCAGATAGTTCCTAATGTGTGGTAAAGCCTGGCACAACTGCAGCTGGTTTTCAGTCTGTATCTACTTCCAAGACCACAGTTCAATACAGATTATGTATTTTGGAACAGGGAGTAGTTTGAATTTGCCAGGACAGAAATACCTCAGGAGTCAGATTAAGAAACACTGCTCTAGATATTTTCATTGTAAATAGCTCCCTAATCTAGAGCACAGTAGTTCAATAGCCAGTCTACCATATAAATATCTGGATGCAGTGACTCTTTGAACCTGACAAGGAATTCTGATTTCATTTAAAAAATGTAGTAATGTTGATTTCTAGACTCAATTATAGAGCAAACAGAAAATTAAATTACATTAGGCTTTACATCAGAGTTGACAATGGAGTATATAAGTTAAAAAGACTGTTCGGCAGCACAGCTCTAACATCAAAATTAAGTTTGTGGATGACACAACCACCTTGGGCCTCATCACAAAGAAAGATGTGATGGCCTAAAGAGCAGAGGTGAAGTCCCTGACCAGCTGGTGCCAGGCCAACAACCTTGCTCTCAATGTCAGTAAAACTGGACTTCAGGAGGCAGTGAAGGGGGAGACAAGTGCCCCTCCACATCAGCGATGCCAAGTTCCTTGATGTACACATTACCGAGGATTATCCTGGACACTGCATGCAGACTGTGGTCAAGAAAGTTCAGTGCCTCTTTTTCCTGAGGAGGCTAAGAAAGTTTGGCATAGATGCCAACATAATGAGAAACTTCTACAGGTGCACATTTGAGAACTTGATGATGGGCATCGTCAAGGATGACAGCCACCCAGCACACAGCCTGTTCTCACTGTTTCCATCTGGAGGATGCTACAAGAGCATGACTACCCACACCACGGGACTCAAGGACAGTTTTTATTATCAGGCCATCAGGTTACTGAATTCCTAACCTAACACTACACACTGTCACCATAATGCTTTTATACTCTTGATTGTTATTGTGAGCACATTCATCCTCCACAGCGAAATGTGACCTCTGCATTTAACCCACCACACGTGCACACTATCAACAGCACCCGGGGAGCAGTATCGCGGTACTCAAGGTCTCACTTACTAGTGCCCGGGCTGGGACTTGAACCTGAGACCTTCACCCACTTGGCCACCACTTTGATGTATCAAACAAAATTCCTCATACCTCACATTATGGACGACTCCAATAAGATAGTAATGCGCTCATTAGTATGCATTCCCTTCTTTCTCTGGCCACAGATATCTGGCATATCAAGCCCTTTCTATTTTCTTTTTATACATATTTTGAATATTTTATTTTTATATTCATTCAAACAATTCTTACTGCTGAGTTTCATAGTTCTTCTCGTCCAGCACGTCATTGTACTGATGACGCAACATTAAAATACATAAGTATATAAAAAAATATAAAAGATTAACAGAAAAACAACAATCATTTTGCTGCATATAACGTCAGTGTTTGGAAAAAAAATGCAATATATGGGGAGGCATATTCAGCATAACTGAATAATGAATGGGATGTGCCCCTAATTTATATTTTTATTACGGCCTTGCCTTCGAGAGGTTACATCCATTTCCTTATTTTATTTAATGGTTTGGAACTAAACTCTGCAGAGTGGCAGGTAGGAAGTAAGGGAGACGTGCTAAGTGAGTAGTCCAATAAAGACGCTTTTCGTGGCTACTGGGCTAACCCGTTTTACTCATTATCCAATAAGTGCACGCTCTGATTTTGACTGATGTTACAACTGACCTACCCCAAAGCGTCTTTCTTCGACGTTGTCCAATCCGCGTTTTTCTTCGCAGACGCTCTTTGTCTCGCAACAAATAACAAGTGAATTGACAACGCCAGTTTAACGTCAGTTTGGGGATGTGAGAAACATGGCTGCTTCCTTGGTTAGGTGGTTGAGGGGATTGTATGTGTTGTTCTTGATATGTCTTCTCTCCGTCTCTGCCTTCCTCAATCTGGAGGAATTAAATGAAATGAAGTATGGAATCCAGATTCTCCCCGACCCTGTTATTATGGGCCAGGTAAGCCTGTAACCTGGGCGAGTTGACGCTAGCTTGGTGTTTTGGTTACTTAACAGCAAGCTAAGCAGAGAGCTGCCGCTTCGTGTTAGTACAACACGAGTACCTGAGCAGCTAACGGTGGGTCGCTAACTCCGTGTGTCTTTGTATCTCAACGCCTGGTGATTTCAGCTTGGATGTTTAGCTAATTATATTAGCCGGTGCTAACCACAGTGATAAGCTAGTCCCTATATCTGACGTTATGGCAACAACAAGCTGTGTTGTCGGCTTGTGAACTTGGCAGATGCTGGTTAACTTAGTTACTTCCTGGGTTTTTCACATTGGTGTAAGTTAGTCGGTTTAATAAGCTGCAGGGAAAGACCAGTTCTGTGCGTCAGTAACCAAAAAATAGTTTCCTGTATCTGTTATCTTTGCATGGCAAAGGATTGAATTCTCATTCGTCTTAAGTTCCATATGCATGTCAGTTTAAACTGTATGCCTAAATATCATAAGCATCTTTCTAACACATGCAATCAGTAGGACCTTTTTCCCATTCATTTGTGTTACATTTTACTTTTCTCTCCTCTTGACTCCCCTTTCCTCTCTGTCTTCACCTGTCTCTTTCTCTGTCAGGTGGAAGATGTGATGCTTGTGTCCAATAAGTACAAGCAGCTTTACGAGTGTCGCTTGCCTGCTCAGGCAGTACGCTTCCACCAGGATCCAGTGCCAGAGGTGGACTCTCAGGGCTACAGTGGACCAGGAGTCCCTGAGCTCCTGAAGCCTATGCAGACTGCACCCTGCCTTGTCAAGGTTGCCACTTTTAACTCTCTTACACAAAAGAAATCATAAATACTGCTTCAGTAATGATAGAGCTGTAATCACACATACATTGTAATTGTCATAAGCTCTGACAATAATGTGATCATGAAGTGTTTCATTATCATCACCAGACCTTTGGTTTGTCTTAAATGTGTGTGATAGATATGGTGTTAATATTTTTTTCTGCACAGACCAAAGACTGGTGGACCTACGAGTTTTGCTATGGCCAGCACATCAGACAGTACCATTTGGAAGGTGCAGTATGTGTGTAAACATCTGACTTATAACTGTATACATTGTTAGTATACTGACAATTGTTTTAATGGTACAGTTAGTTCCATTTACCACAATAAGTACAATTTATTGCTGTTTTTAACATAAGAACTATTCACTTTTGCTTTGTAAATGAAGTATATATGTTTTAGACACAGTTTAATGCTGAGCTGTTTTTCTTTTGCCATGTGCAGATTCGGAGATCAAGGGCGATGTACTTTTTCTTGGTTATTTTGGGTCTGAATTTGACTGGACCAATGAAACTGCTAAGGTGAGGCACAGTTTTGATTTAAAGGATATAATTTACGGTTTGTCCCATAACATAGATTTTACTATATTTAAATCTCTGTCTCTTTCCCTGCCTTCCTCAGGCCACTAAGCAACATAAGCTGAAGAGGTACCACAGTCAGTCTTATGTCAATGGCTCAAAGTGTGACCTGAACGGCAGCCCTAGGGAGTCAGAAGTCAGGGTGAGAACAAATTCACACACACATACACAGGCACACATTTCCAAAATGTAATCTGCACATATATTTGAAAATGTTAATTGACAGTTGCCTTAGGGAAACATCAGGGAAGCAAGAGCATATGATAAACTGAATTTTGGTGTATCTTCTTCCCACTTCAGTTTGTGTGTGAAGAGGGCTCCAGTGATTATATAGCCCGTGTGGATGAGCCTCAGTCCTGTCGCTATGTTCTCACCGTACACACCTCTCGCACATGCCAACACCCACTCCTGCGGCCACCTTCATCTGCCAAGCCCCAGGGCATTGTGTGTCAACCTGCTCTCAGTGCCCAGCAGTACATGGACTATGTCAAAGCTCAAGTCTGTGAGTGCAGTTCCTATGTACCCTAGTGTGATGAGCACAGAAAATCTTCTCATGCTTCCTCTCATAATTAATACATTATTTTTAGAAATCCCATCTGTGAATTGACAGTAGCCAACACACTGACTCTCTCTCCCTTTCCCTCTTGCTCTCTCTCTCACTTTCACACTTTCATTTGCTCACTCTCTCTCTGTCTCTTTGGTTGGGTGGTTATATCTGCCTCTGCTATCTGTCTTCAGCGGACACTAAACGTAAAGTGGAACAGATCTCTGAGGAGCTGAGGACCCTGGATCAAATTCTGTCCAAAGATGAAAGCAGTGAAGGTGCAGAAAATGACAAAATAAGCAAAGAGCCGGTAAAACCAACTGATAAACTTGTTTCTGGCACTGAAGACAAAGGTCAGTGTATCAATGTACACAGGAGTTCTATGGCAATAAGAAAATAAAATGTATGATTTGTAAACTCTCCAGCTCGCATTTAACTGGTAAAGGATATAAGAAGATTTCCAGTGTTTTCACTTAAACTAAAATGTATTTTGTAAATAATAACAAATTTTAAATTTGATGCCAGAAACCCATTGTGTTACATCACCTTTTCTTATAATTACACTGTTTAATCATTTAGGAACTGAGGAGACAAATTGTTGTAGTCCTGCAGCCCAATCAAGCGCACACACTCTGTCACACTGTGTCTACAAAGCTGTGTTGTAGCGCATGCAGAGTAGGGTTTAGCTGAAATAACCATGGATGTCCTGGGGAACAGATACCATGCTAATAGCAGATTGTGTCTCTAAAATCCCCAAATACCCCTTTGCATCAATAGGACCTTCAAACCCGGGCCATGAGAGTCCATCTGAAATAGGTTCCGCTCCAGAGAATACAGCTGTGTTTCTGTATAGAATTGGAGTTTGGCTTTTGTCTTCTCATAATAGAGTTTCAGGACACATTTCTTGATGCAGTGACAACCTGTGTTAAAAGACAGTGATATTCTGAGTGGTAAGTCCTCCTGAGCCAGTGTGGCTATATTTATCACAGTAACAGAAGGGTTTCTCATGCAGTGCCTTCTGAGGGCTTCTGAAGGTTTCTGGCCTTGTCCTGAAGGGACTAAAATTTCTCTGGATTTTCTGAATCTTTTCGCAGTGTAATGCATTGTAGATGTGAGAGACCTCGATTCCTTGTAATCTTGTGTTGAGAAATGTTCTTTTTGAACTGACTGACAATTCTCTCATGAAGTTTGGCACAAAGAGGGGAGCCATGACCCATCTTTGCTTGCAGAGAATGAGCCTTTGGTGAATTCTCCTTTTATACATAATTATGATTACCTCACCTATTTCCAGCTCACCTGCTCATTGTGGAATGCTTCAAAATATTGTAACTTCAATATTCTGTAAACTTTTCAAAGTGTTTTTTTTTACATTTCAGCTAAAGTCTAAGAGAGTTAACTGATTCCACATTTTATTTTTTTTATTGCATTTTATTAAAAATTCCATGTTTTCCAAAAATAGGTTTGTATGTTTTCAAATGTTTTTTTTTCTTGTGTGTTTTGTGATCAGATGCTGTAGTGGCAGAAAGTGAATCAGCTGGTGATGAGCCAGAGGATACAGATGTCTGGGAGGGAGTTACCAAACCAGGGAGTGCAGACCCACAGACACATGAGGCACAGGTAAACTAAAAACTCAACCTGCATAGTCTGCACTCAGGTATTAAATACAGCTGTGCTGTTGGGGATGCATAAAATAAAGTTTAAAAATCAGATGTATTAACACATTTTTCTTTGTTTTTGTGACATAGTCCTGACTGAAGTATAGTGTTGGTGGGGGGCATAAACTAACAGGTTCAAAAAGAGCTTTTATGATGTCCGGTTTAAAAGTAATGGTCAAACAGACAAAAAGGAGCACTTTTTAATTTTTTAGACAAACTTTATAACTGGTCATTTATGCTGAAACTATAATTACTGTTGCAATTAACAGTCCTGTAAATATGTACACAATTTATGTAAAAAACAAACACAAAAAAGATGTAGAAATAACAAAATGGCAGCCTCAGCATCTTCAACTGTTTTGCTTATGTTAACATTCAGTGAAAGTGCGCCGTTGAACTTTTTACAATATTTTTCTACAGGAGCCTGAAGATGCACAGGATAACCAGGCTCAGGACAATGACTGTAAGAAAAAGTGTATCATAATCATATTAACAGATGACATGGGGCAAACATAGACCATTGTGGCATTTTTCAATGTAGAATGTAAAACATCATTTAGCTTTTTCCTCTAATCCTAATGTATGTTTTTGTAATCACTAATGCAGACATAGTGTGGCACCACACAAATGTAATCAAACTTCCGTTATTCTCATTTTGGGGTTTCAAAAACCAAATTGAGATGAGCTTGAAATTCCAGGTCTCCCAGCTATTTTAAATATTGAAGGAAACTTTTCATTTTCTTTTTCTTTCTGTTTTTGCAGTATTTGGGGATGAAAAGTTTAATTTTAAAATAATCACAGACCCGGCTGACCTGATGAAGTTTGTTCAGCACCTCAGGGAGAGCAACAGAAAAGTGAGCACTGCAGACAGTCACAGCTAACATTTTCTCTTACTTTACACATTGAGCCCTAACCCTCAGATTAATAACAGAAACTCTGGTCCATGCAGTTAAATACAAGCCATGTTCACGCTACACCAAGACTATTAGTTTTTTTCTGTTTTCCCACATTGTATGTGAAATGTAATAAGAAGACTATGCTAAAAATTGAGAACCCTTTTTACAGAAGAAACAAAGCCAAGAAGAGAAGATGGAGGAAAAAGATGCTGAAGAGGAAGGAGATGACGATGAACAATTGCTTAAGGAGTTTGAAGAAGAAATGACCGATCTTTCCGTGCCTTCTTCTAAAATAGAGGAAATTAAAGAAGAAATGCAGAAAGAGTTTGATAACATCATCGAAGAGGTACTGGTTCCTAGCAAATGTTATCATTCTACTTTCAGCCATGTCACAGAAAATGTTGGATCATACCTATGAACATCTCAAATCTCAAAGTGTCAAATAGGTCAAAGTGTCTGTCTTGTCAGTTTGGCTAGTTTCATTTTATCAATCATTTTGGTGCTGCTTGTCATCTGGACAACCATATACTTCGTTCAGCTATAACATTAACATCACTGCCGTTAAAGTGAATATAATTTACTAAATGGTATTTTCACTGCAGTGGCACCTGTCCGAGCAGTGGGATATATTAGGAAGCAAGTGAATAGTCAGTTCCTGAAGTTAGTTTGCTGGAGGCAGTAAAAATGTCAGAGTGTAAGGATCTAAGCCACTTTGAGCAAGGATTGGCGACAGAGTCAGAGCATTTCTAAAATGGCAGGTCTTGTGGAGTGTTCCAGGTATGCAGTATTTAGTACCTACCAACAGTGATTCAGTGAAAGACAAGTGGTGAATCAGAGACCAAATGATGGGCACATTTGATGTCACAAAACAATTTTAACAAGATTCTGCAAAAATGTAGGGAAGCTACTGACTTATCAATAATATTCTCACAGCAAATAAGCTTTTTCTTCTGTTGATGGCACATTTGTCTGAGGTAAAACTAGGAAATGATGAATTTAGATATTGAATGTTAAAGCTCCTCTTACTCTTTTTAAACTGGTCTTCAGGGACTTGCACTTCTTAATGAGATGCAACTTGGGCTGGAGCAATATATGCATGCCCCAAAGGTCCCTGAAAACCAGCTTAAAAACCAGCTTGTAAAAATATTGTTTTTTATGTCTTTCAGGCTCAGCAGGAGTTGGAGACTGAGGGTCTTAAAGGGGAGTTTGATCGCTCTCAGGCAACCCAGACACTGGAGAACACTTTAGGCAAACTGCTGGATCGCCTTGAGGATAAGACTGGACAGGACACTGAATCAGATGCAGAGAAACACACGAACATGCAACAAAATGCAAATGCTCCACCTGAGGAGGACGCAAGTCCTGCTCGTGGCAGCCCTAATCTTGTACCTAAAACCCCAGGTAAAAAGAATGATGAACTAAATAACAAATGTAGGGCATGGGTGTGTAGTTTTGGTCCTGGAGGGCTGCCTAGCTGTGGTTTTTGTGATTTTTTATTTTTATTTTATTTTTTTTTTTTTTCCCCCCCAACTTCTTAACCTTTCATCTGTCTAAGGAGATGAATCTGGTTTGTTTGAGCAGGGATAATAATTAAAATGTGTAGGACATCAGTGCACATCTCCAGTGCACATCTCCAGTCCTGGAGATCTTCCACCATGGCAAGTTTAGATCTAACACATCTGGCTTTTGTGTTCATGAATCAGATGTGGTTTGAAGCTAAACTCTATACCATGGTAAATCTCCAGGACTGGAGTTGGGCACCCCTGGTGTTGACCTTCAGGATCCAAATTAAATGGTATATGGTAAAACAATTCAATTTAAATGTGGACGTTTGTATGAGTAAAGGAATGCATAGATGGTAAACATTATGGTCGTAATTTTAATTTCAGTTTTATGAATTATATCTGCATATCTGTATATATGTAGATGAGCATACTTCATATTCCAGTCCATATTCACTGTTTGTCACCATGCTTTTGTTTCACTGACAAAATGGTATTTTGCATACATATGAAACACTAATACATCTTTAGAATGCTACAGTAACCATGTACTACACCCAAGTAATGGCTGCAAAATGATCTTTCCATTGAGAGGCATACTGGAATACAGGGAGAGTTAAGTTTTTCGCTAGGGTAATCCCCTCCCCTTTTGTCTCTTGTTACCTCAGTGCGGGAGCTTGGCAATGGTGAGCAGGTAAAAATCAGGGTGACTAAATATAAGGTGGGTGGAGACATGGCTGCAGGAGCGGTTGCCGGGGGAGATGGTCATGAGGGAGGTGTGAAGGTGCGAGAGCTGGGCGAAAGTGACCCACAGTGGCAGCAGATTCAGGAAGTGGTCAAAGAACAGCTAGAAAGAGCTGGCATCAAGGCCGAAGGTAGGCCAGAGCGCACACACACGCACTTTAAGTACTATCTACCTGTGTGTGTTTATGCAGCTTAGTTCAAGTTCTTAACGTCGCTTTTGCCTTGGCTCTTTCCTTGGCTTTTTCCTGACTAACTCTTTGCTTTCTTTTTCTGAGTGACCACTTGTCACTTTAGTTACTTCGCTTCTCTTGACTTTTGCTGCATTTGGTAAAAAGTGTGCAGTTGGCACTTAATGAAAGCTTCTTTGTCACAGCAATATTAAAATTATGTCTGTCTTGTAAGAAGCAACACTGGAGTGTAGATGGGTTTGTCTATTGTCCTTTTAATAGAATTTGAAATCCTAACATTCCACAAGTAGTAATAATAATCCAGTTATAAATAGGAAGACCTACATTTTGCACAGGCAAAGTGCACTACTGATTTTATGCCTCAGCTTAGAACTTTTGAAGGCAGTAAAAACTTTAAAAAGTTGAAATTGACTCGTGTACAGGAATTTGAAATAGAAACTGTAGTATTGGTTGTGTTCATTTACTACTGGGTTAATTACAGCCATCATTAGCATGTGTTCTAATACATATGGGTCTGGTATTTAAAGGACAGCACATTGATATGTTTTCAGGGTTCTTCATTACAATCACATTAACAATCATCATCTAGAAGACTGCATTCTTTGTGTCTGCCATCACTTCATTAACTACTGCATGCATCATCTCTTTTCTTTCTGTTCCGTACTATTGGTGCAAACATACATGAAAATGTATGCTTGCTGTTTACTTAAAATGAGCAGCGTGTTAATCTGCAAGATGAATGTTTAATCTTGGCCTGCACATATTGGAGTTTTAGTGTGTGTGCGCGCCTGCATGCGAGAGAGAGACCGCGGTCAATTGTGAATTGTGTGTTGATCTATTTCAGGCAAGATTGAAGTAAAAATTTTAACACGTAAAACAGCAGAGGAAGCTGGAGACCAGTGGCTAAGTGAGGAGGATACCAAATCTTTTAGAGAACTACTCATCAACCTACTGGTATGAACTTTCATCTGATCTTAATAATTGAACATGTACATACAGTGCCTTGTAGAAGTATAAACCTCCCTTGCTAATCATTAGGTTAACCTGAATAACAGTTAACACATTGAACTAACTGAAAATGCTGCTTGCATAATTATTTATCCCCTTTAGACAGAAAACAATGCTGGATACACTGTTTACATCCTCTAAAGATGTGGTCATCTAGAAATGCAGTATATGTTTCTTCTATGCTTGGTGTCAAACTGGGTTCATTCTGGGCTACTGCTCTATAGGCTTTATCCTTCTGCCTCATTAAACACATCTGCTCAACATGATTGCTAATTAGCAAGGCCTTCATGCTAGTTAATTCTAATCTGGACTGATTTGTGGTCCAGAAAGTACCCCATTTGATACCCCTGATTTAGATATGTTTGGGCTTTTTTTTTTTTCCTCTGGACCTGAGCTGACCTGGGTCTTTTTTCTGAATTGCTTGTGTAGACTGGAGGGACAGAAGAAGTGTACAAGGAGCAAAAGAGACAACAGGAGTTGGAGAACAACTACAGATTTGTTTGGGGAGAGAAACAGGATGACAGTCAGTCTGCAGGAACCAGTGATTCAGATGAACTGGACTTCTGAACCCCCCCCCCCCCCACTCCCCCATTTTTCAGTTCTTTATACCTCTGAGAGGTAGAGGAGATAAACTGTATTTTGGAATAAAAAGAGCTTTGGACTCTAGCGGCTGTTGTAGCCCTTGCTCGGACTGCAGTTTTTCCACGATCAGTGAAGTCTCCCTGTATGTTGAGAATTTGAGTGAATTTAAGTGGCTTAATCATCAAACTGTTCTCTGAATAATTGAGTCACATGAAACAAGGGTTATTTAAAAGCGTTTTTCACAAGCCTCTCACACTCAAGTAAAGGGTACCTAGCTCTGGTCCTGGAAGGCCAGTATCCAGAATAGTTCGGTAGTTCCCCTCCTCAAACAGACTACACCTGCACTTAACAGGTGAGTTGAACCAGGTGTGTTCTGAGTTTAAAATTTTTTTTTTTAAATACGCCTTCTGGACGCCTGCCCTGTGGGACTGGAGTTAGGCACCCTCGCTCTGGTATTTTGAACTTCCATTGTCAAAGCACCTGTGAACGCTACATTTACATATATACATACATTTTCTTATGAATATGCACAAACATACTGAATGTTTGACACAGAGGTTACATTTATGTAACAGTTACCAGTTTGTTTTTTGCTGATGCTGCCTACTCCCTAAACCCATGCAATGCTTTTTACATTTGTGTAGGTGTTCGTGTGGCTCAGATGTGGTTCTGGAGTGTTGGTCATTTTATTTTGAGAGTGGCATTGCTTTGTGGACCGATGTTGCAACTGACAGTGAAGAGTGTTCACTGCTTTGCCCACTCTTTCATGCATTTAACAATCTTTATGTTGACTTTTTGGTTAATAGATCAGTTATAGACACCAAATGAATAAGTAATTGTGTTTTGAATCCTTTAGAGAACATATTATCTTGAGGAAGCTGTAGTCAATTTATTGCACTTTAAATAAATAAGCACTGTTTGGAATGTAACCTTGGCAATACCAAACAATCAAGATCTAGGACAAAGCGTGCAGCATAGAGAGACGCTCTTTTAAATTAAAAATTCTTTACATGGGCATTGGAATACATATACGGGTGATTTGTGCCATCATAATATTACAAATACAAAGAAAGGGTCATGTTAAAGGACAAGGTGAACTTCTAAAAATATCTGCTGCCTGAGCTCCAGCTCGTTTTTAGACTGCTAAAACATAAGCAAAGTTATGATTCCTCATTTCCAGTATATTTTAACATTGTTCATTAATAATTGCTAATTAAGCTGAGCTTGGTAGGCTCAGTGCTGTTCTGTCTACTTAATTTAAAATAATTATCCTCTTAATCCACAAGGGAAAAATTGTTCTCTGTATTTTACACATCTGGAGCAGTGGGCAGCAACAGTTACAGCGCATGGGGAACAGTTAGGGGTACCTTGCTCAAGGGCACTTAGTCTATGGGTGTTTTGGCTGTTTTAGGAACTCGAACCAGCAAACATTCGGTCACAAACCCACTTATCTAACCTTAAGCCCATGGTGATAACTTTTAGAAGTTGCTACTGCACTTAGTGTAACAAATCTTAAATCTGTGTTTGAGCTTTAAAGGGCTTTTAATAAGTATGTTGTATGATGTTAAGATTTTTTAATGCATCTGAGAAACTGACCTGACCTAGCTAAGTCAGACTGTCCTCACACATATCTTATTTTGTCTAAAGCATATGCCTGAACACAGCCTCCACAAGAGATATGACTGCCATGATTGTGAGATACCTATTTTCATGTTTTCTAAATGTTTGTCATCTGCACAGTCCCAGCAGATAAGGGCTCTCTTTGTGTAAAGTTTGTGAATAATTATTTGGTAGTTTGTACATATGTTATTTGGCTGGAGCATCTGAAATGCTTGCCCTTATTGGCATCATGCTGAATTTGAGTAAAACTACAATCAAGCACACTTATTCTCTCTGTGGGGTCGAAGTGATTTGATTAGGAAAGTTTTGTCAAAGGTAAAACTGATGAAGGCTTAGGATACAAAATGAGCTTTAAATCCAGGCACCAAGTCAATGGGCTGTGACAGTAGAATGGAAAACGTCATCCATTTTCATGATGGGCTTCAAAAGATGGGTGTCTTCTAGAATAAGCAAGTATGATCATGGATCTAATAAAATCACTAAGAATCATCCATACCTACTGGTTACAAAATCAGATGTTCACTAAACTGTTAAAGGAAAACTATTTCCATCATTTGTGGTCATAAAATTAATCATAATGACCAATTTTGAAAAGCATTTACTTGAGAAATAACACTCTGAGAATGGTCTTTCTTGCATTTCTTAGAAATCATTGTATATTGTTGCATGTAGTTATGAAAAATTTAAGATTTTATTGTAAAACTTTGCAACAACAAGGGAAAGAAGTGTTAATGCTTGTGTTCAAGGTGCATATTTGGAAAGACTTCAGCCATTTAAAGTTGAGTTTTGAAATAAAACAGTTAAAGCATCTGAAAGGACTATTAAGATGTTGTCAGCATGTTTTAATGTCCATTACATGGTGGTTTAATTTTATCACAAGCTACTGTTATAAGTAGGAAGTTGTGGGCACAGGCTCTCAGTAAAAGTACTATTATTAGGCTACTCTGAACACTAATGTCTCCATTAAAAGTAAAAGCAGTTGCTTTTAAAATATTTAGAAATTAAATAGAACAACTTTGCAAATTATTCATTAATTTAAAAACATTCAATTACCCCGTTTGAACATTTTTCCAGGACATATTGGTTTTTAAATGTTTTTAAGTGATTATATTTAATCACTTTCCTTGTCTGTCTGAAACCATATATTAAAAACCTAAGAGCAATGTCTTTAAATCCGGTCCTCAGGGACCCCCAGGCAGTCCATGCTTATGACTGTTATGTGGATTTATGTGCCGACAGGAGTCATAACTCATTGCAATGGCCATTAACTTCTCTTAATTCCTTGGAATGAAACAGACTTTTTTGTTACTTTGCCTTTCTGACTAATATATTGTTGCTGTCACAACAAACACTTGTATCTCTGTTTTTGAGTTGAGAACATCAAACTGACCTATGTGTTGCATGAAAATATCATGATGAACAGATGAATAGAAACGATTCAAAATCTTTTAAATTCACTTCCATTACACGCTATGATTATTTTTATCCTTTTTTCCTACTGTTTCCATTTTGGAGGTACAAAATGTTGTGATGGCAACAATATGCAAATTGCATTTGTTCTCATGGGCTGCCTTGTGTCGTGCCTCATAATAAAGTACTCCTGTGTGAAACAATCTTTATAACTTCAGCATTAATGGGTGGGGTTGGAGAGGTGTATAGTCATGCTAAAAAAAAGTCCACCCCTTGGAAATGCAAGATTTTTTGAAAAACCTTTTTTAAACCGGTGTCTATAGATAAGGTTGATATACTTGGAAGAAAATCACAAGGAAAAGTGGCTTTTTTAATAATTTAGTGAAAAAAATATTAAAATATTCTTCTGTGGAGAAAATAAGTACTTGGCCTCTAAAGCTAGTATTGCTCATTTAGCAGAAAAAAAACGTTTTGCCTAATTGTATACCAGTCTCTCATATCTGCTTGTGGGAATTTTTGACCATGCTACCATGCAAAATTCCTTTTTTTAATTTAGTTGACCTCCGTTTGCAGGCTCTCCCTGTGTTGCCGTGGGTTTTCTCCGGGTGCTCCAGTTTCCTTACACTGTCCAAAGGCTTGCAATAGATTGATTGCGTTCTCTAAATTAGAGAATAGGTGTAAGTGTGTGTGTGAATGGTTGTCTCTCTATGTGTTGAGAGTGATGCGCTGGCCTCTTGTCCTAGGTGTACGCCGTCTGGGCCTGTAGTCGGCTGGGATTGGCTCCTGTGACCGAAATGGAAGAAGTGATTTGGAAAATGAATTAATTCATTCCAGCAACTGGTCTCTTCAGTTGAAAAATGTGTATGGTGTTGTCAAAAGAAAAGGTGATGGAACACTGGGTAAACATCCTCCTTGTTTCTGTCAACAGATTCAAAATAAGCATATATGTGACTGTGAAATTATGGCTGAAAGTGTATCACACCAAATGAGTGAATGCTGGCAACCCTGTGCATAAATATCAGTTTCAGTCATTCTCCTGTCAGTTCATTGTAAGATGCTATATAGTGTCAGGTTAAAGAGAGCATACATCAGTGCAATAAGACAACAGTGTATTGACCTTTATAAATCAAGCAATACATTTAAATATATTATTATGAATATTAAATAGGTATATGCCTGAAAATGCCCAAGGGGCATTAACTAAAGTTTAAAACAACCAGAGCTGTAGTGATTCTGCCTGAAGAGGATGTTTTTTTTTATTTTACTCCCCACATACACACACACTGTGAGGAGGAGAGGCAAACATTTCACCAGGGATCAGAGTTAGAGATTTGCATTTTGGAGTCATGGAGTCTCTGATGATTTATAATTGATAATAATGATTGATTACCATTGTTTTTCTCTTGATAATCATTATTTAACTCTAGTTCAAGTTCGGTTTATTGATCATATGTATGTTAACGTTGGGTCAACAGTACAATGAAATGTGTTGGACAAGAAG
>JBBPDA010000105.1:17571655-17605095 GCA_037974385.1 Arnoldichthys spilopterus | reverse complement strand
CTCTCTCTCTCTCTCTCTCTCTCTCTCTCTCTCTCTCTCTCTCACACACACACACACACACAAACACACACACACACTTACACACAACATCAACACAAATACCAAGATGCACAAACTTTTTCTCTCTCCCTCTCCTTTTTCTCTCTTTGTGAGCTCAACCTGCCACCTCTGTTGAAAGTCACGTCACCCAGTGACAGAACTAACACTTTGCTAATAGAGCCTGTGCATAACAATCGACTCACATTTCCAACCTTTATTTACACACATGCACAGAGACAAAACTGAAAACCCTAACTTCCCTTTACAGAACATTTCTTTCCTTCTCCTGAAAAGTTATCATTATGGAGATATGAAAGCAGCTTCATATACAGTTGTTATATATAAATGTTATATCTCTAAATGTTTTCAGTAACTGTTCAGTCCTACACATTGACTTTGAAGAATTTTAGTGCATTCTTTCATATATAAAATTTTCAGCTTTGAAATGTTGAGAACAGTTTTCCATTTACATAAAATACCTAACGTTTTATATTCAAATCAACTGCTAATCCTAAACGTTCACATACTTTTTATACTCTGATAGATATTTTCCTAATAAATAAATGACCAAGTATAATACATATTATTTTGTAACTGGAATCTCTTTATTTTCCTTTAGGATTTAAAAATCAGATGACGTTTTAGGTCATATTTATGCAGAAATACAGAAAATTCACAAACTTTCAAGCACTGCTATATATATGTGTTAGACAAAAACCTTGTCAGCCAAAAACTTTGTATCTCTGAAATCATAAGTTTACAGAAGAAGCAAAATACCTTTATAAACAAAATACCTTTGTATAATGAAGGCCAAAGTCTAAAGATATTCAAAAATTATACAGTATTTGATAATGAAAACAGTAATTAATACAGTACATAGTCCTAGCCCATACATTGTGAAATTTGGACACAATGTAAATATTACTGGACACAGCTGCTGTTTTCAAATTAAGTGAACAAAGAATGAAAATAGAGATACAAGGTATTGTTTCAATAGCAGCTATTGTATAGTAAGTATTTCATCATAGAGCTGGTCACTCCTTCCTGACCAGTACCTGACTATGTTCATAAAAGTACAGTCTATAGGGAAATCTGGGGCCCCAAATATCATGACAGGTTGATTGATTTATGATGGATGTTGGTCTGCACTCAATACGAACTGATAGGGTCTAAGGGGAGGATGCACTGCACCCACGGCAACAGACAAAGTAAAGCACTTTATCAAAGACCTGACGGCAATATGAATTAAATGTGTGTGTGTTATGTGAGTCACCAATCTCAGTATATGTTTGTGAGTAATCTATGTCACATTTTTTGGTTTTGGTGTTGCTGAGGAAATAAATAGCACTTGCCATAAAACACAGGCAAAAGAACGGCAGAATACTGTTAATACCTAATCTGTGGTTAAGAATTGGAATTAACCCTTTGATTTACATTCTTGACCCACACCTTTTAGTCTGTGTTTTATCAGTTGTTTTAGAGAAATATGAGGGAGGGATTTTCTTACCAAAAGTAATTCTAACATGTTATTATACACAAATACTAGAAAAATATCACCTACTTAAAAACATAAATAGCATTTATGTTTATTAAGTTTAAAATTAGTGTGTTTGACTGAATTTCTAATTTCAAAGAGCATACAATCAAAGACAATACACACAAACAAACCACACCACCAAGTGCTCATTATCAGCCATGTCCTCTCTATTTCTCTTGGGCTTTTTTCACTATAATGGTTGGCCCTATGTGTGTGCTCTCACATGTGCTTCAGCCTGAGTGCCACTGTGCTTTGGGCTTGTGTGTGTGAATGAGTTTATCACACTTTTCAATGTGTGTGTCTTAGTACCCCTAACCCAACCCCGCCAACCCTACCACCCATTTCTGGAACCTTCTCAATGTAATCAGAGCTGGAGAGTCTTCACAAAAAGTAAAACTAGTATATGATGAGAAAAACATTACCTCTTGTTCCCTCTGTAGGTCCATTTATCCAGGGGCATTTGCTGTTTTAAGGTCACTACTGAGTGATACAGGACTGAGCGAGATTCATGTGCTTGGACATAATGTTCACAAGTAATGCATTGTGTTTTGTTCAGAGCTCTGCAGGTCATGTCACCTTAAAGGACCTAATGATGTGATTATAAAGGGCATTCTTGCCATTCATCACAATCGGTGAGGTTTTCAACACTGAAATTCATCTGCCAGTTTCAACTTCTGCGTAAGTTTCTTCTGGCTACATCTTATCCTAACATTGTTTCACAGCTAATAAAGATTAGATCAGATTAGCTGACTAATACTGGCTCTACATCATTAGTGTAGTTTTATTTTATTCATAATGTACCTAAATGGAACCAGAGAGATCTGTGAAGAGTTTTTTTTAATTTTTTTTTTTTCGATTTCTACCTGAAGTTTATTCTCTTCTTTGTCTGCATGAAGTGATGTAAGTGTATTTATGGTATGACTTCTTTAGAATTACAGACATTGTATGACAGTAGAAACAATTTGTGGTTATAATTTGAATGTTTTAAAGGGAAAAAAATTAAGATAAAATTCTTAATATCATTTCATTTGCTACAGCACCCCCTAGTGGCTGCTCTTGCTTGCACTTATGCACCTGCATACCTATTCTGTTTCTGCTACAGTACATGGTCTTTTATCATTGTATCATTTTTATGATCTTTTTGCATGGTTTATCCGCTATAAATTACAGAAAAGGAGAAGAGACATATTTCTATCCTTTAAGATCTGGAACCCTTTTAAAATTTTATATATTTCTTTAAAAATATGCAAAATATCATCAGATTTTCCCACAAAACCTTAAAAAAAGATAAAGAGGACTCAGTTACACAAACAAAAGTATTATATATCAATATATATTGATCGAGGAAATTTACCCAATGTTACATATTTGTGAGTGGCAAAAGAATGTTAATCTCTAGGATTTGCAATTATTTGAAGGGGAAATTAAAATCAGGTGTTTTCAGTTACGTGAAGTAAAGTGATAGTGATTATTTGTCATAAAGAAATCAAGCACCAAAACAAAATGTGACCACTGCATTTAACCCATCACATGTGCACACATGAAGCAGTGGGCAGCTACCAACAGTGCCTGGGGAGTGGTGTAGCCGGACAGTACTTTGCTCAAAGGTACCTCAGTAGTACCGGGCCGGGACTTGAACCTGCGACCTTCCGGTCCCAAGGGCAATGTCCTAACCACTAGGCTGGAACTACAATCAGGTGTGAGTGAGCATCTTGTTTTATTAACAAAATATATTGGTGTCTTTTAGAATTGTTTTTCAAAACATGTTTATGGAAGTCTATCATGGCACAAACAATGGATATTTCTGAGGACCTTAAAATGATGATGATGCTCATCAGGCTGGTAGAGGCTACAAAGCCATCTCTAGAGAATTTTTGGAACAATCCACTGACTGTGTGTACACATAAATAAAATTCACAGGGACATTGTTTCACTCCCCAGGATTGCTTGACCAACACAGATCATTCAAAGAGCAAGGCATGCAATAATTCATTAGGTCACAAAGGAACCCAGGATAACTTCTAACCAAGGAGAAAGCCAGTGGTCTCCTTCAAGGACATTGCTGCACATTGTGACAGATAGATAGATTATTTACCTTTTTACACTCATGCTTCATCTATTAAAGATGTGTATAACTCTAGCAATTAAAAGAGCCTGGTTAAAAAAGAATAATCACAATTAATTTTACTTCTATTACACCGTTTTTCCTGAAATGTGAAACAGAACCTTGTCCCCAACTGACCTCCCTTTATGGGACCTGTTTCCTATGTGAATACAGTGCCTTCATGTGACTTTAGCAATGTTAACATTTTTGTAAACTTAGTGATTTCCAAACTAAGTGACTGATGACTCTCATTGTTTTTTCTCCTGTGACAAACACAATATGGCACAATATGCTGACTTAAAGGCTACACTTGACAATGAGTGACAAGAATTTTTATAGAAATGTTGTGAAATCAAAAGTACCAGTTTCCAAAACTATTGATACTTCAGTAAAGTACAGATTAAAAAAATAGCACTAAAATTCTGTACACAAATAAATGTACTTTGATACTGTCCACTGCTGTGTATTTGCCATGTAGCTCTATGGCTTATACCTTTCAATAAAGTGTTCTCAATTTATTTTTCTTTAGTTGTAACTGAAATCATCAATTTATCAACAATCTAATCATCAACCTGTGTGAAAATGCTCTATAACTGTTGCTAATTTCCTTATATTATTGTTTTTATACTTCTGTTCAGTGGTCACTTTTATAAGCTACCCTTGCCTTACAGATCCACTGCGGATAAACATATTCTCTGTTGCTGTAAGGTCGTTAGCCACCCTTTACAAAGTTTATGATTGATCGGTTTTGACAACGAGTCAACTGTTGACCAACGTCATCACGAGGGGAAAGTGTGGGGCTGGTGTGTACTGGTCAAAGTAGAATTGATTGGGTTTTTAACACATAATACACCTACTGTCAAGTCAAGTCAAGTAGGCTTTTATTGTCATTTCAACCATATACAGTTTACACAGTACACAGTACTGTTACACTTTATTCTGAAAAGAAGACCTTCTAATGAGTAAATTTTGTTACTTTACAGTGCATCCATTGCCGACACAAGAGTTCAACTGCTCATACTGCAGACTGCAAGCGTGCTGGTCTGGGTCATTCTGCATGCTAGTGGCTGTGTTTAGTGCCTGGGAAAACTCAGGAGAACCAAGTGCTTGTTTTCATTTCTACAAATAAAGCTTTTAAACTGAGAAAAAATATCATATACATCTTTATACATTTCTCTTTATGTTTTATATATATATATATATATATATATATATATATAAAACAAAAAGAGAAATGTGTAAAGAAAAAAATATGTGAGTTAATGGGGACAATATGGAGAGAGTTCCATTTGTTTAAAAATTGTGAGATTAGCAAAACGGTGAATGTATACTAATGGTTAAGATTACTTCTCATGCATGGCATTTATTAACAAGGCTTAAGGTTAAAACTAAAGTTATAACTGCATTTTGTCTGTGTATGTATGTTTAATTACACTTTACAATGCCATGATTCTCTGGGTTTTATTAAAAGGGAGCAGAAATAGACTGAATAATATATTGTGTGTGTGTGCATCTGTGAGCACAGTTGTGATATATGTGTTGTGTGGGAGGGGGATTAATTTGTGCTTTTGCAGTCAATGCTGGGGGGAAGAATGTGTCTATATAGAGCTTCTAGTGAGAGCAGTCTTCCTTTAAGACTAATGGTTAAGTCTTCTAGCATTCTGTACTTACATTTTGCTAACACAAAAATCCTGCAACACACATACACAACATGTGTGCGCAACCTCTTCAGGCATGAACGAAGAGGGTTGTAAAATATCTGGGTCAGAAACAAAGCATACCCATTCCTTATGGTCCAAGAGAGAGGACGAGTAGAGAAGAAAAGCAAAAAAGAGAGGAAGAGAGGGGACACAGGGATAAACAAACAATACGCCTTTAGAAAACATGGACCCTCTCCACGTGAGCCAATATTCCCGGGGCCAAATCCAGGCATAGAGAGAGAAAAGGGAGAGAGCAAACAGGAAAGAGAGAGGGAAAAACTGTCACATACTGTCCGGCAGAGAAAAATAAGGTAAGAACACAGACTTTTCATTTCTTTGTAAAAAAAAAGGTACATTTAATTTAACTTATAGTAGTAGTAGTAATAATAACAATAATAATAATAATAATAGGTTATGCCTATATAGCACCTTCCTTAATCACCATGTTGCTTTACATAGAGAGAGTGAGAAAAAGAATTGGAATTGAAGGAAGTAGAGGAAGAAAAGCAGTCATGGAGGAGAATTCTGTTCTGATTTAAAAGTGATATATGAAGTACAGTCTCGAGGAGATTGTTCAAAAGAGTTCCAGAGTCTAGGGGCACTGTGACTGGTAGGTCTTTCAGTGCTACTGCCCCTAAACTCTGGAACTCTTTTCCACAATCACCTCAAGACTGCGCTTCATACATCACTTTTAAAAGACCTGCCACCCATAGTGAAAAGGGGGGGAGGGTATGTCACGAGAAGATCACAGGCTATATAGAAGAGCTTTGAAAGTGAGAAGAAGTTTAAATGTAATATGGGATTGAACTGGTAGCCAATGAAGTTGGAAGAGGATGGGGGTGATGTGGGACAAAAGTTTGCTATGAATTAGAAATTCTGACAGCAGAGTTCTGGACATATTGAAGATTTTGAAGGGACCTGAGAGAAAGAAAATCAAGAGAAGGACAAAATAAAACACTGAGATTTCTAACAGCTGGGCAGACTCAACATGAACACAATCAACACAGACTGAAAAACAGGGTGCCTTGCAAACTTTATAGACCAACCAGTAACAGTTCAGATTTTTCTGGTTAAAGTTTAAGAATATTAGCTAGCATCAAGCATTTTAAGTTTAGAGGCAGTTTAATGTTTTTTAAATATTTTTTTTATGAGAAGCTAACACAATAAATTAGGACCTACTGGTAGGACATGACCTAAACCACTGAAAAAGTAGTGGAAAGGAGTGAATAACAGTGCCAATTTGGTGTTAGATACAAACATTACAATGTTTCAAACATTGTAAAAAACAAAGTTTACAAAATTTTAACAACAAAATAATTGTTTTTTTATTAACTAAGTTTATTATAAAGCTTTTAATAATATTTAACCATTTTTGTTGCAGATACATGATTGTATGAGTTTGATAGGAGCATTATGTAAATAATAAGTAAGACATTTTACATGTGTTCAAAATGTACTATATTAAAATAAATATATTAAGATATAAATATACTATTATATATCACTTATTATTAATCACTTATGTACTTTACAAATGTTTCCAGATAACAGAAATGTATCTCGAAATAATAAAACATCTCTATTTTAATGGCTGGTTTATCATATAATATATTATAGTAATATTTAGTGTATATAGTACCAGTGAATAATAATCAGAGCCATGGAACAACTGCATTATGCAAAAAATTATGCAAACTTGAAAAACATTTTCAATTCATTTTGTATAGAAAATAATGAACACACACCCACACACACTATAAAAATAAGTAATAATTAAAAAAAAAATTTATTTAAGTTATTTATGGACAACATCCAAAGAGTAAGAATACGAGGAAAGTCCAAACACTTAAAATGCACAGATAAAACGACATGTGGAAAGGAGAGACAAACCATAGACTAGTATCATGCCAGGCATTGTGCCACAACCTCAATGCATTTCTATCTGCAGTTCATTGACATAATGAACTAACAAAAACAGATTTACTAGTAAATCTGAGTAGAGTATTTACTAGTAAAATAGAGATGCAATAGTTTCTGTGGGTAGCAGTGCTTAAATTGCATGGTTGATATAGTGCATTCCATACTACATGTGCTGCATTACTATTACACATTTCCCATTGAGTATCCCAACAAAACACAGCTGTGCACACAGTCTAATAAATTTGTGCGTGGCCCCCTACTCACACATAGGATCTATTTCCACATAGCCCCTACAGAGTCCAGCTGTATGTTTTAATAGTGTTTTCAGAGAAGAACAGTCATGTGTCATATCTAAATTTCACAACACCATTTTTAACAGCAGGTTTTCATTTTCTTCAGACAACTGGTAGACACTTAAGGCAAATAAACACGTTTTATACCTGTGGTTATAGAACAGGCAGATAATTTAGTGTTTGTGCTAGGAATGGGCAATGTGGTGATATCATTATTAAGATGAGCTGCTTCCTAATATTCTTTCATATTGTGAATATTCTCTGTCTACAATACTCACCATCTGCAGGTTTCACTATAAGTAAAGCATATTTAGTCATGTTTACTGCAGATTGTAAAGAACTAAATTGAAATTATTGCACTCCATTGTTTTTAAAAATATTTTATATTTTTTATGTGACTGATGAGGCTTTTTTCATAAATACCAGTTGATCAAACCTCAGGCCTTTAAAAAAAAACAAAAAACAAAAAAAACCTCTTTCCAGGATTAAACTTTTTATAAACTCAGCTTTCAGTGGTGATGTCTAGACAGGGAAAAGTTTTTGGCTTGTATTTTCAGAGTGTGCACCATTATCTCCTTTGTTTACATAAGATAAAATCGCTGTTGTTTTTGAATGCTCTTGACAAAATCTTGATATTTTTTTCTTCTCTTTTCATGTTACCATTTTCGATTTTATGACAGTCACAATGTGTGCAAATGTCTCCTGACCAACCCCTCTGTTTCTCTTATAGAATTCTCACTTTTAATTGGTTCAGTCCATTTTATGAATATCAACATGGTGACCCAGAGTTCCAAACTCAAGTGGTTACTATTTCTCCACTTCCTGCTGTGTGACACTATTCGTGCCAAAGCTCCGCCCCCTCCTACCCTCAAGAACAGACTTGGGCCAATCATTCCCATTGCCAGCGCGTCTCCATTTCTTTCACCTTTGCCACAGATGGCTGTAAACCAAGAGACAGAGCAGAAACAGGAAGAGAAGCGTGTAGATGAAGATAAAGTGAGTGGTAGGGTTGATTCTGCCCACAAACTCATCTCCACCCTCAAAGCCTCATTACAGGGTCATGTCCATCTTCATGGAAACTTGAGCTGTATGGAACTGGCTGCAGGGCCCTGGAGTGGTGAAGGCTTTTCACGTGAGCTGCTGGGCCTGGTGATGGTTCCTGTGCTGGTTACTGCAGGATGTCCAGCAAAAGCCCAGTCACTAATTATGAACCTCTACAAAATGCTTGGGCCAGATGATACACATGAGTTTCTGGAGGATATTGTGGCCCTGATGAAGCAGGGTAAAAACACCTCTCTCCACACTTCTTCCTCCACTCCTCATAGACTAAGTGGGTACTCACAGCACCATCTGCAGGCAGTAATGTTTAACATCCAGCAGCTGGCAGAAGCAGGCGAGAATATGCATGGACTTCCTAGTAAAACCAGCCCTGGGCAAAACATGCACTGCCAAGGTTGGCTGAAGGTAAAGAACGCTCTGTTACTGGGCCAAACAACTGATCATGGTGAACATCTTCACCTCAGAGAAGCCAAGCAGGTTTGTAAAAGCATAGGATTCAACTGTGCAGGTGTGGTCAAAGATGATGACCCCAACCCTAAACTGTACAGAGTCATCCTCAGGCCTGGCAGCCGGGTAGTGCCCTTGGCTTCCCCCAAGCAATCAGAGAGCTGGATTCAAAAATGTGGAGTGGGGTCTATGCGTTGGCGTCGGCATTCAGCTCTTCAGCACAGCTGCAAGAACGAAAAGGAGGAGCGTGTGTATAACGTAGTTGAGTGGATCCCTGGAGTGTCCACACTTTATAACCTGGGCACAGCTGTTTACTACGCATCTGTTAATTGCTCTGGCACAGCAAAAGAGAGAGCTATCCTTACTGCTGTGGATCTAGGCACTGACGCACTTATGGCTGTTACCGGGGGAACTGCAGGTGTGGCTGGATATGCCCTAGGGGCAGGGCTTAAGACTGGTGTCAAGGCAGGAATTAAATACTTGCTAAATAACATGAACACAGAAGATGATCTGATAATGAACCAGGACAGCTGGGAAGATGGAACGATCACCATTGAATAGGAATGAGGAAATGAATAAATAAATGATATTTAAAGGGCATTGCTCTCTCAGTGCAACTGCTGTTGTGCAAGATAAAGGTTTGTGCTCTGATCACATGGTTAGTCACATGGCTTGCACAGGGTGTGTGACCTCATCTCATCATGTTCTCAATCAAGATTCAAGAGGTTTATTTGTCACATTCATAGTTATACTAGTACAACATGTAGTGAAATGTACCCTGATCGTTCCTGAGACTGTGCATTTTTTAAATATAAAAAATAAAGTTAAAAAGGAATTTAGAAGAAAAAATATGATTAACTATGTGAATCTTTGTCCCTGCTATCTGATTTTAGTCTATGCGATTTTGTATATCTTATATCCCTCTTCAATCCCACAGTTGTGCTACTCTTAATATGAAATATTGTATAAAAATAGTTAGAATGCAACCATAAAATATATATATTCCATACAAATCTCAAATGCATGAGTTTGTAAACAAAGTACATTGTCAAATACATTTTAACCACTTATAATGACTAGCGTAAGTTTGCCTAAGTGAATACTGTGTGAATATAAATTTAATGCAATGTTGAAAACAGTAGGCCAAAATTTACCACATTAACCACATAAAGAACTTAGTCCCTAACTCTAATCCTTACCATAGATCAGAAACCATTCCAGAGGATGCATAAAGGGACTTCAAATGTGGCTTAAATGTAACAAAGATAATGTTATAGTTATTCATGTACTGTTTCAAATCCTTTGTTAGTAACCTGTGTATTGGCTCATTTAGTGTTGTTTTCTTTGGAAATCTCTCTTTACAATAAATAACCACTATATTTCCAAATGTTCTTGCGTTTTACACTCAACATGGTTTTGTCTATGAGAGATTTAAAGTTGATTTTAAAGGGCTTAATTAAACTTATGTTGTAGTTTGTTGAAGTAGTTTGTATATATAATAAATGATATTAAATAAATACACGTTTAAAACAATATATTAATCGCAGATCTTTCTTTTTTTCTTCACAAAATGTCTCAACTTTTCCAGAAATTATGTTTGTATGTAGTCATGTGATTTGAAACGTGGGACTCAACTAGCAGCTCGTTGACGCGCAGAGGGGGATCGAGAGAAGAGCATGTACCAGCGAGCGCAGGAACAGAAGGGCGTGTAAAGGCTTGTTTTATTATTTTATTCTCGTACTATCGTCAGTATTATAGCACAGTTACAGCCACTATTTCCTGATGACAAATGACAGATATAACCAAACTTTATTAAGGATTAATAACTTATAACCTGCCATCTAGTTTTGGAGGGGTGTTCACCTACAGTGGTCAATCAAATTTCTGTCGGTGCATCGCATATAATAAATATGGGTTTGAGCAGCAGTAAAGCAATCTAGGTGCTGTTAATACAAAATAGATTTTCGTTTGGAATTACAGAATTACTTAACCTGATTTATACTTTTTTACCCATTAATTAAAATTCCCATACATAACTATATATACTTCCTATCGACGTGTGGTCGCCAAGCTCTATGAAAATAAAAAATTAACAATAACCGTGTTGTTTGAATTTCCGCGCTGTTCAAACACAACTTAACTTTCGTTTCGTCATTTCTTGGAAGAATCAGTTCGCCCTGCGTAAGTTTCGGTGCTGTTGTTCCCGCCCGCTCTTTGATTGGCAGGACTTTCCAACCAATTGCTGCGATCTTGGCTCATCCACTCCTTCTTGTAAAACGACCTATCAAGGTTACTGTGAGATCCGAAATGGTGTGAAATTATACATGGATAATAAAACGCTCACGACTGTTTCAGTGAAGCCTGTTATGTTCCAATTAAACGGATATATTAAATATACCAGTCGATTGCAGTGGAGACAGGAGCTTTAAAAACAGGGGCCAATCGGAGGAGAGAGAGGGCGCACGTGTTATGCGGTTTAACCAATCATTGACAGGTCCTTGACGCGCAGAGGGGGGTTGAGAGAAGAGCGTTTAGCTGCAAGCGCAGAAAAAGAAGAGCGTGTAAAAAAAAGCTTCTTTGTTTTTTCAAGTACTGTTGTCGGAATGATGTTGGGACTTGATCTTCTGGTTTAAAGATTTGCAAAATTTTACATAAAGGGAATGTAGTGTCCGTCTTGTGTTTACAAGATTTCTGTTCGGTATAGACCAGGACGTAGTTATCAGCCTTCCTCGCTGTTTTAGGTGAGTGGTGACAAGCGCTTGTTTTTATGTCGATTAGGAGGTTGCCGTTAGCTGTCGGAAGCTTACATGTTTTGGTTAAACATGATCAGCACTTATATTTTATTTAGCTAATGATATTTAATACTAATATTACTATAGTTCGAAACAGTGGAAACCCGCTGTTGGAATATGTTGATTGACTGTCCTCGCGGTGTGACTGTAAATGTACCGTGTGGCCCCGGATGACCCCGAGTGACTTCTTGTGGTTGCTGCGCAGAATGTCGCAGTGGGAGCGCCTGAAGCAGCTCGACTCGGTGTGTGTGCAGAGGGTGGATGAGCTGTACAACAGAGAAGAGCTGCCCATGGCTGTGAGGGAGTATTTGGCTCAGTGGATAGAAGACCAAGACTGGTAAGTAATACAATATCTTGTGTGGGAGCACAAAGCATTTTATACAACATAAAGCATTAATACAGCATAAAGCATTTAAGAAGTCATATAGCATTAAAGCAGTAAGAAGTCATATATTAGTCGCTTCAGATAGAAAGGATGTTGGACTAAGAACATAGGTGTGATGTGTACGTGACTAAACGAGCTAGACTGCGAGGCCAGCAAAGTATCAAAAGGGTCATTTTAAGTGCACAGAAGAATCTGCTCAGCGACAGGAGAATAACAGGAAATAAGGCTAAAATCTGCCCGACAACAATAGTTAACAGATAGGAGTTGTGTAGGCTGGGTGATAGTGACTTATATGGTGAGCGGGATGTGCAAAATGACATGTTTTCAGTTTGTCTTGATCAATGGTGTCAACAGTGAACACAGTCTCCTTTGCGCAAAGCTTTGAAATAAAACAGTTTGATGAGACAAGTGAAGAAGTTGTGTGATTGAATACCAGAACGGGATTCTCAGGACCAGGGGGTTGCACAGCGGGCGGAGGTTTAAGTGCAACACTTGTCACCCTTTTTAACCAACCGCTTTACTGCCTGCGCACCCATTCCTGGCGTTCAGGTGTGCACACAAAGCTGGTGTAGAAAAGCAATAAGGGTACAATAGCCTACTTTACTTTCACTTTCACTTGCTTCATTAGACAACCATTAGCGCTATGCACAAATACCATGGGCTGGGGGCAGATGCTCATCCCTAATGTAATGTAGACCTAACTTATATAAGGTTAGTTTAACTACAATGCTGAGAAGATGCTAAAATTCAGCCTCATGTCTGATTTAGAATCGCCAAACCACTTTTTTGTAGGTTTAATAAAAGGTGGGTCTATAATAAGATTTCAATAAACTATATGAAAGGATAACCTTTTAAAGATGAGCCTACAAAGCCTCTGGAATATCCATCCATCCATCCATCCATCCATCCATCCCTTTTCTAAACTGCATCTTTCCATTTTGATGGGTTTAGCATTACAGGTAGAAGAACAGACATGGACTACAAAGCATTGTTGTTCATTGCTCTGGATAAGAGCTAAATACTGGAAATGTAAATGTTAATGCAATTCAATATAAATATACCAGGATGCGACATGCATCATTATGAAAGTGCAAAGTGAATTTGTGTAAGTTTAAAATAACAGTGCATAGTAAACGTAACAGGATCTAAACATATTGGCATAATTGAATTGGTAAAGTGGCAGAGCAAAGTGTCACATAATGGATCCCATAGAATTAGAGCTCAGATGCAGCTGTGGGACATTATAACACCATTAACTAAGAACTGATGCCATAGGCCAGGTGTAAAAATTAAAATATCCTTTAGACAAAGAAATTAAAAAATGTTTTGCAATCAGGGCACTTTTCCAAAGGCCAAAACTGCAGGTCTGTACATGTGTTTGGGAACTATGCCTAGGGGCAACCGGTATCTAGAATACCCAGCACTGTTATGAGCTCCACTGAATACCTTTGGAATAAGTTGAAGTGATGTTTCCAGAACTAATCATTAAACATCAGTACCTAACCTCACTAGTGCTCTTGTGGCTGAATGCAATCTTCCCAGTAGGGTATAGTCTGTTACTGCAGCAAAGAAGGACAAAATCCATATTAATACCCTTGATTTTTGAAGAATTGTGTTTGCAAATGTTTGGACATATGGTGTAAGGTCAGTATGTTGAGGGTTAAGGCAGTGAAATGAACCAATGACAAAACTATGGTGAAGCTGATGCTGCAATGTCTAACTCAGCTTATAGAGGACATGCTAAAATGTGTGTGTGCATGCACATGTGCTCATTAGGGAAGGTGCTTCACGGGACTCTTCGCGAGCAGTGGTCCTGTTCCAGGTTTTGCTGGAGAATCTGGATAATCAGTATAGTCGTTTCATCCAGGAGAGGTCCTTTCTCATGCAACGCAACTTCAAGCGCTTTAAACAGGACTTTCAGGTATAACCTCCCCTCCTCTCTGTTTGCTGTTTTCTCTTCTTGTTTTAATAGTGTTGTTTACACTTGCCATTTTAATTGACTATGGATAATGTGGTTTATTGCAGAGGTACCAAGAACGTCCATGTACTTTGGCAGATACCATAAACTGGTTCCTGACTCGTGAGAAAGAAATTCTGGAGGCAGCAGAGCTAGCACAAGAAGTCAGTAACTGACTGATTTTTTTGCATCACCCTTGCATCATTACTTTACTGTCTGTTGTTTAGACTTTCTAGAGATCTATACTTTTTATATATGCTGTTTTTCTGTGTATGTGTCTGTCTTTTAGGTGCAGATGCTACAGGTTCAGCAGAACTCTATGGAGTCAGAGACTCAGAGACACATAGAGAAGAATATCAGGGAGTTTAAGAACAAAGTTCAGGTGGGTTTTAGTTTATGAATTTAGGCATATTATATACCAGTACAATGATTGCTGAATTATTTGATCTGTTGATTTGATTTCACAGGTAATGGAGCACTCACTGAGATGCTTAGAGGAGCAACAAGATGAGTTTGACTTCAAATATCAGACACACAAAATGGATGGTGAGATCAGATCACTCTGTATCATGACCTTATGATAGTCTAAAGTTATGCTTATGATAGGCAGGTTAATAGCAACTCTCACAACTCTTAAGTATCTAACAGTGCTAACACAGAACTGTGAATGGAGTGTTTACATCCTTTGCTTGGAGGCAGCTTAATTCATAATTGCACCACCATCCTCTGTGGTAACTTAACATAGATGGAAAGTCTGATCATATCATTTTAATGTGTGGGGGTGGACGAAATAATACTACTACTAATAATAGTTATTCTTATTATTGTTATTATTAAGTTGCACATATATATAGCGCCTTTCACAATCCCAAGGTCGCTTTACACAGAAAAAAAAGAGAAAAAATAAATGCTGACATTTATTATTCCTGTCACAGTACTGTATCAGTATACTTTTTGAGCATGTTATTGGTGTTGTCAGCACTTAAAGTACACTGAACAACTGCATGTTTCATTACACAAAGCAATTACATCTTGTTAATTGTATTAAATGCAATGCAATATGTAAAATGTCATATTCATAGTTTTGTATTTTTAAACATAGCACTACTGTGTTTTTCTCTGTTCCAATGTCCAACCCCCAGTAGAATGAAATATTTGTTGAGTATCATGGAATTGTCTTGAAGTATTGAAATATTATTTTTGTCACATTGTCGAGTGTTTTTTGACCTCTAAAAACTATGAAATGGCAGGACTATGACCATAAACTTGTGGTTATAGGTACAACAGATGAAGCAGAGAGAAACGAGCAAATAAAAGCTCTACAGATGATGCTCAACAGGCTGAATAGCTCTAGAAAGGTATGTTCATATATTTGTACATCATCAATATAGATTGCTTGTTAATGTTTCCAGATCACTAATCTCTTCTATCCTCTGTCCTTTCATCTGTTTTAGACATTTCTGGCTGAAATGTCAACTCTGATAGATTCTGCTAAAATACTTATGGCTGTGCTTAAAGAGGAGCTACACAAATGGAAGCACAGACAGCAGATCTCATGCATTGGTGCACCAGAAGAAACAAATCTGGAATCACTGGAGAAATGGTAGAACCCAAACAAAAAAATTGCTAAACAGTATCAAAAAATTAAATCACTTCTTATGATGATTATTGTTTAAATGTCAGCATTTCAGGTCCCTGACTGATATTAGCTTATGTTTGTTTGCAGTGCAGTTTGCTTTTTGTGTCTGGTGCTAACCCTCAGTTTGACCTAGTTTTGCATGAACAGGTTCACGCAGGTAGGAGAAGGGATGTTTCAGATCCGCAAGTTTCTTCAGAAGCTGGAGGAGCTTTATGGGAAGATGACTTACGATGAAGACCCCATCAAATTCCAGATGCCCAGCTTGCAAGAAAACGTGGATGCTCTATTAACTACCCTACTAAAGAGGTATGCACACACACACAGAGACGCACGCCAACAGACACAGACTAATAATTGCATCAATTAAAGTGATATTCAAACAACAAAACTACACAATATACACAGTTCCCTTATGTCAAATGTACTTTTATCACCTGAGGCATGTTAAGTGTCTGCAGTTTGCTTTTCTAGTTTTGCACTAGAGCTACAAGGCTGATGTAGCTAATCAGCAAAGAAGGCTTATAGCTGCACTTAAGCATTGTGGACACTGCAAAACTGAAACATGCCTCACTTGCCTTAATCTCAAATACATTAGGTGTTTTTTGACAATGAAGTACTGTTATGTATTAATATAGACTGAGAGATTTTAAGCTTCAAAATGGATGTTACTATTCTTTTCATCAGCATGTTAGAAGAAATTTGTCTACAAAAATATACCAAATGTTTTCATTTAGATTTTTACTGTGCAATTGATTGTATTACTTGAAAAAAAAACAGGCAAAACATATAATAATAGAGGTTCAGGTTCAGTTTTCAGGAAATTACTGAAATGGACTGGCAGGAAAACAGCTTCAACATTGGTAATACTGTTTTAAAACTGAATTTATGTACCACTTTAAAGTGTTTTAATTTAAATAACAAGTAAGATGTGTTTTTCTGTAATATGGAAATGTAATGGATAAATGGGATTAGGATGTCAGAAATCTTTTGCAGACACTGTATAAGAGATCACTGTCAGGGAACTTGTTTCTAAGGAGGCTATTGAAAAGCCCCAGCTACATACTGTCCCTTATCAATTTTGTCACAGTGCTATGAAAATAAGAGAAAAGTTATAAAAATAGATGCTTAGTCTCTGCTTTATAATATATACTAAACACTAAGTGTCCCTGTTTGTTTCAGTGCTTTTGTTGTGGAAACTCAACCATCTATGCCGCAAGGTCGAGGCCCTCTCGTGCTGCGTACAAATGTTCAGTTCTCAGTCAAGACCAGGTGAGAGGGTGTCGCATTTAACACACAGCTTTTAAAATTACAACCTAAAAAGAAAGTGTGTGACCTACTCTGTATGACCTACCAGAGATGTTCTGATTGCCATTACAACTTTTATATTATTTTTATTAAACACTTACAACTTTTTTTTACAGCTACAGGATAAAATATATGCATACTTACATACTTAACATGCAGTTTTCCTTCAAAACTTAATCTGTGACACGATTCCTGCCTAGATGTGCTTTTAAAGGGACTTATCATACTGTTTTTCATAAGGTTTTGTTCAGGGGCCTCAGTACTAATGTAATGATATGTTTGTTAACAGATTACTCTATAAGGTGCCTGAACTAAATCATGCGATGAAAGTGGAGGTGTCCATTGACAAGTAAGAGCGTCTCTCATATTTTGTGTGAATTGTAAACTGGACTTGTTTAACATATTTCTGAAATAATAACTGGCTTAACTGGCTTTCTCACTTCATATTACAGAGATGCTCCAAAAGTAAAAGGGTATGTGTTAAAACATGAATATTTTTTAACAAAACATAAGCATGCCACACAGTGACACAATGTTCATTTAGGTTTTTCTTTATGTGTGTGTTTGTGTGTGTGTGTTAAAGGTATCGCATCTTCAATATTCTTGGAACATCTAGTAAGGCCTTGAATATGTCTGAGAGCATGAATGGAGGAATGGTGGCAGACTTTAGACATTTGGTATGTTTTTTATTAGTTTGCTTTCAGAATTGGTGTTTTTTATTAATGTTTTGCTTAATTATATCTATCATAATGACAAAGGTGATGTTTATAACTCAAGTTTAGTACTTTCTTTAAAGTTTGATTTAAAAAATGCGTTCTCAATCAGACTCTGAAGGAGCGGAAGTCTGGAGCAGGAGGAAAAGGGATCAGTGATGTAAGTTTTAATTATAACAAGTCTTAACTACTGCTGGTGATAGTATTTACTGTTATTTAGTACTAGTTGACAGTAGATAAAAGTAAAAAGTATGCCTTGTTTTAGCTACACAGTGTTTGTGAAATCCCTGAAATCACACGAATCATTTATGAATTACTACACATAAAACACTGTTATTATTGCCGTTATTATATATGGTGTATGTTATTAAGGGCTATCAAAGTTAATGCATTTATACTGTGTTAACAGGATACATTATTAATACCACTAATACAGTTCTTGAAGCACTGACATTTTCTAATATGACCTTTTAAATCATCCAGAGTACTGCAGGCTGAGGGCAATCTGTGCAAGACTAGGATGGATAGTGCTCACAAGAGACCAATCAACTAGCAGCAAGCTAACAAAAGCAATAGCAAACTGGAAAGCTACAGAGCTCGAGAGAAAGGCTACTTTTATGGGGTTTATGAGGGTTTGAAACCAGTGACAGAATATTTAATATGTACACTCACTGGTTGGAACATGCTACCACTGTTTCTGTCACCGGATGGTTCTTGTGAACTCGGCAGGATACAAATAATATCATTCATATTTTTTTATTAAGACCCCAACATATAAAAAAAGACTGCATATAATTGAAAAAACAAAGTGTCTTAGTTTAAATACACTGATAATTCACTACATGAGGTTGACATAGTTTAGAGTTACAAACTGCATTGCATTTAATACAATTACAAATACTACATTTTTAAACACTTCATTCTCACTGATGAATTGAGATTAGCCTACCAACCAAAAATATTTGAATATCACTGTTTTGTGTCCCAAAACTGAACAGTATTGAAATACAAGATTACTAACATAAAACTAACGTGCAGCATGCTAACGTGCAGCATGAGATGAACTATCATCAGTAAGTTTACATCTGCAAGGCAGGTTAAATGATTCCAGTATAGATGACCATAAGTGGATAAAGTGTTGGGGTAAGTAAGGGGTGGGGGGACAGTTATTCGTAGAAACAGACTACAATTCAGTCTGCAGTGGTAGACCACAAAGTGTGCATATATGGTGTGTGGAGATGGTAAAATGACCAATGGGTGTAAATAAAAGGAAGGTGCTCTTAGTAAAGATGAAGAAGTCAGTGTACACATAAATACATTAATGTTTTTAAAATCATGTTGCTTAAGCTTTTCTGTTTATTGTGCAGCTGTCGTTGAGTGTGACTGAGGAACTTCACACTGTTCACTTTGAGACACAGTTTGAACTGCATGGTCTGTCCGTTACTCTAGAGGTGAGATTATTTACTGCATGTTACATCATATACTCCCATTTCATTACACAAAGTGTTTTTTTACTTGTATTTTCACTCTTTCTCTCTTTCTCTCTCACTCTCTTTGTCTCAGGCCTCCTCTCTCCCTGTAGTGGTGATCTCTAACTCCAGCCAGCAGCAGAGTGCCTGGGCATCTGTACTTTGGTTCAACATGCTGTGCACTGACCCCAAGGTAAGACAACAAGAAATCATGAATCCTAGCACGCATATACTTACTTAAACTGTATATTCATACTAAATGTTCACATACTGCTCAAAAACTAATGCAGTTTGACACAAATAACACGGTCACTCTTTGTGCGTACTGTTAGAACTTGGTGTTCTTCGCGAGTTCTCCGACAGCATCCTGGAGTCAGCTTGGACAGATGCTGAGCTGGCAGTTTATGTCATGTGCTAAACGTGGTCTGAATGAGGACCAGCTCGAGACTTTGGCTCAAAAACTCTTTGGTAATCCCATGTGATACATCACTTCTCCCTGCTAGCAATACCAGTGAAGTATTTTATTACATAGTGCTGTGAGAAGTAGGAGGACTACTTAATCACAAATAGTTCATTGGTTCAAGCAATAATTTTCACCTTTTATGGTTTTATAAGGTGTTCTGTAGCATAGCCAGTTCATTACTGACATTTCTTTTTTAATTCATGTTAGGTAAACAACAGAGTTATGAAAACTGCAAAATATCCTGGACCAAGTTCAGCAAGGTAAGGACAAACAAAACACAAAGGCTTATCATCTTCAGAGCTGCACATTAACTCACAAACTCACATGCAGTTGAATTTAATGTAAATTTGAGTGTATTATTTTAACAACAGAAAACAATAAAGCTGATACTGATAATTTTGTACAAATCAAACATTACACTAAAACACATATAATTTGCACACATAAAAACAAATGCAGTGACTATTTATTTCAAGTAAAGACTTCATTATGCTTTTGCATTTTACTACTCCTTTTTATTACTTTACAGTGAATAACTACTATCAAAAATACTAAACATAGCTTACCTAGTCCTGAATAAGCCATGTAATATATGGTCTTACATGCCAGACTCTCTGCCAGAGAGTGATGTGTTTTGTGTTTAAAGTAAACCACCTACATTTGTAGGATAGGAAATTTAACTGAAATGCAAACCACAACCTACTTTTGTTAGTGGCATGACTGTTAGCATGAGGTAGTTGCCAAGTGCAGGCAACTGTGCAGCAATATTAACTTGAATTTAGCTGGAAAATAAAAACTTTGTTTCGCAATCTAAACCAATGTGCGGAAATATGGATAGCCAATCAGAATGCAACTGGCAAGTGCAGCAATACAGCTCAAGCAGTCAGTAACATTACACTGTTAAATCATTATATTATCTTATAAAAACCTACATGATACTTTTGACCACAAACTTTGTATGTGACAACAACCTTTGGTTTATAAGACTGTGTTTATTTTGCTCCCTATTGGAATGGCTGCTTGAATTTTATATAATAATACATATAAATTATATGTCTGTATTAGTCAGTCCCATTTGTGAATACTATGGAAATAAATGACTACCACGCAGACACTTCCTTGTACGCGTTGAAGCTGATTCATCAAACTGCATGCATTTCCTGTGCTTTTCTCATTTCTAATTTGATGAATAAGGGCCAGTTTTGTTTTTTAGAAAACTCCTTTAGATGTATTGAACATGTTTTGGTCAATTGTATGTGCTTGTTTATACACATGTTTGCATGTCTTATGTGCTTTGTAGGAGAACATAAGTGGCACAGGTTTCACCACCTGGATATGGTTGGATGGAATTCTAAACTTGGTCAAACTGTACCTTGCAGATTTGTGGCTTGATGGGTAAGTGTGTGTGTGTGGATATATGTGTTTGATTTATGCATTTATTCTGCATTTAAACGAGTTTAGTATTCAACATATTTTTGTTGAAACCCAAATTCTGTATTTATGTGTATAGGTCTATAATGGGTTTTGTAAGTAGGGGGAAGGAGAAAGTCTTGTTAAAGAAGAAGCAGGGTGGTACTTTTCTCCTTCGCTTCAGTGAGAGCTGCAAGGATGGAGGAATTACGTTCAGCTGGGTGGAGTATTCTAATGATGGTAAGTACAATTTTGGTGTTTTCCAATATTTTCAGTGCTTTGTAAACACACATATCTGATCTTTTCTAATCAAATGTGAGGCACTTTTCTCAATAGTAGTGCTAATGATAGTGATAGCAGCAGGTTGTATGACCTCTAGAAAAGAGGATTAGAAAGCACTGTTTAAGGGTAAAAAGCCACAGGATGTTCTGTTACAGTGGCTTTACTCAATATTTGTAGCACACATACCAGCTTACTGCTTGTACAAAATAGATAAAACTCACAGCAGTTATACATAATTAATTAATAATAATTATTTAATTTTGTGCAGTCAGATGAGTATTTTAATGGTACAAAGCACCAAGGCTTTTAACTTCACATAGTCAAATACAGTTGTAAACTAAGCAAGCGCAGGATTGGATATTCATTGCCATCTTGGCCTATAAACACTGTGTTATCACCTGTTGAAAGGCTGGGCCACTCACTGGCCACAGAAAACTCAGCGAAACCTTAGAGACTTTCGTCTTCTGCCCTACAATAAAGAAGTTATTTCATTGTGCTGGTGGTCCTTTCCAAGCTAGCTGCAGCTGTTCACGATCAGTGAAAGTCTACATGATCAAACTCACATCCAGTCAAAGTGCATGTAAATGTGTATTATTTTAACAACAGAAAATAAAGATTTTAACTAAATTGGAATGCATTAATTAATCCTTACACTAACTTTATACTAATTATGTATAGTCTAATGAGTATTTTTAATGGCTTTGTATGTGCCTCAGGCTTGTTTTAAAACTGAACCTACATGCTCTATAATTACACATTCATAGCTGATCCATAGGTGCCCAGAGATGCACACATGCACATCAAAACAGTATCAGAAATTTGCCAAGTCTGACATGCTTGCCAGCATGAGCAACGCATGTTGTAATGCTGCTGTATTAGAATTAATAATTTCAGTAATTCTGTTGTAGCAGCTAAAAGCCCATCTCTCTGGTCTGAGCTTAGGTACACCCAACGTGCGTACAGTACAGCCGTTCACCAGTGTGGACCTGAGGCAGATTCCCTTTGCTGAAATCCTGCGCAACTTTCAGATCATGGAGGCAAAGAATGCTCCAGTGTACCCGCTTCAGTTCCTCTACCCAAATACTCCCAAAGATGAGGCCTTTGGCAAGTACTACAATGAGAAGACTGGAAGTGAGTAGATGTGCATGAGTATGTATGAGAGGGGGTGAATGAGTCTCTGTAATTGTGTGAGAACATATGTCTGTGTGTATAGGAAGTCTTCAGTGTGTTCTAGCATTCTCAGTCCACTTCAAAAATCACTATCAATGTGTACACATGCAATAACTGCTGTGGAGACCTACGTTCTGCATCTACTTTTTGAAACTATAACAATTATGGAAAGAATATTTGAGCGACTGTTTTTATCTTGTGCACATAAGGGTTTAATAGTTGTTTCAACAGGGGCTCTTAACACAATACAACCCAACTACACTTGATTGACACTGTTTCCCTACTACACAGTAAGAAAAGTCTCACTGGTCTAATTTGCTTAACAGTGGTAACATTTGGAGGACAGACTGCTGGCCCCTTAGCTCCTGTTGCTTCAAAAACTCAACAGCAAAGTCTAATGTCTGTGCAAAGCATAGCAATTTGAAGAACTTTAATTTAATTAATTAAATAAAACCTCTTGAGGCTTTTCTTAGCTGACACTTTGCCACAGACTACAGACTGTTGCTAGAAATGTTTAGCCTTTGTCCTGAAAAAGTGTTTTAATTTTTATAAATGTAAACTCTCCCTCAGTAAAAAACTCATCCAGTAAAATTATAACCAACATTAGTCTTCAGTGGCCTGTAGGTGGAGCCATTTGGCAGTGCTTATGTGCCATTTGTGTCTATGAAACACCACCCTTGTGACCCCTCATGGGGCTGTATGTCCTGTGATAAAAAGCACTGATTTAGACATATGTATGTTATTTTCTGTGTTAAAGTTTCAGTGAGTTATTTCAGACTAGTGAGTATGTTAACCCTCGATTTTCTACAGTATGATGAGGGCTGTACATAACATGGATCGTTTTCACTGGTATTTATGTAGGCTCAATGGGGATATATTGTAATTCAATAAGATTTTGTGGCCTTCAATGGAAATGAACACACCTAGGCATCAAGGCTTTATGTGAAGATGCATTTTTTGCATGCAGTATAGTAATGCAACTTGTACAGCAATTCTCTGATTACAGTGACACTGACAGTATTTATTTATTTATTTGTATATTTCAGATGAGAGTCCATACTTTAAATATATTAAAACCAAGCTGGTCTTCGTTTCAAAAGAGTAAGTATTTGCCCTGCAGTTCTAATTGATTGTTGCATTGTCCTACATGTCTGGAATGTATGTACATGTATGTATGTCTGTTTGTCTGTTTATATGTTTATGTTCTTTTTTGTTTTTAAAAATAAAAGCTCAATCTACAATCAAACATCAGATCATGTAGTTACGTTTTGAGAGTTAGACCAACAACTTTCTGGTTTGAAAACACTCATGAGCAACACATGAGCACGTGTTTTACTCATACGTCACAGTTCAGGCTGTTAAATAGCTTAATCCACCCAGGTGGAATGAGTTTAATGGCGGTTCTATGCTGATTAGTTTTGAAATACATGAATGTCAGTGTAAATTGTGAATCATAAATCATTTTCAAATCATAGCGTTTTTTGTTTAACTTATTTCTGCATGAACGTTGTAGTAGGGAGTGCCTCTGAGCTAGCTAAGCTTTATGGTTGGTGAGGGTGGTGGGATCAGGATTGATATTGATTAACATTATTGTTCTTAGCTCTTTAATCAAAATGGTGTTGTAATTAAAAATTGAGGGTATTCTTAATGAAGGTAAAAAGTTAATGTGTTGATGGAAGATTAGGTGAAAATAAGGATTTTGCTTTTGAAAGATGAATAATGAAGAATAGTGCTTGGTTTGTGCTCGTGTCTATGGTCTTTAATGTGAAAATTCTCCAGCTTATTTAACTAAGTTTTCTGATATGCCTGATTCAGTGATTCTGTGATGTCACAAACCAGACTATAATTTGCTTAAAAAGATTCTTCTATTTAAAATTATTTGTTAAAATATTCTTCAGAATTTTTGGATGTTGACTTGCTTGACTTTTGTGCTGGTGTTATATCATATGAAACTACTGAGCAGACCATGTGTAATTATTCATTTTCAGTTCTTTTCCTCATTCCTTCCTTCCTTGTTACTTTATTTAGTAGCACACCCGTGCTAGTGTCTTGCCCTTGGATCAGGATTTATATTTTTGACATAGAACAGATGGTTTTTAAGATCTCTGAATTTGTTGTTTTTTGGTAATGTATTTTGCAGTTAGTTAAGAAACATATGTTGTTTCATGTTGCAAAGCTCTGAATTTGCTGTAATATGTTTCTTGGTTACTGTACAGTTGGTTTTTTGAATGTAGCCATAGCATTCAATTTTTTTAAGTGTAGGGATGATACAACCAATGAGGTACAAAGCCCATTTCTGAAAAAGTTGGGATTTTTCATGAAATGCAATAAAAACAAGAATATGTGATTTATTACCTCTCTTACCGATCAACCTAAATGTATTTAATAAGTATCAACAAATTCAGAATTTGACACCTGCAACACACCTGCAACAAAAAAATAGTTTATAGGATTTTCAAGTTATTTTGAAAAATTCCACAATAAACTGGTGAGCTGGTTAGAGGTGAAGGTATCATGACTGGGTATTCAAGGAGCATCTGCCAATGGCTCAGTCTCTGTAAGCAAAGATAAGTCATGGCTCACAACTATGTGATAAACTTTAAGACAATTGCCAGTCAGTTAAAAAAAAAATAGGTTTTTCTTCATATACAGTACATAAAAATGTGAAAAGATTCAGAAAATACGAAATCACAGTCCATAAGGCCATACAATTTTGAGGCCACAGAAGGCACTGCATAAAAACCATCATGATACTGTAATTAAATATAGAAACATGGGCTCAGAATGACTTCTGAATACTGCTTTCACTTAACATAGTTCAATTCTGCATTAAGAAATGCAATCAGCCTAGATGTAATTAAACATTTTTCTTCACGTTGTTACTTCATGTATGTATATATATATATATATATATATATATATATATCTTTCAGTGATATATCTTTCAATCGAGTAATCATGACAAATCTAGTTGCCTGGGGGCACATGGTAATGGGTACTGTGTGCTTGGTTGCAACAGGAACGGGTGTACAAACATGGCTGAGGGGCCAGTGCCTGACCTGTGCGTGCAGCACAATGGTGAGTTTTATTTCCCAGCCACCTTAATGACCAATCAGATCCACTATTTCCCACCTGTCTTTGACTGGTTGATGACATTATATTGTGCTTTAGTCATTGTTTCTGATGGTGGTCCCTGCTGTTTCTCTGTGTCATTGCTGCTTTTATGATAATTATCTTGAATTTCATACATTGAATTGTCCTCTTCTTGGATATTAATGGCTGTGCATGGGTTTATTTTGGCTGTCTGAGGCTACCTTGTATGTTGATTTATGTTTTTCTTTAGCAATAGATCATCTTCAGTTGTTTTTCCAATTTCTGCCACTACCTGTGTGGCAATTTCTATCACTAGACTTACTATTTGAGCAGGCTGCTTTGTAGACAAGGTCGTTGTGTAACAAATGGTAAGGTTACTGTTTATCCAAGCTGTGTAATAGCTAAGTACACAAAGATGAGCAAATTAGCTAGTAAGTTGTTTTCCTAAATCTTTAATACCACGTACCGGGGTGTTGTGATCTAAATTAGTTGATATAAAGAATTCAGTCCTGCCCGATTGTTTCTTTTAAAGGTGCATGTTTATCAATTTAATGGCAAATCTCCTCTGTCTGAAAGAAGGTTATAGTCTTTTGCTCTCTCTCTCTTTCTCTCTCTGTCAAAAGTCAAAATTCAAACACTTTGGTTTTTCATTTCTCCTAAATAAATACACCCCTACATTAAAAGTGCATGACTAGGATAAGGGCTTTTACTATTCCTCCTTTGAACTAACCTCTGATCAACATACCTTAAACCCTACCTACTTTATTTTTGTGTGCATTCTTGCTTTGTCTTAATTCGAACATTTGTATAATGTTATATTGTAGAGTATTGTAGCTGTCCAGAAAAGCAATGTGTGCCAAAACAGTAACTTTACATAATGGTAAAATTTTAAAAATGTTTATCACTATTGCTTTTTTTTAATTAAATAGTGTTATTTTAAACTTATTTTGGATTGCATTTCTGTTGGTTTATTTTAAAAATTTCACATAATATAAAGAGTAGCTGGACTAATGTAAATGACAAACATAAAAAAGAGAAAGTGATGCATGATTTCTGTGGATAAAAATGTTATATTAAGCATGTATATAACATAATCTGCTATACTAATATCAGTTTCTCTCTGTCTTTGTTGAAGACCCTTCTTCTGAAATGAATGAAGACATCATGCTTCAAGGACCAGAGAACTCACCCATGCTCTCCAGTGGTACAAGTGATCCTATTTTAACCAACAGGGTTTTGGAAAGTTCTTTAAATGTTCTACCAGAGGAAAAAGGAAGTATATTACTTCAGTGTTTACTTGACTTGCCTTCAGATGTTGTTACTTCTCTAGACATTGTCCCCAGTGATTTTTCTGAGTCCATCTTAAGCATCATTCCAGAAGCATTTTCTCCAGAGGCTAATATTTCTTCACTGCAAGAGTTTCTTATGGATCCAATCATCATGGAAGGTTAAACAATCCTTTGGATTGTTCCCTTCAAGATCTGGGTAACATGAGCATGCCTTTGACGCCCTGAACTTTGATCATGTAATTGTGTCCTGTGAAATCGAGACCGTAAAGCAACATTCACATATAAAAATCTGATCAGTAATATAAAAGCTTCCATAGTCACATGTAAAAAAAAGCCCTTAGCACCGGATTATTCATGGTTTCTCAGTCCTGGTCTTGGAGTACTTATGCACTTAGAAGTTTTATCAGCTGGGAAAACATAAAATTCACAGTCTGCTAATAAGCTCAGGGGTTAAATCAGAATAAGAAAGATGGTGGCTCTTGTTGGTAATGTTAGCTTATGTACCTGATGCAGCTGGCTAGACTACAAAAATTCAGCAAAGATTGTGTGATTGATTGAAGTGATCTGTTACTAAAATGTTTTTAAAAATTACAGCTGGTTTAGTTTTTATGATAACCGTGATACTTAAAAAAGGCAATACTGATATCACATTATTCTCATTGCTGTGTCATTTTTATTAACAAAGCTTCTGTGTGACTCCAGACCCACGTAACTTTAGAGTGTGACTTTGGAGCAGCACAGAGTGTCTTAACACTAACCACAGAAGATTCCAGAGTGTTAATTATTTTGTTTATATTTATATCACACACTTATTGGAAACCCACCTAAAACGGATGAATTGTTCATTAGTTTAATACTGGCTCACTTGCTGGTGTTGCTTTGATACGTGTGCCCAGCAGTTGTTTAGATTTCAATGCATGTATCATGCTCCTGAGTCTGTGTGCCCACCGTGTTTGTGTGTGATTTTCTTATGGACTGAGTGTCGAACATAAAACAGCATAAATAAAAAAAGCTCTGAGTGTAAAGATGACAGCATATCAGCTGTAATCTTGAATCTCAGTTAACTTTAATTGTTACTTAAAGAGTTAGAACCCATTAGAATGTTCATTGTTTAACATTTGAAATCAAACACATGGGGACGCTGCTAAAGTGGGAAGTAATCAGCGACACTCATGCGCATGTATATCGTGATAATATCGTTATCATGATTTGTTTGGCTATGATATTCATATAGAGGAAATCTGGTATCATGACAGACTTAGTTTAGTTAAAACCTCCATATCACCTTGCCTCAGAAAACAAAGCGGCATGCTTTTTATGTAGACATAAAAATCACACACGAGGGAGCAATTCAGGTTATTTAATGACAAGAGCAATGCTCCTTGTGAAATAATAGAAAGAGGTTGGTACGAAGGCATTTCAAGTTTGAAGAATAATCTAAAATGTGAATGAATATTGTTTGAAAAAGTTTAAAATGAGCAAAGCAAAGAGAACAGTAATATGTATAGTGCAGGTGGACTCCAAGACCAAGATTTGGACACTCTTGTATATGCAAATATAAAATGCCTAAATGTTTACTTTCTTAACATTTTTAGATTATTTAAATGATTTAAAATGACTTTATTTTTTTTAAAGATTGAAAAGATTTTTAGCATTTATGATCGATTGGCTAACACATCAACCATAAATCCGTTTGCAGCCACAGCCAGCAAATAAATGCTAAAATACTTGGCAAATTAAACTGAATGTAAACTGGTGAAAAACAATGCACTTAATACTTTGTTTGCATTTTGCCTGAGGTATCTAGACTTGATCCCGTGTCCTAAACTGGAAACACAGTTAGAGACACAACCAGCACCTTCAAGTCACACCGATGACTTTTTTCGCTATTACGCTGCCTTCAATTTGAATGCTGATTCAACTTCCAGTTATTTTTATCGTCTCAGAATCATCATCTTGCATGTTCTACATTAATTGTTCTTAACTGATCTTGATGCACAACTTTAATCCATTCCTCCTTTATTTGAACATAGGCCTCTGTAAACAAACATTTTATAATTCATGCATGCTTTTATTTTGCAATATTCATAGGTATAGTTACTTCATGACATGTCTGTAACCTGGTTTCACATTCAAACTATCTGTATCTGTATATCAAAGCTGTTACTTTCCCAGTTGGTCAGTCGTAAATAGATATTTGTCAGTTTCTTTCTTGTGAAAGAGTAGTTAGCAAAAATACTGGAAATTTAGTAAATGGAGAAATTATTATCTTATATTGGGAAAATATTGAATTTTGGTGATTTACAGAAGGATTAGAAATGCATCTCTTTCATTTTAATTGTCTGTGTATATTTCAATGGCAATGCTGTTCTTTCCTCACAGACTAATTTCACACTGAGAGAAAAATCCCAAATTCTTCAAATAAAGGTCTGTCAAACTCATCCATCATTGTCATTGACCAGATATTGCACTGGCACTGTTTCACACAAGTTGTGGAAGTTTTAATCATAATTGAACACTGTGTGCCCATGACTGCAATTTAATCCTGGTGTTTAAAGTGTTATATTGAAATAAGTTAATCTGTTAATTAAAATGTTGTGTGTGTGCTTTGGTTTTGTTGGTTTTCAACTGAAGTACATAAGTTACCAGTAATGTGCACATATAAGCATATTCACCTAGCATCTGTTTTGCATAAGCTGTTGCTTTTTTACAGTCATCTAGTGCTGGAAAAATGTGTCATATCTTCTATTTCTTATTATCTTACCTTAAAATATTGTGTGCAATTAAGTCTGAAAAGCAAAAACACATTTGATGATCAAGTGCAGTCACCAGTTCCATTATTCAAGTATTCATGCAAGGGCATGAATCTTGCTGGGCCTGATGGTGGCTGAATAGGATGAGCTTTTTACATTTACATATCTTCTAATCTCTATTTTTTTACCCGCTTTTCCTGTGAACGAAATCAAAATATTTCATTTGATCTTAGGAAAATTGTCAAAAAATCAAAATTTTCAAAAGAAACAAAATGCCGTAATTATCAAACCTACTTTTACCTTTCACATTGAAGGTCATTCATTCCAAAAATCTTAAAGTCATTACCAAGTTTGTGGAGGAGATCCCTTACAGACAAATACCCAACAAATATCCTTTCTTGCTGGCCATTACAATGACTTTGCAGTACCACGAGGCTGTGTAAAATGTACAAAGACATAATCATAGTCATCTGACATTTTTGCACACAGGGAATGTGCCTCAAGCTGATTTCAGTGCTTTGAATGGCAAACTAGTCTTAGGCACGCATAGTCATCATTGCTGCAGGAAAGACCCTAAAAGTGGACAGAATTAAGGAGTTTTTATCCTTTTTTTTTTTTACAATGCCCAGGATTTGAAAACAGCATCAAGAACAGCAGCAGAAACTGGTAATTCAGACGTGTGCTCACTTAGCATGATTAACACCTGTGATTTTTCTGTTGTTGTTCATTTCAGCAGCCTTTGGATGGTGTAGCGGTTTTGTATTGCTGAAATGGTTAAAATTATATAGAGAATCAAAACAGTGATGCCTACAGATACAATATCTGCCTCATTCATTCTGTTATTAGATCATGCATGTCACATTTTTATTATCTGAGTTTTCTGTTCCGCACATTTCTGTTTCTTCATTCTGGTTACTTTCAGAGCAAATTGATTAACCATGTGTTTGAGACAGAGGGGGAGTTTCTGTACAATATAGTCTCCTGTAATACTTGTCTATTGCATGGTCTTGGCCAGACGCAGCCTACAGGACCCCTGTACAATATTGACCACAGCCAATGTTTAGTAAATTACCTTTACCTCCCACACAGCAAGATACTTTATGATCAATATTTTAGCAAATTTACTGATGGGTTTGCCTACACTACTTAAAGCTACTTAAAGAATGTACTAAATCAACCATAACGGGAAATGGGTTTTGCCAAATTCTTTAATCAAAAAGCTTTTTATAAACCTATTAGCAGCTATAATGATGCACCACCTTCTGCTATATATTAAACCAGTAAAGCAATTTAACCACTTGCAAATAAGTCCTTGCATTAACAGTAATTTGCTTTTTTATTCTTTGTTTCTTGCAAAGTGTAGTGAGGTTCATATGCAGTGGTGCATAAACTGTATACATTGTACTTTCTGGATGTTAACAGTGTTTACTTGCTATGAAGTTTTGAAGAGAATCATCAAATGAACAATTTTTACTGAAATGACCACTGTGCCTTTTTGCTGTTTTGCATGGTGTAGAACATACTCTACATTAACACAGAGTAGGTTCTACAATGATCAAAAATAATTTATTAGATATTATACTGGAAGATTATTTCAAAAATCATTTCACATTTCATGTTTTTGATCTCTGTTCTGCAGCCACTGGAAGACATTTAGTTTAATGCTAAATGTATGATTGTGAATAGACTGTGATTATTTTCTTCATATTTCACAGAATAAAGCCAAGTAAAGCAGACTGTGGCACATTTCACTGGTTTTCATGCCACCAGTAAAAGTGACACACATACACATATGAGCCATAACATTAAAACCACTTACAGGTAAAATGAATAACACGGACTATCTAGTTATTTCATTACAGTGTCACTTGTCAGGGGTATATTAGGCAGTAAGTGAACAGTCAGTTCTTGAAATTAATGTGCTGATTAGCCTGTCTGATCCAAACCCAGAGAGTAGCACCTGTTGTACAAAATGTTAATGCTGACTGATAGAAAGGTGTCATAACATGCAGTGCACCATAATTGGAGCTGTTTAAGCAGCATGAGGCAGGGACCTACACATGAGGCAGGTAGTGTTAATGTTATGGCTGATCAGTGTATATTACTATTACTTTATGCCTCTTGCCTTCTGGCCTTCAAAAAAAGGTGAAGTTTGAGGCCAGTTCCATTAGTGGCCAAGTGCGACTGTTCCATTAAGAAATGCCTGGCAGGAAAAATAATATACACCCACTTCTTGCCAGACACTGTTGAAGAAGTCATTGAAATTTGCTCCTAACAGATTCCATGGCATGTGCACATGATAAAAAAGTGACTGCTGTGTTCTCTTTTTTGAATATCTGTATGTTCTTTTGGAGGAACCTGTATTAAATGCTGACTCTTGTTAACAGATTTTGTTATTTCTCTTTAACCCTCTTTAAGAAGCTAACAGTTCCCTAAAAATGGAGAAAAAAAACACAAAAGCCCCCCATATTTTGAGACAAGCTCTACATACCAACTGACTTATGGTAGAAAATGCAGACTGTCATAATTATGGTCCTTATGCACTTCCACATCAAAGGTAAAGAACTGGCTGTGTAATCATAGCAAAATCCTCAAAGCTTTATAATATGTATTTGTTTAAAGAACATTTTAACACATATTGTCCCTGCTTCTTTGTTTTCTTACAAAAAATATGATGCAAATATGGTGCAAAACAGTCTCATTACTTCAGGTCTTCAGTGAAGAGGCAGTCATGCTCAAAGAGAATGATATTATGACATCTACACTAAAAAAAACTATTTTGTTCCTTATTTCTCTTTTTTTTCAGTTACTTCTCCAGTGTTACTCAATGATAATTTTACTTGCTGTTTAAATCTCCCCAACACATGACAAAAATTGCTGACCGCATAACACTATGTATGAAAACTACAGATGCTTGTGATTTGCCAGCACTGCTGTAAATGGACAGAGGCAAGAACTAATTTATCTTTTTTCACCCAGTGAGAGCACTGGCAAGTTTGCTTTCTTGGTCTATAATCCTGAATAGCTGCAGCATTGTTGACATTTGGGTTTGGGTTCCAACATTACAACAACAACCCTTTAGACAGTTGCATCTAATTTCATGGCAAAAATATTTTTCAGGTAACAAGCAAACAAGTAATAAATAATGTTAATGCATAAAAGAAAAATGTAGTGTTTAGTTATGACCCCACGTAAATAGAACAAGGTTCAAACTGTACTTTGGTGTTCTTCAAAAGGAATTTCAAATATGTATTTGACTTTAATCTTTGACTGAATATCAGGTGCTAAATGTTTCATAAACTCAAACAAAAGATCATTTGAAGAGTTTCTTCAGTAATGCCAATTGCCTGAAAAAGCAAAAATATGTGTACTGATAAAGCAGACTGTAAGTTAAAAAAACCTCAAATTACAGAAAATGCAAATAACATAGAAAACTGTCCAGTTAGGAGGAAGAACTGTGACAGCAGAACTCTATGATCTCCTTAAAGAAAAGCAGGGTGTGGGTGGGTGACCTGAAGCCTGGATTCGGTAAAATTAAAATTAGTGGACCTTTAAAAGAAAATTTTTGCCATCTGAGACAATAAACTCGAATTAATATTATTTATTAATAATAATAATAAT
>JBBPDA010000105.1:17556826-17571555 GCA_037974385.1 Arnoldichthys spilopterus | reverse complement strand
TGGACCTTTAAAAGAAAATTTTTGCCATCTGAGACAATAAACTCGAATTAATATTATTTATTAATAATAATAATAATTTAATATTTTTTTATTTGTTATTGCTATCCGGTGTTTACCAAAGCAGCATGGGATCCCCTTCTGAACTTTGGTTCCTCCCAAGGTTTCTTCCTACAGCTTAGGGAGTTTTTCCTTGCCTCTGTGGCTTTTGGCTGCTCATTAGGGGCTTAGACCCGGATTCTGTAAAGCTGCTTTGTGACAATGTCAGTTGTAAAAAGCGCTATAGAAATAAACTTGACTTGACAACACTACTGACTCACCACTGGCTCATAGTGCTTGGACCCAGATGACTGTTATTTTTTAGAAACGTGCACAGTGTATTTAATTATGTGATATCAGAATAAAAACCAAGGATTTTCACTATTGAAAGTATCCACTGAATGATCATCTGAATGAACGTCACTTGATTTTGAGCATTTCTGTTAGGTAAATTATTTCATAATTTTATTAATGGTTGCTGTTTTGCCTGCAGAGATGAGATGCAGCATTTGTGTTACATTGAAGAGTTTTATATGTCCTAGGAAACAGGACCTTATAAGACATAATAATTACCCAAGAACTTAATGGATGTGTAGCTGATTTAAAAAAATATCTATAATTAGAAACAGCTATAATTTTGTGGTTCCAGTCTCATGTTTTAAGTTATGAGATTTCTATGTGATTATGAAAAAGCTTCATAAGAGTCATCAATCAAGCTCACAGCAGATAACGGGCACATGCTTGAACTTTGTAAGATATTACATCCTACAAGGCAGACGCATAGCGTCTACATGCTTCAGGCTTAGCCATTTCCTGTGTTACACTCTGGAATGTCATGACCTACTGCAGTGTTGTCAATGTCTGTGTCTTAGCTTGTGCAATGCAGGAGTTACTGCAGTTACAGTTCATTTGCTGGGTGGTTAGTCATGTCTGTGTATGCGCATGCATTACTTGCCTATTAGAGTAGTGCATGAAAGTTTGTGAACCTCTTAGAATTTTCTATATTTGTAAAATTCTACAGTTTGAAAACTCCTAAAAAAGAGTGAATAGAGGTTTTTTCTGCTTCTAAAATGTATCATTATAGAGATATGACTTTATATACTGTGTTTGAACATTTGTGAAGCCTTTAGAATGTTCCATATTTCTGTAAATTATATTAAATAAATATTTCTACTGTAAGAAAAAACTTCTATAAGTGGTGTACAGTGAGCCAGAGAGTGGACTGTCTGATGCAAAAAGAGGTCTCTAAAAAGGTACGTAACTCATGCAGCTGTCAGTGTAAAAGTGCATTTGACCTGCTTGCAAGGTGTGTCAGAAAAATTGTTTGCCCTCCAAAAAAAACAAACAAAAAGAATTATAGCAATGCTGCATAATTTAAGGTGGAATGGATAATTTCATCAAGATGATAATAAAACTGGATTAGTATGCTGGAATGGAATATACATTTTTCTTCTTGACTTGGTAAATATTTTAAGAGATTTCAGAAATCACAAATGTTAAAATGTGTAAAACTATCAAAATGAGAAGATATTTTTTAAAACCAACTAATATGAGCAAACAAACACACTAACATTGTGGTTAAATATGGCCTAGATCATGAAACTTACAGGTGCCTTCATTATTTCTCTTTAGAGAAATTGAGAAATTGTTGTGGTTTTTAAAACCAAGTTTAATAAGACCTGAGCTAAACTGAGTTTTGACAAGTATATGATTGGTTACCAGGTGGACAACATCACTGTCCTAGATACATTTGAAATAATTAACCCAACACGTGTTACTTAAAACATTTTTTTTTAAAGGCAGCTGGATTTGGCCAACACTAGGACATTTACTTTTTCCACAAAAGAAAATTACATCTATTGATATTTTTGTCAAATAAATTATTGAAAAATCTACTTTTTCTTGTTCCTTGGTTCAAGTATATTACCTTTAACTGTATTAAAGAGTTTTTAAACTGAAATGTTTCATTGTTTAAATATGTAGAAAGAATCCACAGTTTCCATTAAGTGTGTTTATATTCTCACTTAACTGTACATTTAAAACTTATGTGAACTTCTGATGATATTTTGCGTGATAAAGAAAATTCTAAAGGGTTCGTGAACATTCAAGCTCCACCAAATGTAGACAAGTGACTGTGTTAACTAACTGTGTACTGGTTAAGGTAACGCTGACAGTAGATAGTAAAACCTTTATTTATTAAAAAAAACAACAAGCATACATGACATACATATACATGTACATATATAGACATTCATTTAAGTAAGGTAACTATATTAAGGGTAGACTGAAAGCCCATGTGTGTGTGGTTGTGTGTGCATGTGCGTGTGAATGTAATGTAAAATATATTCAGTACTTCGGTTTTATGAAACACTGCTGATAGTAATTCACACTTTGCCTTAAAATCTTCAGTGTGGTTTTTTGTGCGTATGTATTTAGAATGTGGCTGATGAGGTTTGTGGTTGGAGAAAGTGTCTATTTGTCCACTCGACTGTATAAAAATACAAAACACAAAATATACAACATAAATAACATAAATCTCATTGCATTTAAACAGGAAATGTGCTGTGAACATATAAGAGTCTTTTTTGTTCTAGCTTTTCTTTTAGGATTTCAGAAGCCTAATCAGCAGTTTTAGCATAAGCTATGTTTTTGCCAGGTTCCATTTATGATGTGTTCAGCCAGCATTAGCCTGGGTAGCTATGTTAACTAAGTGTGCTTCAGTGTTTTCTCCATAAGCGTGTTAGAGGCCAGAAAGCTTTGGACAGCAGATCTCGATAGGCCTGGTTAAACTGGCGATTCATGGCTGCATACAGCAATGGGTTGATACAGCTGTTCAGCCATGTGAGGTTAGCGCAGAACATATGGACCACCTGTGGGGCACGGTTCTTTTTGTCTGCAATATTTAGGAGAAGAAAAGGGACAAAGCAGCCTACAAAGCATAGGAAAACAGTGAAACACATCCGGGTTACACGTTTAAACTCATTATCTTCTCCTGAGTTGGATGGTGGTGAAGTTACTTGGGCTGGACCTGGAGCAGGGACTTTAGGTGATTGCTTTACCCCATTTGAGGCCTCCTTGACTTCTTGACATGTTTTTTGCTGAGGCCCTGGTTTAATTGTTGGACCTGTTCCATAGTGTTCTGCCACACTGCTCTTACTGTGATGTATTTCCACTGCTTGGTCACTGATTTCACTGCTATGAGTTGTTGTAGTTCCGACACCGATCCCACTGTCATCTCCATCTGTCCCTTCAGCCTCGGCTCGTTTGCGCCTTGAAGATCGTCGGCTGGGCCTGTACTTGATCAACGCATTGGCAGCGATGCGCACCTTGCGATAGATTAGAAGATAGAAAAGTCCCACAAAGCCTAGCCCAAGGAAGAAGTAGAGAAAGAGCAGCACAGTGGTGTAAGGGCGCCCCTTCGTGCGGTGGAAGCTGCAGGTGCAGACTTGTGGTGCAAACACGTAGACAGGCCAAAGAGGGGCGAAGCTGGCCAGCCCCAGTGCCCAGGAGCTGACAAGGAGCACAGACATGCCACGTCGAGACAGCAGCAAACGGGCCACACGTGATGTCCGGTGAGCAACAACTAGATATCGACTCACTGCAATGAGACACAGTGTGATAATGGACACACTGTTGGACAGGAAGAGGAGGAGCCCAAACATTTGGCACCAGGTAGCTCCGCCCCTCCACTGCAGGTGCAGGTAAGAGTCTACACTGACTGGCTGTAGAATGGTACAGTACAGGAGGTCAGCCAAAGCCAGATTTACAATAAGGACATTAAATCGTGTTCGCAGATGAGAATCAGTGGCAAAGGCTAACACAGTCAGAAGATTGCCCAGTGTTCCAACTACAGTTACAATGGATCCCCATAGAACACCAAAGTAACGGTAGCCTTCCACAGAGGGAGAGGCACAGGAAAAAGAGTCATTGCCATAGAGATCTGTGTCATTCAGCAACATCCTGGTGGAATATGAGAAAATGTAATGTTACTCATTGAATAAATGAATGAGAAAGTTAAACACTCACATTTAATCCAAAAAAGTGTTTTCCTAGATGAAACATTTTTAATGCGTGAAATTGATATTTTCGCTAAAAATTCCCTCACTTCAAATGTAGTCAATAGCTATGTTCAATGTTTGATGCTTTTTCCTTTTTTTAGCTTTGCACAGTAAGCTTCCTTTACTTGTTAGCTGCTTTAGCCTTGTTGCCCCAGTGCAAAATTAAAGAAACAAACTTGTCTTGCCTGATTAACTACTTTTAAGATAAGGGTAAAATTGACACTTTATTTAAATTGTCTGCAGATTCTTTTTAGATGCTAATCGTACAATTAATGTACATTTATAAATACTTTTCTAATGTTTTGCAGCAATCCCAAACACTGCCCTAAACTTGGCCACTCAAAATAACGTGTGTCTCATAAATCTGTGTCCACCATTTTTAGATTAATTGTATAAGCTTTAAGTAAATCAGATAGCTTGTTAAAAATTTTAATGTGTAATAGGGGCTATCCATAGATAAAACCAAAAATTGTTTAAATTGGATAAAAAATAATGGGCTAAATCTTCACTGATGATGAGATTAGTACAAGTACAAGATATATTTAACCATATGGTGTTTTTATTGTATCACTTTGGATTATGTACCTTTCAAAATATTTAACAGATTAGCCTAGTAACTAACTAGATTTATTTTACATTGTGTACATTGTTTCAGATTTCTGCATGTTCAGTATACAACTGTTGCATGTAATCAATAATCTATATGGTTGTATTCAACCACCAATTTACTCTTCCCCAAATCCACCCACTAGCCAGCAAGTGCTTTCTTAGTGCCACATGAATCACCAACGCATCTTTCTGACACATATGGAAGAGAAAATGTACTGCTAATTCTGTTACATCATCTCACAGATGCCTAAGCTGGTTAGCATTTGGGGATAGGAAAGAGGGTGGGCCATCCTACTCTTCCAGGATAATTGAGCTCTCTTTGAGTCCTGGTCATGGAGGACAAGGATCAAACTCACATCAGCTGATGACAGGGCCAAGCTTAGACAGTAGTGCCCTCAGCTATTTATTTACATTTATGAAATACTATTTGTTGGTTCCATAAACTGGATTTGCAGAAGCAAATCTTACAGATTTGTTTTAAGTCAGCTGAGAAACTCATATGAAACTTTAAAAGACAAAGGTAAACAAAATTATGTCATGGTCTTGACTGGATTTTGCTTTTATATAATGTATGTTCCTTCAGGCACACACACCAAGCATCCTATATAGACCTTCTCCACAAATAGTCAGTCTAAAAATGTTGTCATGATGCCTTTTTCTTCCTCACACAGTTGCTTAGGGGGTAAGGCGATTCTCCCCTGCACTTATAACAATTAAGATAGCATTCCCACACAATATCCCCCCAATTATAACAATTAATATGGGTCCAGAGATAGTAATTTAGAGTAGTAAGTGAATAGTAGACAATTCATATTAAGAATAATAAAGGAATAATAAGCTTCAGCTTTATTCAGATGGAGCAATACTGTTCTTAAGAATTTTTACTGATCTTTGTATCCTTCCCCAGTTTATCAACCAAATCCCTGATTTAATGGTTCTAGTGTTTGTTGTATTAATGTCTTTTGTGTAAATCAGTCATGTCAGTTACACAGATATAGAGGAATTGATTTCACTATGATATTAAATCCAAATGTGTAGCTAAAATGAAAAATTTTCTTACCTTTAGGTTGGTGAGTTAATGTTAGTTCACTGGCAATCCGAAGCCCCTGTCTTTACCACACTCTTCTCTTCCTTCTTCTGGTTCTACTTGTAAATGTCTTGACCAGCCAACCGCAGCCCCATAAAAGCTGTGGGCTTGTCTGTCTTGGTACATAAAATGACAAGGTGTGTGTTTGTGTGTGTGTGTGTGTGTGTGTGTGCGTGTGTGTGTGTGTGTGTGTGTGCGTGAGTGCGCAGGCATAATAGAGGTTGTGAGTCAACTGTGTCTCAATACTGGAAGGAACTTACACAGTATATGTGTCCCAAATAGAAAGACTGAATTTCCCAGTATGATGGAGAAAAGTATATTTCTAAATATGCTGAGTGCTGCTAATGTCTGAAACTATAAATCATTAGTTTATATAAATGATAAATTTGTAAAAAAAATTTAAAAGCACAATTTAAGGTTTTCCAGACTGAACAGTGAATCCCTGCAAATGCACGGGAACCAAGAAACTGGTTAAAGGTGATTTGCCTGCATTGTCACTTTTTTACACTTGATCATTTATTCTGGATTGTTCACAATCTGGGAGTAATGATAAGTGTCTGACTAGCATGGATGTCCTGCAGTTACAATTAAAAATGTCAGTGGAAAAAGATCAGATAACCCTTTATTAGTCCCACAAGTGGGAAATTTGCAATTTTTTAAGATAAGATAATTCTTATCTTAAAAAGGGAGCAGTAGGGAGAATGCAGATGTTTACAGTCAGTGTGAGCTGATATAAACATATTGGTCTCACATTGGATGAATTTATGACAATATGGAGCTGAAATGAGCTTTTACTGTAAGTAAGTAAGCTAAGGTTGGGTAACCTACTGACAGTTAAACTACTTGTTTTTATTAGGCTGACCTACAAACATGTTTAACTGTAACAAACTACTGCAGGGGTCTTCAATCATACCCAACAGACATGATGTTCCTGCATTCCAACAACTTGATTTTCTGACTATCTGAGACTGATTAAATAAGTGGAAGCTGCCATGCTCTCACTGTTAAAAACTTGAAGCCACAACTGGCCCTTTATGGATGGATTAGATCCTGCAAGTGAGGACATTTTGCAGTCTTCTTTTAACACAATATAAAAAAAATCCATCTTTCAAAAACTAGAACAGTAAACGTTAGACTTAAACTCTGTTTAAACTATACATATAACCTTACTGATCTCTGAAGTACTTTCTTGAAGGTTTTTTCAAGTGAATTTCAATAGTAGTATAGTAGAAAATAATAGTATAATAGTACATCCCTGATTTATTTTGAATTTGTTAGCAGTAGACTAAACAGTAAAGATTTTGATGTAGCAGGAATTGATGATTATACAGTTCAAAAATGTTTTATTTATTTGCTGAATTTAATATATTGGAAAACATAAACTGTAAAAAAGATCTGTAACTGGACACGAGTTTTAATTTTTCCCAAAGAGTAAATTTTGCACAAAACAGAAATATGTGTTCTGTAGAGGATATAGACTTTATTTTCATTTAGAAAATTAACAAAACATGTCATTTGACCAGGGAATTTTGTAAATGAAATAATTTTATACCACTGACACACTGTTTGGACTGGGCATCAATGAAAGTTTTTTGGGGAAGCCAACAGATTCTGAATGAGTTGCAGAAAGCAGTAGTGTTGACTAAAGCAGAGTTGTGTGCTTTAGGAGTGAACAGACATTCATTCTCATTTACACACTCTCATTTATTTCATCAGGCCCTGTTGATCTGTCAGTTCTGTTGTTTAATGGAATGACAACATCTAAAGACTGCCAGTGAAAGCAAGAAGAGAAGAAGAAGCAGAAGAACAAGAAGAAAAAAAAGAAGAAGAGGATGAATCAGAAGAAGAAAAAGAAGAAGAAAAAGAAAAAGAAGAAGATTTAACATGACGCAAGAATTATAATGGGTGACATGAGTCTTGCAGTCAACAATATTATACATAGGACTTGACCAGTCTACACAAAACTTGGTGTGACTGTAGTCCCGCATAGCTGATATGGAGAAAAAAGGTTGTGTCTCTCTGTGGGCGTGTCCCTTCATGCAAGCGCCCCCTGAATTAGGGTTGGCACAATGCTCATTTTGAACAATAGTTTGTCAAACATTAAGCCAAAAATTTTTATATTTGCATAGCAAGTTAGCCTCTAGAATGTGCATGGCCTAACTAATTGCAACATTTTTGTGGAGTAGTGCCACCTACTGAATAATGTCAAAGTAAAAAATCTATCTGTTCATTAGAAAGTATCATGAGGCAAACTTCACCAAATTTGGTTTGTTGCATCAATACCATAAATTTTGGAAGCATGCCAAATCTTATGGGGTCTTTTCAGTAGATGGCATCTTCAAAAATGGTTTCGCTACATTAAAAAAAAAAATTGGTGTGCTTACACTTTACTATATTTGCTCACGTCCTAAACTTCAATTTGGCTTAGTCAACAAAATGATCACCAATAGCCGACACATGCCTGGTTTCAAACAAATCAGCCATAGGATGTCCCTACAAGATACAACAACAATTGAATTTCCACTTAAAATAACTTAAAAAACAACTTCTCAGTCTTTTGTTACCACAAACATCAAAACTCTATCTTTATCTAGTCTTTATTTAAAAGGCACAGACTGCTCTAAACAAAGAAAACAGTTCGGTTATAGAAAAGGAAACAAGGAAAGAGGAACATGTGTATAGAAACAAAACCAGATTTTAATTTCACTTTTAACAGACAGCCATTTTTTATGATTTCAAATAGAAAAATAGAGAGAAGAAAAAAAAGAATAAAAAAAAACAAACCACAATTATTTCAGCAATGAGGAAACAGTTCAGGGATGTTTAAAGATTGACATAACCACAGCTTTTATTATTATGTTCAGTGAGTTCCACTCTTTTGGTCACCTGACCTAAAGGGATAGAGAAGTTGGAAAGTTTGTGCAGAAACATTACTTTAGCTGTCGTAAGTATCTGCTTTCCTTCCCCTTCTCTTGATCATCTCTTTTATGACTCACATCTGATTTGAGTGTGTGTGGGTTTGTGTTCCCTAGGATGGTGTGTTGTCACAATCTTGGCAAAGTGTAGCCCCGGGTAAGGAAATTCCATGAACAAGCTCAGAACAGTTTGATCTGTTAGGGGTGGACTTCAGTTCACACTCAGAGAACAGAAAGTCTATTAGATCTTTAGTGTTCTGTAAACAAAAAATTTTGTGTTTCACAGCGCTGCTCTAATGTTGCCAGATCTATTTGTATGTTTATAAAATAATAATAATGATAATAATAATAATAATAATAAAAGTAACATATATAAAGCACCTTACATTTAAATGCAGCTCTAAGAACTTCACATTGTGCTAAAAAGAAGAAGAAACTTGTGTAGTCATTTCTAAAAGAAAAATAGCTTTATTAAAAAGATAAAAGTAAAAATAATCAGATAACTGCAAAAAAACAACTTCCAGTTGGTTTATTTGCACTTAACTCAAGACCTACACAACCAGGCAATTAGATTTCATGTTTCATATTACGATGTGAGCTTCTCTATAGACGAAGGAGCAAGTACTGTTGCACTGTATCAAATATAACATAAAAATATCATTATCAATATCTATTCATATATATCAATAATTATCAACTAATAAAAAGTAAAACTGTACAACAATGTAGATATAATAACAAATATAAATATAAATAAAAAATAAATGTATATAATAAATGTATATCATACATTTTAATGTACTTTTTAGTTCTATGGGTTAATATTTTGGAGCAGATAGAGTGTTGAATGAGTGGTGTGTACTGCCTCTTGAAGGGCTCTCATCTTTCCGTTTGTGCTTGTGCACATGTAGAATAACAGTAAATGTGTGCTAAAAAACTGAATGAATGTTTAAATGAACACCTAAATCTGATATTCCCGTATGCTAATAGCATGTAATCTGTTAAACAGTCATTAGCTAATGAAAAGAGTTATTAATGTGCACTCAATAAGGAGAGAAGAGGACTGCCCTGTGGGAGGAGTAAATGGGTTTGAGTGCAGGTTGTAAGATAGTTTGATTAAGCTGTGCACTGTGGATGATGGGGAGACATGGGTGTGGGGGTGGTCCAAGACTGTAGAGAGCCAGCTGACTGGATGAAGTGGCAGCTGCAGCAGCCACCAGGGGGTTGAGTAGTAGGTTATAGTTGAGTGGTTTAGGCAAATCCTTAGGGAACAACAAAGTGTACTGTGAAACAGAAAGAAAACAGAGATGTTAAAATGTGACCTGTTTATACAAGACAAAGTCTTTATTAATAAATGAGCTCTAAATTATGGTTTCAAAGTTTCATATTCAACATGCATATCACAGGAAACAAGATCTGCATGTTTTTGATTATGTATGTGACTGTGTTTATTTATGGTTATTACCATAAACTCTGTGGAGCTGTGGCTTTTGTGCCGGTTTATTAGTGGGTTTGACTTTCCTGCAACTGCATCTCTGTGTCTCCTGCTGGATATATGCTGGGAGAAATGTGAAAAGGAAGAAAAAACAACTCCTGATTTGTAAATGAAGTTAAGTGTTCTCCAAGCACAAAAAGACTGTAAGTAATGAACTTTAAGTAAGGAGAACAGCCAAATTATATATATGCCTGTGTGTGTGTGTATATGTATATTTATTTATTTATTTATTAAAAATACATTTGCCTCATACAAGACTTACTTTCAATGAATAAAGATATAATAATGAATATAGAATAAATGGAAATTATCCAGATATAATTGCTATAGTTTCAGGTATTAAATTGCATGTGTTCAATATTATGTAATAATGTGTAAGTTCAACACTACACCATAACAAAAAACTCTCTTGACCCCATCCCACTTGTCACCTCCCAGTGTTATTGCCCCACCTGCATGACTAGAAGGCTGGTAGTTAATGCCACAAAGGTAATAATAACAACTAAGCAGCCAGTTCTAACCAGCCCAGCAGTTAACAACACTGCTCTAACTCCTGGGGACCACCATCTAAAATGGCTTTAGCTGCAGTGCCAACAATTCACAGAAATGCACATTTAAAAATCTCCCAGTGCTTTCCCTAAATTGTCCAAAGGTGCCTTGATGCCTGTCTGTAGGGGTTGTACCTGTTTGAGCTGGGGTTCAGAGTTCACTCGGACGTTGCAGATTTCACAGTGAAATGTGCGCTCTTGAGAGCTGTGGCTCAGGCTGGAGGTAAAGCACAGGCGTGGGTAAGCCTTTATGGGCCCCCGACCACACCTTGCTCCTAGAATGGTCTTATGCTTTGTGCCTGTTTGAGAGGAACAGCAGTAGCAGGACTGTATTAGCAGGATAATGCTGTTTTCTCTAAGTTGTGGTATTGCAGTTCATTGTGTCTGATGTTCTGCTATTCATTTGTTCATTTGGGATGACTGTAGGCCTTTAGTCATGCTTACCACCACTAGAGGGCTATAGGACAAGGGAGTGCAAATGTATTGCTTTAAATAGGCAAACACTATACCCATCAATATCTTTAAATTTGCCCATTGCAGTGCATGGAATATCACGTGTTTCCACAAGTTTTGGGTTATTTTACGCTGCTCCTTCTTTTGCTTTCTGATAGTACTGATATTTTGCTCAGGGACATTTTCAAAAAACCTCATTTGCTTTCCTGTGTTTATGTGATGTCATTAATCATTTAATACACATGCTTTACCCTTGAAATAGATTTGCTGGAAAAAAGGCTAAGGTGTTTGGAGCTTCAGAGCTTCCAGAGCTCAGAGGTTATGCCAGTCAGTTTATCTGGGTATGTTAGTATGAGTATGTGCCTGCGAGAGAACAAAAATGGAAATGTATATTTAGTTACTGTAGTTAACTTTAGGACAGTTGCCATGCTGTAGGTGTACAAAGAAACAGAAATACACTGACCAGTTAATGCCTAACATCATTAGCTATCCACAGCTGCCAGACTAGATTCACATTATGAGCCTCATTACAATTGCAATAATTTTTAATCTCTGCTCAGATCAAATGTTATAGACTTATCTAAAACTACACACTACAGTCACAGGTATATTCAACAACTGATTTCCACATTTTTGACTGTGACACATTTATTTCTATATATTTTAAAAAATGTATTGTCTTGCAAATGTTACAAATTATATGGATGTTTCACAGACATTAATGTCAAAGAATAATACAATACAATATACACTAATTCCCTTATAGGGCAGATGTAGTTTATTCACCAAGACATGTTTGGAGTCTGAATTTGGCTTCTTTAATTTAACTACATTGCTTAAAAACTCAAAAACTCATACAGAGTCAAATCTTTTCTGGTAATACAGTTTACACAACCCAAATTCCTCTCCTCATTCCTCTGTTCAAACCACATCCAGCATTCATTTCACACTTGGGCAGTCATGGGCAGTAATTTCATCACATTCAGTCCTGTTTTAAAATATTTTGTAAGAGCATGCCCTGGTGTTGTCTAAAATAAATGCTTGTATTTGTGAAGTTTTGTTTATTTTTATGATTTGTAGTAAGTCATACTGAGCCTTAAACCACATTGACAAGTCTGGATAACCTTAATGAAGAGCTGGATGCAGGTTGAGTTGGTTAAGAAGAGTTTTAGGGATTTTTTTTTCATTTAAGACTCCAACCATGTCACTGCTGATTAACTACTATATCTGGGGAAAGTGTGAATTGTGTAAACAGAACATTTCACAAATAATTCCTTTAATGTCAGACAACCATTATTGATAGAAACATAAACATAGCGATTGGAATTCAGTTGAACACTTTATTTGGATTTAAAACATGGCATTTGTAATGTGAATGTATCTGTATAGGTGGGAGTGAGGGGTCAGCATGTGTGAGTACCTCTGTTGTGTTCCTGTAGCTGGGAAGGTGAGTTGACGGCTATCTTGCAGAGAGAGCAAAAAAGCCTTGCGTTAGCTTTGCCTTCTTCAGACTGGGTACAGCTCAGAGACAGAGAAGGATCTCGCTCTTCCACAGAAAACTCTACCTCATCACTGACACTACCAAGAGTACCATGTTTCATAGATGTGGGAGTGCTCATAATGAAGGAAGGTGTGTTTTGACGGTAGATGAGATTGGATTAGTTAAAGCTGGTAGAGGAGTTGGATGGTATCTGTGGATATAAAGGATCATCAGATCAGTGCTTTAATGAAATATAATGCTAGAATTAAAGGCAAACTATGATAAGAACTCTGACAATAATACAAATTATGTGCACTGGAGCAGCTTTATCTCTACAGTGAAGTGAAAGTGACTCTTTGTCATTGCGAACACACTCAAGCACCACAATGAAATGTGACCTCTGCATTTAACCCATCACATGTGCACACATGGAGCAACGGGCAGCTATCAACAGTGCCCGGGGAGCAGTGTAAGGGGACGATACCTTGCTCAAGGATACCTCAGTAGTACCCGGGCAGGGACTCAAACATGCAACCTTCAGGTCCCAAGGGCAGCGTCCTAATCACTAGGCCACCACTGCCCAGTAGTACTGTACTGCAACAGTCAAAGACCAACCTTTCTTTTATGTAAGTTCCACCCATTAAGGACAAGTAATTCTTTATTTGGCATCAGAAAAAATAGAAAACACACTTAACATTAAGCCTAACATCATTTTTCCAGTATTACAGCCTTTGGCTTTATTACTGCTACAATGCTTTTCATGAGACTTTCAGTTAGTCTGCAGGGATAGCAGGGATAGTTTTCCATGCATTCTGTAAACACCTCCAGAGTTTAATCTAAGGAGCTGATTGCATCTACTGCACCATCTCACCATCCAAGTAATCTTGATTATGATTTTACACTCATCAGTCCATAAAACATCCCTCTATATTTCATATGTCCAGTTTGGGTTTTCTGGTGCACAGTTTCTTCTTTAGTAATGACTTCTTGACAGCTATACAACCTTACAGGCTAGCCACGCTGAATCTTTAGGAACAATGGACAGAAAGACCTGTCATGTTTTTTGTTATTGTTTTTTTCTGATCTGAATTAACAGTGGAACTTGTTTTTCTCATGTCTCTCAAAGAGAAAAGATTAATGTTCTGTTTATCTGATAGGCACAGTTTAGGTGGTGAACCGTGTCCCATTCTCTTCATCTTTTAGTTATTTTATGAACTCTTGTTATCCTTTAACTTTTTCCTTCCTTCTGCTTGTCACTTATATCTTATCTCTTTAGAAGGTGTGATTCTGTGAATACTCTATACTATGAGTGTCAACAAACACACATCACCTTTGGACATATATGAGTGTTACATTGTCCTGTGAACTAAAGCGCTACAAGCACTTTTCTCTTGTTCTCTGAAGGTCAGTAAGGTAGACTGCCTGTTTGTTTTTTTTTTGCAACCCTAATTGGAAACAGCTGAGACCACCTGCCATGGCTGGCTGACTTTACACACACACATATAAACCACATTCTGGCCAGAGGGATGAATTTATCTATGAGCTGGTCTAACAAAATGCTGACTAAAAATTTAATTTCAGTCTGTGGGGCAGTAATCATCAACTGCAATATACAACATGAAAAAACACCCTGATGAACAGCTGTGGAAGGAGAATAGAGTGGATTCTGGCAATAAAGGCTGGGAAGGCGACAGAGCAATGAATGAAGCAATGGCTGGAAAAATACATTTTTGGTTAAACAAGCGGTTCTCTCTAAATAAAGTGATGTGATGATTTGAGGATGTGAAGAAGGTGTGCTGGAAGAAAGGATAGATAAAAGATTTGAGAAGATAGATAGAAGTTATCTTCACCTGTGACAAGCAGATGTGAAAGAGGTTTCAGAAGATAACAGACTGTATGAGTGACAGATGACAAATGATTGATTGACTACAGCTGTCTGAACTGGGAGCTACAAAAGAAACAGAAGAGAGGTCACAGACACACACACACACACACACACACACACACACACACACACACACACACACACACACACACACACACACACA
>JBBPDA010000105.1:17535084-17556726 GCA_037974385.1 Arnoldichthys spilopterus | reverse complement strand
ACACACACACACACACACACACACACACACACACACACACACACACACACACACACACACACACACACACACGTTTACATACACACCACAATTACCTCTTTAAATTAAGCCTGAGCCCTTCACTACTCTAGTCAACAACGTATGTGTGTGTTTCTGTGTGTGTGTGTGCATGTTCTGTTCTATATTTAAAGCTCAGCTGTGGGGTTCTGGCTCTAAATAACTGTTTGAGTTAACAGTTGTAAACATCTGACTCTGAACAACTCAGATTCAATATTTAAGCATTTTTAAAAGATGCACATATGTAGGTTTGAAGAAATGTAACCAGCCCTGTCTGGGCTTGTTTACTCTAATATTGCACATTATAAATATTTCTGTTAACATATTGAAGCATCAAGTTCCCTTAGAAGACATGCAACAAAATGATATTATATAATAATAATAATATGGACAGTGACAACAGAATAAAAGGAAAAAACACAAAGGTGACTTATAGACCGCTTAAAAGTAAAGGTTATTATTAATGTAGAAGTTATTACATTATTGGCTTCTGTTACTTAGCTACAATAGCCTTGCAGGTCCAGTGCAAAACTGAAGAAGCAAACACTGGAAAAGTTTTTTTTTTTATCAACACTCATTTTATTAGCTTCACCTACCGTATATGTGCACTTTATAGTTTACAATTACAGGCAGTAATTTTTTTTTGTTAGCTCTTATCAATGGTCAGGACCCCCACAGGGCCACCCCTGAGCAGGGTTTCTTTAGCTAGTGGTTCATTCTTAGCACAGCAGTGACATTGTGTGTGGGTGCGTGTGTGTGGGTGTGTACTGCCCTGTTTCCCCCAGGCCTTTGTTGAGTGTAGAAAGTCATCTGAAATACAGCTTAAGTCATGTTTATCTGGATCATGGTCATAGATTCTTAGCAAAGCAGTGGCATTGATATGGTAGTGGTATGTTAGATTCACCTGGGTTAGTTGTGCCAGCCTCTGGGCTTTGACTCCTCTGACACATACACCATCTAGAAAAGCATTAATAAAGCTGCTCTGGCTTAATGACATTACATAAACATTCATTTTAACTTCAGTCACGGCTGGGAGGTGAAAATGGTTCTAATTAAACAGTCATTCAAGCTTCCCCTGCTCACTGAACAGAATGAATGAAGATGTTGTGTGACAGCTGAAAATGTGTTTATGTACGGCCATAAACACACAAGCATGCAGACCCGTGAACACAGCATCTGTAGCGTACTGTAGCTCACACTGAGAACACAACAAACATGCATACATGTGACATAACAAAAATAAGCAAAATTGTTTGACTTTAAATAGTGTACTATATTTAAAATACATTGAGATTTGCCCAATAGGAGAATAAGATAATGCCTTTATTAACAACATTAATGCTGCAAGTCTGAGTCTGCAATGTATACTACAGTGCAAAAGTGTGAGATGATATGCAAAGTAATTTTCTTGAGAAGTAAGTATTTTAAAAAAGCATTAGAATAAATGCAAATTAACAATACATTGTGATTTAATGTGTGTCAGTGTGTCAGTATAACCATGTATAACCATGTACAAACCTCTCCCTGTGGAAGCCCATTGTTTGTTCCGCTAATAAATCATTTGGTAGAGTTAATGAGTTGCTGCTAATGGAACTGAATGAATCCATGCAATGCTAGAGTGCACAGAGAAATCAGGAGCAAAACCTGTGCTCTCCTAACTGTATTCCAATGTCAAGACAAACCGCTCTAAGCAGTTTCTTTGATGACAAAGACTGCACAGTGTTGTACATCTCTCTTGTGGTTCTGGTAGTGGTGGTTGGTGAGTAACTAAACTTATCCCTGACTCAGGTGAAAATTTGCAATTGGGCAGAGATGGCAATTTGGCATTGCAAAATTCCACAGTGTGAACATATAAAAACCAAAACATCACTAACAAACCACACATGAATCATCATATTTATAATCATCCAGAGACCGGAACACCTACTGAGTCCTGCACTTCCTAACCCTTCCATAGGGAACATATCAGAATTAGCTAATCTCTATTTATATTCTGTACTTCACCCCAGGTATTTTTATTGAGTTAATGTCCTCAGGGCAGCACACCCTGCTCTTAAGATTTGATCCAGGCTCAGTTTTCACCCACCCTAGTAAGAAATGTTAGCATGATGAGCTCAGAGGACGTGCTAATCCGAGACTGAAGTAGTTGGCTCTGGCTGTGACACATTCAGCTCCATGTTAATTAAGTTTGTGTGCACATTATGCACCAAACATTTCTCAGACTTTTAAAGCAGTGGGGAAAATGTCAGTTTGAGAATTCAGGTTTGCTTTGTATATTAGTACTGTTAGTTTTGTAAGAACTTGCATGCAAAGTGTTACCAAACGTGTAATAAATGATAAATTTAAAAAAAGTTTAAATGAAACATTAGATTATGGTTATTATGGTTTTAAACAACTGACTTGTATTGTACACAGACTGTGGAGTTTCTGAGGGATGAAGATTTCACTGCTTTGACATGCTGCTTCATTTACTGCCTGTTTTTTTGTTGTTGTTGTTGATGTTTTGTCATATGACATCCCAGTCTACACAATATCTCTAAATTAGGGATGTTGGAAACCTGGTGTCTGGCACAGTTCAGTGATGTTCAATGTGAAATCAGAAGTATTTGTGCAGGAAAGTCACATCTGTGCTGAACCTCAGCTCTTCCAAAATCTTGACAACAGTGCTGTGTATCAGGTTGTATTTTCCCATATGCTGATACACAAAAAAAAACAAATTAATTTGAGAGGAATCTGGGTACCTGAGGAGGAACACATTTACCACTCTGTTCACTCTTCACCTCTTCCTTTCTTCTGGTCTGTTTGGAATACTCCAGCTGAATCAGAACACACTCCACTTCCAATTCACACGGGTAGGAAATTCCAATAGTGTTTTACAATACAGTATACAGTATTACTTAATCCAGGAACAAATGAGCACACTTCCACTCTCTCTCTCTCTCTCGCTCTCTCTCTCCCCTCTCTCTCTCTCGCTCTCTCACTTTCTCTCTTTTCTTTCTCTATCTCTCTCTCTACCTATCTTTCTCTCTCTCACTCACTCACTCCCTCCCCCTCTTCTGCAGTTGCCTAGAGAGAGGAGCAGAATCAGTGTGTCAGATACCATGCACTAATTCTGTTTCCTTGGGACAGCAACCCAATACACTGTAGGACAAGGAGAGAAAGTGGAAGAGAAAGAGAAAAAAAAAAAAAAGAGAGAGAGAGAGAGAGAGAGAGAGAGAAAGAATAAGAGAGAGAGGGAGAGGGAGCAGTGGGGAATTCTATAAATCACTGCACCTATGGTCTAATAAACGGATTAAGTTGTAACAGTCGTAAAAACTGAGAAAACATACAGAGAAATCTGATACAGGTCAGCTGTTGTCTGAAATAGCCATCTGTAGTGGTGAAGTTTTGCTGATTTTCTATAGCTCATAATGTGTCATATTTAGTCCTAAATCCTTTTCAGCATTGTTAGCCTCTGTGCTAAACTAAATAAACAAAATTTGGATGCTAAACATGTCTTAGCTGATCATGTACATCTGGGGTAAAAAGGAAATTGTGCATATTTGATTTACATATTCGTTTTGATCTAAAAAAATTCGTTCCAAGACTTTTTTCTCTGTCAGCTAAGTTCCTGATTATTCTTTTTTTTTTTTTTAATGAAACTGCCCATAATATTAATTTTTTCATTCGTGATTCATACAAGCTTTTTAAGTGTCATGTGTTGGCTAATTATCAGAATTACAATTTGGGAAAGCAACAATGGGTCTCAGAACAATGAAAATTCTTAAGAAATGATCACAACTCTGTACCTGGCAGGCATCCTTGCCTCCTTGATGTAAGCCAGCACAGATCATGTTTTCGGTCATAGTTCCAGTACTCATCAAAAATAGGCACTCCAACCTCTTGCAGCACTCCAGGATACGGCGATGATACTACAAACACACAAGCACACACACACAGACATGCACACAAACTCACACACATATTCAAACTGATATAAATTGCTTTGTGTGTGCATATAGAGTAAATTTTGTGTATTAAAATATGAATCTAACAATCCATAAATGCATAGTTTTAAATATATGTTATACTACATTGCACATAAATGTGTTCATCAAACAATTCTTGCCAAAAGAGGTAAACTGAAAAGGACACCTATGTTTTTTTTTTAATATGACAAATACTGTTGCATTATTTGCTAAAAATGATACATGTTTATGTTGAATGTGCATTGATCTCAAAAAATGCTAGCTAGTTATGTATACTGTTGTATCTGACCTACCAATGTAAAGAATGAAACTGTAACTCAAGCTGCTTTCTACAATCCTATAAATGTTGGGACACTGTGTAAAATGTAACTAAAACAGAATGTAATTTGCAAATCATTTAATCCCTATATTTTTTTGAAAATACAACAAAGTTGACATAAAATGCTGAAACTGAGAACAACTCTTATCATTTTATGAAAAATATGTGTTAATGTAGATTTTGATGGCAGCAAAAGCATTTTAAAAAAGCTGGAACAGGGCATGTTTTGCATCACTTCTTCTTTTAACGACAATTTGTAAATGTTCGGGAATAGAAGACAATACATTTCTGGAGTTTTGAAAATGAAACTTTGTCCCATGCTTGCCTGACATCGGATTCCAGTTGTTCATGGTTGCCTTTATAGTATTTTTTGTTTCATGATGTGCCAAAATGTTTCAATGGATAAAAGTTTTGGACTGCAACCAAAAGTAAAGAGACTTGCTGCAATGTGCGTTTCTTTTTCTTAAACAAAAAAACAAACAAATTATACTCATAATAAAATATAAAAATCTACATTTTTCCAGAATTAAACCTAATTTTCTTAATGGTACATTTTTTAAAAATCAGTTTCCCACTTGCATAATGTTTCTATCACCTTCTGATCTGAAGTTATTAAGTTTCAAGTACATTAAACTAGCCAGGAGGAAACTGACCAGATTCACCCCAAATTGGAAAAGGGTTAAGGGGACCATAATAGCTTATTATATATGAGTCCTTTTGGTATACTTTTACATGGCACTGTTGCATGCATAATCAAACTGACTATGACTATTATTGACTATTTAAAAATAAATAACAAGACATCAGTTTCTGTGCCACCTTAATATGAGTAATGGTCTCAGCCTGGTCACCACTGTATAAACTGTCCGGCTTTGTCACTGTGGGTCCTTCATGCTGAGCATATTACAAATATAACATTTCTGCTAAAGGTGTGTACGTCTGAATTTGATTTACAGAGGTGTAAAATAAAAATGGAGACCATTTACAGCAATATATCACACTGTTTTAATTATATTCTACATGTTACTTAATATTATCTATTCTGAATGGTGTTAATACATAGGATGTAATATTTATTAGAAATGAAATTATTCTTAGGGTAGTTTGTTGTTTTATAAAAACAATCTTTGCCTACTTTTTCATATTTTTCACAAAACATGCTGTGAAATTAACGTTAGCTAGCTATTTAGCATTATCCCCTCCTTACATATCCTGAGCAAGCTAGCATCGGCTAATTGCAGTTTCTTTAAGTCCCTTTATGACATTATACAATACAATGATACAAACCTGCATGAAACTGGTTTATTTGAGGGTTACCATCATAAGAATAGGGATTTTTTTTTTTTTAATAATAAGCAAAAGCTCATGGTATAGCCTGTAAAGCTAAATTGCTATGTAGCTATCCATATAAACATGCCTTTAGCTCAGTCCGGAGCAGAAAGGGAAAGCAGACAGTTATGTTTTTTCACAATGAACAAGAAGACATAAAAAAAGATTAAATAAGTCTTCCTCGCTCCACATTCCACATTCAAGTGCAAGTCACATGTCATCTCTGTGTATGTGTATTCACTTTGACAACAGTTGTACATCTCATTTCATACCAGTGAGGCTGGTAAAGTTGAAATTGAATTGATTGAGAGTTGGTTGCTAGGATACCATTATTACCTCCACTATAGTAGAATGTGGAATGATGAGCATAGACAAAGAGAGCTGGTGATCTACAGCTGCTCTGAAGAAGTGAGGCAAAACATTAAATAATGGGTGATAAAAATGCTGCAGAGAACCTGGGCAGTTATTTTAAATTCATTTTTACTAACAACCTTTAAAGTTTTTTTACTCTATGTTTATGTTATTGGTTTTATAGTGTTTGCAGAATGTGTATAACATTAATGTATTTTCACAGAAATACTGACCTTCTCAGGGATCAGCCTTTCTCCACTGCTACTTGTCTTATTCAAAGGTGGCAAAAGGCGACAGATATTCACAAGGACCTGAAATGCCTTAGAGATGGTTAAAGGATAGAGAGGTTCTGTACCCGACAGTTTGCTTTATGTAGTTTGTTTGTCTTGAATTAGCCTGAGCAAGGCGATTTCTGAATATCTAGGGGATCTGAGGCATCCAAAGACAATAAAACAATAAATAAGCATACACAGGAAAAGTAACATTTACATAAAATGAATAAAGACTACTTTAGTTATTAAATACTACATAGTGGGCTCCTAGACCACCAAGGGGTAATAGCAAGAATTCTCCTAACATGCCATTAGATAAGCAAACCCCTTTACCTTCATATGAAGAACTCTTTTACTTTCAGGAGCTTAATAAGACACTTAATAAGACACTGAAATCCCACAGAGTCCGACAAGAGCAGCTACAACAGAAGGAGCTTGAGATCAAGGAGAAGCTCAAAAATTCTGACCAATATCTCAAGCTATCTTTCACTTTGACTTAATTTACAATTACAAAGGTTGATAATCTGGAGATATTCGTCATTGCATGTGTTTTAAACTGGAGACAAATTTAGGGATTCAGAGTCTTTTCATGTGAAGCAAGACTCTTAATAGTGGAACACAGCAAATGCTGTGGTTACCAACCCTGGTCCTGGAGTACCCCTGCCCTGTGCAGAATAAAGTTTCTGCTATAGCAGTTTAACAAAGGCAGGTTAATGAGTCATTTACAACCAGAATTGGGAACCACTCACTTAAATACTAAAGCCATTTACCTCTCATTTCTTTTTTTAAACTCAGGAGACTGAATTGAAAGAACAGTGAGCTTGGAAAAAAGGGAACTAAATCTGCAGAAAGAAAGCAGCAGACCTGCAGGCTCTGAAAGACAAGCTCCAGAAGCGTATAATAGAGAGAGTTAGGCTGACCAAGCTAGTGGAAAAGCATGATTATCTAGCTAGTGTCATAAAGACCAGTGCATAGGTGAATAAAATGAACTTCTGTTAAGAAAAATGTTTCACTTTTGACTTGCAAGGAATGTTTTTGCAACCATTGTAATGATGCTTGTACATGATGTTTGTGCAAATGAGAGTTGCACATAGGTTTCCTTTACCCACATAAAGTCAGTCAGCCAAGGCATGTTTAGTGTCTGAAGCTTCTTTAGTTAGTTTTGCACTGTAGCTTCACGATTATTATAGTTTCCAAGTAATTGAGACTTATACCACATCAGTTAGTAGAGTGCATCTTCACATACTTGTTTTCTAGTTGTTTTGTAATCACTTTGTTTCTAACATACTGTAATATAAAGGACAAATGAATAGCAAAACCTTCATAGCTGCAGTGCTAAACTAATGAGGCAAACTTGTCTTGGCTAATTAAACCGTCTTTGGGTTAGATTTGGGTCATTAAGACTATTCCTTTAGTACCTCATCAATATGATCAAAATGAGAAATTGACAATACATGCTACACTTCATCATTTCTAATGAGTTAGTTTCAGGAGCCCAGTCAGCTCATTTTCCGTTTTGAAATACTGATGCAGATAAGGGAGGAGCTGTTACAGCGCACTCAGCAGATCCAGGCCTCTGCCGAAAATGCCAGAGCCTGGCTCAACCAGTATGTGGAGGAGAACAATGACAAGATCTTGCACTACAACAACAAACTGGCCACACTCCAGAATGAGCTGGACAAAGCCCACCAAGTCCATACTCTGGGTTAGCGAATGTGCTCTATATTTAGACCTAATCTTACAGTGTTGAAATTTCCTCTTTTGGCTTTACTTATCATGTAGTGGTGTACTAGCTATATGATCTACTGCAGCATTCCTCAACTCCTGCATAGTGGACCACAAGTGGGCACCCTCTAGTGGTCTGTACCAAAGGAGAACGATAAATCTTAAAGGACAGATTAACAACTCATAAAAGTTTGTAAACCTGTATTTTTAAGTAAGACCTTTATTAAGGAAATGATTCAATATTATATAACTGTGGGTGACATGTGAAATTTAAGTCAGATATTAATATTTATCACTATTAGAAAAACACTAAAAATAATGGTGTGCATGGCAGGGTTACATGGTGAAAGCCATTGCTCTACAGAAAGTAGATGAATATGGATCAGACCAAAATAGAACTTCTTGTTTTAAATGAGATGATGATTTTGGAAAAGGAAAGGTTATAATGATACTATCCACGGTTTGGGTCTGTTTTGCTGCATCTGGGCCAGGAAAGCCTGGATCACTGAATCACAATTGAAAGTGAATCAAAGAGCAAAACAACAACCTTATGCATACAAGCTGTCTTATCAAAGAATGGTTAAAAAGAATGCAGGTCATTTTTTGGAATGGCCAAGTCAATGTCCTGACTTTACACCCAACAGAAATGTTGTAGAAGTACCTGAAGTTGTGAGGAAACCCACCAACATCCCATAGTTAAAGCTGTTCTGTATGGAGAAATGGTTTTCGATGTACACGACTGATGAATAGTTACAAACATTAAGTTGCAGTTGGAACGTGCACTAGGGGATCACACAAGATACTGAAAGTAAGGCTTACAGAAATGTAATATTGGATCATTTTCCTCAATAAATAAATGGCCAAGTATAACATTTCTTGTTTTCTTCTTCATTTCTTTACTTCATTTTTTTTCTATTAGGATTTATGTTAATGTTTTATGTTTCTGACAGTGTTCATATTTTTGCTGAAATGTAAAACATTCTAAAGGATTCACAAACTTTCAAGCACTGCTTTAGATTCTTTTTCTGACAACAACATATAAGAATTTTCTCCAAAAAATGTGTCTGGAAATAAATGCTTTGAAAGGTCATGTTTTTTTCATACTTGCACAAGAACATTATAGACTTTCTAAAGTAATAAAGTAAGTTCTAGTGGCTTCCTGTTGACCTTGATGCAAACTGTGAGAAAGGAATATTTACACAAAGTCACCACCTTTGGCTTCTTAAAGCAATGTTTCCCAACCCTGGTCCTGGGTGCACACTGCCCTGCATATTTGAGTGTTTTCACTATTTCCATCACATCTGATCCAACTAATCAGCTCATTAACAACCCCTTCCTACACTGAAGTAGGAGTGTTAAGGAAGGGAAAACACATATATGTGCAGGGTTGAAAACTACAGCCCTGAAGAACCTTTCAGTGGACAGTCTATTCCATGGTTCTAGAAAATACAGAGGTAGATGATAATGATCAGTGTGAGCCAGTTTTTGTGGCATTGCAACAAAAAATCTTAGTCTGCTTAATACATACAGGAATCAAAGTGGGTTCATACACAATATACAGCAGCTAAGAAGGGTATGATCAAAATGGCATTGTTGAATATCTACCAGACCTTGTGCAAGAAGGCAAGGTAGTGAATGATGGATCTACACACAATCAAAATATATATACAGAAGTGTGACTCATTTAAGAATTGTTCACACAACCTAAAATTGCCCATATTTTTCTTCTTTTTTTGTAGATCCAGACTTATTTTCTTCATTTAAATTCAGTATGGGAGGAACTTCACAATGCTGAAAACAGGGTGGCAAAACCATGACTACATTTTTTATCTTATAAAATAACCACTGCAATTTTGTGGAGATGATGGTCTTCAGCAGGAACTGGGGGTCATGTTAAAAGTGAAGGATGGATGTATGGTGCGAAATACAAGGAGGTACTGCAAGACAACCTGCTTCAGTCTGCTGAAAAACTAAAGCCTTGGAAAACTTTCACCTATCAGCAAAACAATTATCTGAAGCGTCAAAAAAGACAAAGGAACAACATCCAAGTTAAAATTCGGATTTCCATCCAATCCAGAGTCTGTGGTACTATTTGAAACCTGCGGTTTCATGTGTAATCCAATCAGTAGACTAATCAGATGACTTTTAAGGGAGCTAGATACTTTTTCAAGACACTGTTTTATTAACACAAAGGTGCTGGGCTAGAACACATCAGCCTAATATCAACTGCCATTTATCATCCATTTATTGTCAAAACCTATACAACATTTTGCAAATACCTATGGTTCAGTAGAATTTTTTCCTGTGTACAAACAAACCATGAGCCCCTCCATAAAACAAGCCTCAAGTCAATCCTGGATTTTATCATGTATACTAAAAATCATGCTGTTCTTTCCTTTGTCAACTACAGGATTATGTCTGATAATGATAAAGTTCATTTCAGTGCCTTAGTTTGGACTTATAAAGCATTACATAGGGAGGGTATACATATAAATTGCATAACTATTGTTAAGTACATTTGCTGTTTTTCTACAGGGTGTGGCGCCACTACACTGTCATATAGGCTACTGCACAAGTTTCCACAGCCAACCGAGGGGTAAGACTGACCTCAATCAAACTTGTAGATGAGCCTATATCAGGGGTAGGCGACTGCAGTCCTAAAAGGCCGATGTCCAGTACAGTTTGGTAACTTCTTGCTCATACATATCTAGTTATCTAGTTCAACTCAACTGCAAGGTTTAGGGAGTGTGTTTGAACAGGGAAATCACTAAACTGTGCTGGACACTGGCCCTCCAGAACTGGAGTTGCGCACCATATATAGCAGCATACAAAAAATATAACTAAAAGTATCAATTAAAAACTTTTTTTTTTTAGAAAATATGTATGTTCTGTATTCTGCCTGAAGGCAGTAAATGTCTGAGTTGCTTTGCTTATGTTTTGTGAGTGTTAATACTAGCATTTGTAAAGTAAATATTAAAACAGTAAATTATTTAATTGATTTGTACACATTGTTTTGCAAATTTGCATGTGCAAAAACAAAGAAAACATGTTTTGGGTCTTTCAGATACTTTTACCTTTGCTATACATGAATGCAGGAAGTATAATGTTTTTTTAAATCTACATTTAAATACTCGATATTTTTTTAACATTGAACAGTAAATGTGCATTTGAGAGGTTTTTATTTACTGAAGTTTCACAGATGGAACACATTATCCTAATACTGTCGTCCTAGTACAGTATCCTAATCCCTATTATGTCTACAGTGTCCTAATACAATAGTTCTGTGTTGTGTAAACATGCATGTTACACCAGCGGTAGCAGTAATCAGTCTTTTCGGTATGTTGTAGTAATGGTTGATCCATTTCTCACTGATGCGCGCTTCATTCGCTCACTGGCTTTCCCTGCAGAAAAGAAGCGCGCTCCAGCCCCCATGCCACGCACCATAGTGACGCTTTCATCCGGGTCTCGGCGACGTGCACAGTTTGCAACATGGCGGCATCAGGTGAGCTCAATGTGGACTTGCGGTCTGTGTCATTTTTTTCGCAGAGAGAGAAAACCCGCTTAAAAACGTATTTGGAATGTTGTTGCATTTATTCGAATTCATAACCGCAGTTTTCGGACGACGAGCCATAAATGCTTCTGGGTAAAAACAAGGAAAGAGTGCCGTACAGGCGGGTGAAACAGCCTGTCTGTTAGCCAGTTAGCTATCGAGTCATATGCTCCGAGCCGCGGGGAGACTCTGGGGGGCTTTATAGACGGACTATGTTTAGTTATCGCTTATAGAGACGCTACGGCACTTTAAATTCTTTCTTCAAAATATAAATCAGTTTAAAAGGCGGAATCCAACAGTATGCGTGTAGTTATGTATCGTATATAATCACCATAGAGCTGCTGTATGGCAGGGACCTGAATATACCGCGCATGCGCACGAAGTTCCGGTAGGCGGGGTTGCATTCTCCACGTGCGTTAACGGACAGCGCGAGGTGTAATGGTGCCTGCTCCTAGAAGCAGAAGCACTCATGGAAACGTAACAAATAAAGGGTTAAATCAGTGGCGCATTATGGTCAGCGAATCCTATAGCAAACGCTTTCTAACTGGGAGCTGTTCACCTCCTCAGCTGGTCAATTGGTTTATTAATTACTCATTAACTTTTTTCTTTGTTTTGCGTTCTTCATATGTTATCAGATGTAGAAACACGTTGTCTTGAAAGGGACCATCTTACCCGACGCCTTACGGACTGATTAAGAATATACATGCCTGAAAATGATAATGTGACACCTCTCACTGACAGCATAAACCTATGGAAATAACTACACTTACATAGATTTTAAAGGTAGTTTTACATGTTCGTTAGACTTGCTGTTTTTTTTTTTTTAGCAAGGGCGTATAGATTTGAGACCCCTTATCTATGGTAGTCCAGTCATGGACCTTTTAATCTTTGTGCCCATATGGATCTGATGTATTAGAGTTAGATTAGAGTAATTGTGGTTATTGTTCTGAAAACAAACATACTATGAAGGAAATCCTGCTCAAACACTGTTTATCTTGTCTAATGAGCACATTTGACATGTTTGAAAAAGGCGATCTCATTTCTTTCCATCTGTTTCTTTCTCACTGCAGCTAAAAAGAAGAACAAGAAGGGCAAGACTCTGACTCTTACTGACTTCCTTGCAGAGGATAGTGGAGGGTCTGTACCACACTATTTCCCACCTGCGAAGGCAACCAGTTGGGCAGATGAGACAGATGATTTTGATGGGGAAGGTGAGCAGTGATTAGGACAGTCAGGGAGTTTTTCTGTTTTAACATTCGTTATGGTGAATTTTCAAAACGCACTCAATTAACTCTCTCTTTCTCGCCCTGTCTATCTCTCTCTCTCTCTCACACACTCTCTTAATCTCTTGCTCTCCCCCGCCCTAGTGTCTACCTCCTGGCACACAGAGGATGATCGTGCTCCGCCCATCGATCGCTCCCTCCTACCAACAGCTCCTCGTGCAGCTCGGGAGCCAAACATTGACCGGTCGCGTTTGCCCCGCAGTCCACCCTATACTGCCTTTCTTGGTAACCTGCCCTATGATGTCAGTGAAGAGTCCATTAAAGAATTCTTCAGAGGCCTAGCGGTGAGGAGGGAATAGGCAATATGACTTTTTTGCATTGCTGACCTGTGGAGTTCACATTTGTTATATATATATATATATATATATAAGACCCAGAAGTGCCAGAGCTCCTGTCTGTTCTTATAGCTCAATGGGATAAATTATATGCAGTTTTAAAATGCTCTGTGATTAATTTAATTGTAAAACTACTGTTAATGTAATATTGTAATAAAATGCAGTAATTGCCATAGTTCTGCCATAGTTTTATGTCCATTTTATGCAGTGCTGTGGCATGCAAGTGTGAATGAGTGGTGAGTGTGAAAAAGTGAATGTGCATGTGTTTTGCTCTCAGATCAGTGCAGTGCGGTTGCCACGGGAGCCTAGTAACCCAGAGAGACTGAAGGGATTCGGCTATGCTGAATTTGATGACGTTGACTCACTCCTTCGTGCACTCACCCTGAATGAAGAGGTGCAGTTATTTTTAGCTTATTTTCCCCTTTTCACATATCATCTTAAGCTTTACTGTTGAACGTTAACCATTTTATGGTGATGTTAATGCAGAATCTTGGGAACAGAAGAATTCGTGTAGATATTGCAGATCAGTCCAATGACAAAGGTAAGTGAATCTTATGTACAGATATCAAAAGCTTTAAACAACGCCCCCTCCAAACACCACCAAGAAAAGGTGTGCCATCTCCAAAAAACGGTTTATTTTCCTTGCAGAGAGGGATGGTGGCATGATGTCTGGAAGGGATCGGGGACGTGGAGGTGACGGTGGTCCTGATAAGACTGATTCTGATTGGAGAGCTCGACCCAGTGCAGACCAGGATGATGGACCACGCAAAGATGACGACTTTGGGGAGAGTATGTTGCTTTTTTCATTTTACATGTGCAACATTTGAAGTTATACTGTACCTCGCTCTATTACATCTGTATGCAATTTTGGAATGTATTGGGTCCCAGTGATACTTGTTTAATGGTTATTTGTCTTTATTCAGGGTCACGTGATCGGTATGAGTCTGATCGAAACAGGGATGGTCCATGGAGAGATGATCGCTACAGTGGGAGAGATCGCTACGACGATCGGGATCGCAGGGATCGATACGACAACTGGGATCGCACAGATCGCTACGATGACCGGGGCAGCAAAGACTACGATCGTGGAGGTTAGTGACTTATTCTTCTTGTGGGTCCTTCCAAAAATAAAATGGCAGAATGGTTCGGTTGTATTTAGTAGGTTGGTGATCCTGATCTCCTGGCTGTACTCTTCTGGAACATCTATAAAAATGTAAACTTGCTGGATTTTGAGTGATAAATGTTATGTCACTGTCTTAGGTTATGACTCTCGTGGTGGGGGGCGGCGCGCGTTTGGTAGTGGTTTCAGACGGGACTACGATGACAGAAGAGATGAAGACCGATATGAAAGACGGGATGATAGACGTGAGGAAAGAGGTAGAATGTGCTGATGTTCAGAGTGTTTATTTCTCAGTGATGGTAAAATAATGTTTGTGTTTCAAACATACATTCTTTCCTCAAATGTGATCTTACATCACTAGAATAAGTAGAAGTAACTTTTACCATATTTCTGCTTGTGGTGTAATGTAGTAATATTACATATTTACATTTACTTTAAGCCCCTCTACAAAGACCCAAACTGAACCTAAAACCACGCAGCATCCCAAAGGAGGATGAACAAAGTGGGGGCACCTCCCCACAGACCAACACTGCAAACCCCAGCCGGTCTTCCTCTATATTTGGAGCTGCCAAGCCTGTGGACACAGCTGCCAAGGAGCGAGAAGTAGAAGAGAGGCTGAAGAAGGAACAGGAGCGACTGCAGAGGCAGCTGGAGGAGGACAAAAACAGACCTTCAGAAAGACGACCACGAGATCGGTGAGGCAGAGGGCATGAGAAGTGGTGAAAGTAGATCACCTTATAACTAATGATGGTGAAATGGTTAAAGGGGAGGTTAAGAACAAGTGGGTGGTGGGCAATACCTTTTGGAATGCAAACAAAAGAATGCAGAAGTTATTCTTTTCAGTTAAATGGTAAAGAGCACATGCAGCAGATGAAGAGGGAATGAGGAAAATGAAACACTGGGAAGTGTAAATCATTCACAGTTTCTTCTTCACTGCATAGGGACCCCAGCTGGCGCAGTGAGGTGGCAGCCAGTGAGCATGAGCGCACAGCAAGTGACACTACACACCCTGGAGGTAATTTTATAATCTTTTCCAGACACTAGGCCTGTGGCAGCAAAGTAAAATGGTAAATTTTACAGTGCCATTTTCATTCTGAAGATTTGATACCCTACATATTTTGTGTTTTTGCTGCTTGCAGCCCTCCTGAACCAACTAATTAGTTTGTTAACAGCCCCTTAATTACATGGTGTAGGTGTAAAAAAAAAAATAAAATATGCCAGTCTGGGGGTACTCCAGGACCAGGATTGGGAATCTGTTGTGTATTTGTAACAGGAATTTAATAACATTTACTTTTCATGTCCTTTTGGGTAGGTTCTAAACGTCACCAGAGTGAGCATTCAGAGAATGAAGTGTTTAGTGGTCAAGAGGATGAGCCTGCCTCCCCAGAGCCCCATCCACCACCTTCCTCTAACCAGGAAGCTCTACCGCTGAAAGCGATGCCAGCACCTCCTCCAAAGGAAAATGCATGGGCTAAACGGAGCACAGGGGGCAACTCTAATGCTGGGCCATTAGGTGGTCCTATCGGCAGCACTGCTAAAAAGCAGAGCAGGTGAGACCTGTAGTCATGCAAAGTAATATAAATGTTTTTTTTGTAATCAAAGTTGGTGTTAAACTGAACAGACCATGGTGTCATTACTATCTTTCAGTAGTATTTTTAGAATTATCAAGTATGTAGAATTGTCGTATCAGTGTTATGTTCTAGTACTTATACATATATATATATTTAATGTTAAGTATTTTTCTTTCTTTCTGTTTACACTCCACAGCTCTTCAGAGCTGGCAGATGACCATGCATCTGGCAGAGGTAAGAATATATACTGAGCACAGCAACAACTTTGGGCAGTGGTGGCCTAGTGGTCAGGACACTGCCTTTGGGACCTGAAGGTCGCAGGTCCGAGTCCCAGCCCGGGCACTACTGAGGTACTCTTGAGCAAGGTACCGTCCCACTATACTGCTGCCCGGGCGCTGTTGGTAGCTGCCCTTTGCTCCACGTTTCGTTGTGGTGCTTGAGTGTGTTCACAATGACTTTCACTTCATAACACAGTACAGTTCAAACAATAGACACATGCTTTATTTGAATCTTCTCTCTCTTTATGTAGATGAGAATCGAATGGAAGGGTTAGGGAAAGAAAGAGACATGTCTCAGGGAAGAGGCGGAGGTGTCGGGAGAGGAGGGGGACTGGGTCGAAGCGATGGACCTATTAGAGACGGACCCGACAGAGACCAGCAACAAGAACCCACAGAGAGGTGTGCTTATTTTTTGCAAGTGGATTCTTAAATGTTTTGTGCATTATATGCTCATAAGCTTTAGTCATTGTATGGCTTCCACACCTATGTAATGTTCTTGGTAACCTGATAAAGCATCCTCACAGTGCTCAAAGTGGATTAAATGTGTTCCTTGCTGGTCTTGATTTTTCATGTTTATTAATTGTTTTCCCCCAAATTTTCAGCAAGGAGAGCAAGCGAGAGAAAGAGCCCAGACCAGAAGCAGAGCCAAAGAAATTTGAGGAGACTGCAGTGCCGGTGAGTCCTACCAGCACATCCAACGCAGTCCTCCACATAGTCGCTATGACCATAGGTTTTGACACATTCACTTAATTGCAAACCAATGGTGAATCACATTGAGCAAAATTTTACTGAACACACTATGAAACATTATTGCATATGTCTGAAGACGCAGTAGCCTTTAATCCAAACCATGCATGCCTGAACAGCACTGACTCATTGTCAAGGCATGGGCAAAACCTCTTAAAATGTGCTGTGGTATCTGGCACCAAGACATTAGCACAGATTGTTTAAACTACCATAAGCTGCTTCCACCAGCTTGCCTGCTTTCATCAATGCATTCTGGTTCCATCTCTTCCCTAAGGAAGCAACACACATGCACCCAGCCATTCACATAATGTAATAGAAAACATGATTTATTAGGCCACCTTCTTCAGTTGCTTAGTGGTCCAATTCTGACCATTGTAGCTGTGATCCATGTGTTCTGACATCTTTCTATCATAGCTAGCATTAATGTTTTTTTGTTTTTTTTATCAATTTGATGCTGCAATAGCTCTGCTGTATAATCAGATTGGCTGGTCAGTGAGCTGTATGTGCCCATAACCCTGTCACTGGTTCATCAGTTGGGCCTTCCTTGAACCACTTTTCCTAGGTATTAACCATTGCATTCTGGAAACAACACGCAAGACCTGCTGTTTTGGAGACGCTCCTGTACCAGTGTCATCACAATTTGGCCCTTGACAGAGTTGCTCAGATCCCCAATTGTGCTTTTTGCTTCTAGATTCAACCATTTCAAAAATGGACTGTTCACTTGCCGCTTTATTGATCAAATCCCTTGATCGGTGCCACTGTAATGATATTCATGTCACCTCTCAGTGGTTAACGTTGTGGCTGAACGGTGTGTGGTCTGTCAGAATTAATTCAAGTGAAGTGAGGGGAGTTATTCTAAGCCAACTATAAGTTTAAATGACTGTTCAGTAAATTGTGTGCCACATCATTGGTCGTTAGCAGTGAACTTATAGGTTATAATAGCAAAGATTCATTCTAGCTTGATTGTTAGCACCAAAAGTCAAATCATTTTATTTTGGGATTTCAGAATAAATCACCTAGTACACTCATGTAAAGACTAATTTTCCCCCTTGTTTTTGTTACTGCAGAAATTCAGTTCAGCCAGCAAGTATGCTGCCCTGTTGATGGATGGTGATCAAGGAGAAGATGATGGTGGTGAGGACTAAGCGATGAGAAGGAAAGGAATAGTGAAACAGAAGTGAGCAAAAAAAAAAAAGAGATTGAAGAAAAATGAATGATCAAATACTTCTGAAACTTTCGATCAGCAAAGATTAGTTCCTGCAGTGACTGTGGAGACCATGGCAAGGCTTCCGAGAGTGCTGTTCTTTGGTGTTTCATGAAGTTTCTAAAGGTATACCCATATTTGATAGTTTTAATTAGAAAAACATTAAAGAACAGCTCAGACACTAGATACTCACACATACATTTAGGAGTCTGAAAATCATTAATTTGCAAGTCATTGTTATAAATAAATTTGAAAGTATGTTAAATGATGGCAGTCTTTGTCTTGTCTCTCTTGTGTTAATCTCATTACATACATCAATTTGTTTTGGTTCTGCCTTACTCCAGCTGTATTCCTTATTAGAAAATTTTAGTTCTGTTAGAGAGGGTACAGTTTGTGTGTCCGAGTGTTGTCTCATAGCTGCTGCAGTTGGTCTCCTTTGCAAACCTGTAGTCCTATAGATCAATTATACAAAAACGAATTTTGGTTTTTACCTGATAAAAAGTGAACGAGATAAAGTTGAGAACTTTAGTGTAGAGTTGCTACCTGCAATATTTGAAACTGGTATGTTACTTTTTTTTTTCTTCGAATGTCCGCCAAGACCAAATGTACTATTAGCTAAGAAGGAAATCATTCAACTGTAGCAATTACAAGGCTGTGCAGGATGTTTGCTGCAGTCATCAATTAGCAACCAGTTTATACACAACTGCATGGCATGCTGTGCACATGTGCGATCTGTCAGAGATCAAGGGGGACAATTTGTTGACACCCCAATTGTTTCAGGCATGTAAACAGTAATGGTAATGGTTCTTGGTTTGTAGACACATTGAATCCCTGTCCTACTGCAATATCAGGCGGGCAATAGTGTGGCGAAAATATATCGCGTTATTTAAAGATGTCTGCAGTGCAAAATATGCATCGCACTGTTTATTTTTTTTGAGGGCTGGGAAGTTGAAACGGACAAAGCTTCAATGTTGTAACAGTTATGAACTAAAATCCAATTGGTTTTAACGAGTATTTGTGCTCAGTGCTGATGTGGAAAAGTGTATTGCGATCTAATTTATCACTATAACAATAAAATATATTTCCCACCCCATCTACAGTGTTCTCTTTAAGGAGATTATTGTAATAAAATGGGCTTCGATTCTTGTTATTCTCATATTTGTGGACAATATGTGATCTAAAAGAAAACTATTAGAATATTACTACTACATTGCCTTGTATGCTTATGTTTGTGCTGACTGAGGGGAGTTCTCGTAGCAGCAAACTACAGTCTCTGGAGAGTCCTATACACGCTATTCCTTTCACTCTATTTGAGCTCTCTTGACTGTTCATTCCTCTGGTGCTTGCTTTATCCCATACAAAACTGTCAAATACAGCGTAATCCCCTCCATATGTGTTTAAACGTGGCCAAAAAACTTTTTTTAAATAACATCTGAAATGTTGAAAGCTGAACAAGCTGTGTTCTGTTAAGGCAGTATTGACACACTGTCCAAAGTGACTTCATGTCCTTGTGAGGTAATGTGAGATTGGCTAGCTATTCAGACCCTCCTTGTCCCTAGGTGATCTGATCACACACTAAACTTGATTGATGAGCCCATGAAAAAAAGCCAGCCTGTAACAGTCCTCAAGCATTACCAAATTTGAGAGATTAATTGATGGTTCAGCCCATTTACTAGCATTTAGCATTTCTTGCTAATTTAATGAAGACTGTGTGTTGTATTATTTAGTATAACTTGCCCACATTGAGATGTAATAGGTTTTAAAAGGCTGTGACCCACAACCTACTGGCTAAATACTGTACAATGTCATACCGGTTAAAACATGTGACTAGGGACTAGGGTGTGCTAGGGTCTGAACACTTTTCTCGAGTGCATCATTCAGAAGCTATGTGACACTTATATCAGACTTTCATGAAAACTGACCAACTAGTAAACATAAAGGTTTATTCTAACAAGAATCGGTCATTTTGCCTCAGCAAGCATGTCTTTATACAAGTCAAAAGGGTCTTGTGTCATTAAAGATTTCTGTAGGTGCTGCAACCTTATGAACATTGTCCTGCAGTAGTCTAGCCATTACAATAATGTCATTCTCCAAGTGCCTCAGGTTCTTACTCTCACATTATTCCTGCTCCCAGCACATTAACTTCAAGAACTGGCTGTTGACATGCTGCCTAATATATTCCCCCCACCACCGCCTGGACATAAATGTTATTCACTTCACTGGTCAGTAATAATTTTATGGCTGATGGTGTATATGCATGTTTTCTACAGCAGCTATGTTGTGTGTACTCTTGATCTCAGTTTAGTGCCTTTAGCCCCAAATGGAAATGTAGGTCCTCTCTCCAGTATAGCAGGTGAGAGCGCACAAAGATGGGCACTCATACTAATGCCTCTCCTGTCAGTGACTCTCGTGCTGTTCACCGAGTGGCCTTTTAGGAACTGTTATGATTGGTGGGTGTAAAGATGTGAGATTTGTTTACTTTGTGTTTTGGTGGAATGTAAACCTGACTATAAGGGGACATGTCCAGTGTCATATAAAATAAAAGAGAGCTCTGAACAGCCATTCCTTACCACACATACATACACACTGCAATGCTGGTTCTTTTATACCACCCTGATGTTTATAAGAGAAGCTTGGAATGAAATATACAACAACTGGCTCTTTGACCCTAACACAGCCTGGTCTGAGCCTGTGTGACTAACCCAATGGCTCTCAGAAGATTATTTCTGAGACAGCTGCTCAAAACAGTTATATCAATGTAGAAGTCTCTAAAGACAGTTCAGCTGGTCACGTTTTCCCCCATAAAATATGTGGTCTGTGTGAAAAGGAAAAACAGTTCTGAAGCTGGTCTTTCAATACACTTATAGTCTACACTCTGATGTGCTGTTATAATATTCAGTGTGCTAGCTCTTTTTACAAACACCATCTTTGGGCAAAAAAGCATTGAATGTGAATTGAAGTGAAAGTGACTATTTGTCATTGTGAACACACCCGAGCACCACAACAAAATGTGACCTCTGCATTTAACCCATCACACATGCACACCTGGAGCAGCGGGCAGCTACCAACAGCACTCGGAGTGCAGTGTAGCGGGACGGTACCTTGCTCAAGGGTACCTCAAATGATTTTTTATTTCGCTTGAATCATTACTTAGCTGACAAAAGTACAAACACATGATTAACAGTATTTTCACTGACCAACTATTGCTATTAATTACACTTTTTAGCATTTGAGAACCAGGGATACAAACTGTTGCAGTTCTACAAGTGGAATACGCTTGATTCTTGTTTGATGCAAGACTTCAGCTGTCTACTTGATGCACAACACATTTTCAATAGGAAACAGATCTGGACTGGCAGGACATGCCAGTAAAGCAAACAAACAATGTGTCTCTAAAGCCATGGTGTTGAGCATGTGCAGCAATGAGGCCCGGCACTGACTTCACCTTTAGGGCACCATACAGTGGTGTAAAAAACTATGTGCCCCCTTCCTGATTTCTTATTCTTTTGCATGTTTGTCACACTTAAATGTTT
>JBBPDA010000105.1:17505301-17520848 GCA_037974385.1 Arnoldichthys spilopterus | reverse complement strand
TATCTATCTATCTATCTATCTATCTATCTATCTATCTATCTATCTATCTATCTATCTATCTATTTATCTATCTATCTCTCTCTCATATATATATATATGTGTATCTTTTTCCCTCATTACTACATTATATACATTACTATGTTCATAATACGCCCAGTAATTTGCAAGTTTTCTATGTAAATACTTATTTATAGTGTGTGTGTGTGTGTGTGTGTGTGTGTGTGTGTGTGTGTGTGTGTGTGTGTGTGTGCATGTGCACGTGTGTGTGCGCGCACGCCCATGTATGTGTGTCCGTCTCAGTGGTCGAAGGAGAGTGCTGTTTGTAGCTGTGCCTAATTCAGGAAGCCTTTTGTGCTATTTCTGTTCAAAGAGGGTCTTTTCAAACAAATAGGCTCCATAAGCGACATTCTTTTCTGGGACAGTTTTGGAGATACTGTTTCAAACATACGTCTGCAGCTTCAGAGAAGGCTTGGAGCAGTTCTGTCATAGCGTTTGCCATAGGTGTTGCTATTGCAGCAAAAATGTACACGTGGCTACCTTGTGGTAAAGACAAAGATCTTTTTGCTGATGTTCTACTTCCTGCACTTTAAATCTGCCTGATAACACGTAACAGGGCGATGAGCTTTCGAGAACAGCGAATGATTGATGTACATTTCTGTTACACAGGTGTTGACAGGCAGGCCTCAGGTCAGTTTGCTTCTGCAGATCATTGATTCTTATAATGAATCATGATTGCATGACTGACCTTGAACTTTGACCTACAGTAATGCAATGCCATTGTATGTTGTGTTCTCTGCATGTTCCAGAGCAACCTTTGTGGCCTGCACAAAGATCATGACCTGTTACATCATGTCCACAACCAGAACACGTAGAAGAGATGGACAGAGTAAAAGCAGGTGAGTTAAATTCATTAGTCTGGTCATCAAATTATTTAAAATATAAAATTCTTATTTTCCAACTATGTTTGGCTAAAGTTTGATGAGTAAAATTGTGTCTGATTTTTGATCGACCCCAGTGGTTAGAGAAAAATAATCTCAATTAAGGATATGATGTTTCACCTTCCCCTCCCTGGTTCTGTGATTAAAGCCGAAATAAAAAAGTTCAGAAAGGAACATGTGTTATGCTGTCCCATTCTCATTGGCTGAAAAAGGGCACTTGATCTAAAGCATAAATACAAAGTGAGACAGGTCAGTTTCCATCATTTAAATGTTATTTTATTTAATTTGTTTCTCAAAATTCAGGGATTTTGTATGTATAGAAAAACCTGCAGACTCTTTCTTGACAGTGGTAGTGGATCAGGGGTCTTAATGTCTGCAACGAATATTTAAGTTTTATTTTCTGTCCAAAAACACAAGAGAACCTACATAGATCATCTGAGTTTGTCAGTGTAAGGTGTGGTTATGTAATGGTAATCGTATCATTACAGTAAAAACTGGAAAAGTAATAATTGTGGGTTCTTTTTTTGCCTCTCTGAATGACTAAAACTAGACCAAGATTTTACCTCAAAACTTTCTTATCTTTAACTTATTTTTACTTATGACTCATGACTTGTGGCTTTCATTCAGAGGCATTCAACTCAGATGTCTGGTTCCTATCACTGCTGCTGTGAACAATTCTAACTCTGTAAGTTTCCCTGTGACAGAACATTTGACATCAGAGCACTCTTAATGGCTGTGTTTGCATAGGAAATGCTCCTTCAGAAAACACTAACATTGGGAAGATAGTTCTGGCACTTAAGGAACAGAGACTTCCCTAAAACAACAGGTGTACCTTTCATGAACAGCTTGTAGGTGTGTGCAACAGGTCATAGCTTTGATTTCTAGGTGATTGCATCACCTGTACACTCTGTACCAGGACATGGCAAAGACTATGGAAAAAACAAGCCTGTAATTGTAGTGAAGTGAACCACATAATTGTTCCAGCAAAATGTCACATGGTGTTTACTTGAATATTTTCGTCACCAATCATATTCCAGTCTACTCTATTCCAAATCTTGTTTTTGTCTTATTCTGGTTCAGCTCATGATCACCTAAAATACTATGCATTGTGATGTGATAAGCCGTTTACCGGAGTACTATTATTGTCGTATTACTCACTTTTGTTGCTATTCAATGATTTCACTTCTTTCCATATCACTGATTAGGAATAAAAGAACCAGGATGTTTATAAAGAAAGATCACTAGGCAATATTACTTATTCAGCAAAAATCACTTAAAAAGCATCACTGACAATTGTGCTGATCTAGTTATTGTGTCTGATGACACTTTTCACAATCTCACTCTTAACTGGCTCTTGTCAAGTTAATGGAGCTTAATTACCACACTGGCCTACTGTGCATAAAGTGTCATAAAAGGTCATTTTTTTGTTTTACTGACTGAAATCTTCTTCAATGCATTCCTCAATAAGTGCTTTCCTGGGACCATACAAACCTATACGTACTGCTGCTGTATTATGGGCTAATCTAATTCCACACAGGGACGCTGTTACTAGCTCATAATGGCACATGGTTAAACTCTGTCTTGATCCTGTGTGTTACAGGTCCTGTGTGGCATCTACATACAAATCTAATCCACTCAAACTGAAGACTGAAGAAGAATTTGAAAGTAAATTTCAGGGCAGAATATCTGATAAGTAATGATAAGTAATGGTGCTCTCCCACGGTGTAAACATGTTAACTCAAACACACAGTTATGGAATTTGCTGCAGTAAAATGGCACACCTGAGTTTGGAACATTTCCCCCAAGGCAAGGACCTTAAACTAACATCCTGGTAATCCAAATGACAGAGATCTCTGCTAGGTGACAGAGACACCACAGATACAGGGTTATTCGCTGATCAGCCATAACATTAAAACCACCTGCTTAATATTGTTTAGGTTCCCTGAGTGCTGCCAAAACTGCCTGACCTATCGATGCATGGGCTATATATATATATATATATATATATATATGGTAGAAAGAAGTGAAGGTGTTAATTCTACCTGTTTTGTTGATATATCTGGGAACTGTTTGGTAACATGTTTGATGTATTTATAGTAGCTTTATTACATATAATAAACACATTATCCTGCTCCCAGTTTACATGTACCATGTGAACTGTATATGGTTGAAATGACAATAAAATCAATACAGATCATTAGTTTATTTTTATTTATTTGCTTGTATTGCAGATGCCATTTACATTGCTATGAATTCTTTATGATGAATGGACCTATAGAAATGACCCAGAATGACTCTGAGTGAATGCTCCACACAGTATCCCACATTAAAGTCAGGAACGCTGTTTCTTCTCCTGCTCAGCTGCCATGTCTGAAATAACAGGCTTTGTAACGAGAGCAACAGCCACAACATGTCATCATGCAAACTGCCTGCTAATCATGGGCAGATTCAGAAGGTCATTTGTGATCAATGATCTGTTAAACCAAGTGATCGCGTTCGTCGCCGTGATCAGTGATGGTGACAGGCCAAGCACAGTGTCTCTGAACACCTCCCTCTCTTAGCTCCACACAACAGCTCACACGCTCCGCTGCTGTGGGGGTAGAGATGGAAGCAGGGCCGGATAAACTGAGAGCCACTGCCTCCCCCTCCCCCCTCGTGCCACAATGCAACTTGCACCATCGCGCGTGGCTCTGCGGCCTCTTCCTCTCTTTCCTCCACATCAGCTCTTTTCCTCTTCTCCCTTCACCCCGTCCTCTGTCACTCGCGCCGATCGAGCAGAGGGGCCCTGTCCTTGGTATAACCCCACAATTACACACACTCATACGTGTTCGCACGCACACCAACGCCGAGCCTCGTCCATAGGGCTGGATTTCCCTTATGAGACGCGAGCACACACACACACACACACACACACACACACACACACACACACACACCACAAAGGGTATTCATTTGAGCACACTCCTGCTGCATTCCTGCCCAGGCAGTGGACACACCCAAATGAGACAGACACTGACCCACATCCACGCACGCCCACTGCGCGCGCACAACGGAGGAGCGCGCCCTTCATTCATTCATTTTTATCACAATATCACTGCATAGAGCAAAACACTCCCGCACGTGCTCAGCGGACGACGCTGCAGCAGCGCTCATGGTTTCACCGCGCGAGCGACGCTGCTGTTCATGGCTCCTCACGCGCACTCGGTTGTTTACCTCTTTGCTGCGTGACGTCATGACACACCCCTTGTATGTGAGAGAGAAAGAGAGAGAAAGAGAGAGAGAGAAAGAGAGAGAGAGGCAGAGAGTGTGTGTGTGTGTATGTGTGTGGCTGGAATGTGGGAGTTGTCCCCCCACGCGCGTTACAAGCACCGAAGCCGACCAAGCAGCGCGCGCGTGCCCGTGGATGTCACACCAACCAAAACACCGGACGCACGCGCCCGGCCGAGCCTTTCATCCGTTATTGGCGGAAAGCCGCGCGCACGAGGCGGGGCCTCGTTACACCGAGCCCCCGTCTATTTAGGTCCAAGTTCATCCGTTTCTGTTTTTTTTTTCTTTTTTTCTCGCAGTCTCCTAACAGCCAGCGTGGGTTCAAAGTTTTGTTTTGTTTCGCCTCCCTCCGCTAAAGGAAAAAAAAAAAAAACAGGCAGCCGCGCGACGTCGCTGCCCCGCGCCGAAAGGGACGTCGAGCGATCGCACGGACGCGGACGGCTCTCGCGGTCGACGCGCTAAAGAGAAAGACCTCGCGCGGGACGGGGCCGTCCGACTGCCGCAGCGCTGTTAGCGTGTAGCCTAGCCGGCCCGAGCGCGAGACCAAGCCAAGCGACCCTCGGGCGCCTCGAGCTACCGAGCGCGCGGGCGGCGGTTGGGGTTGGTGTGTGTGTGGGGGGGCGTGTTCATGCCCGCGCCTCGGCGTGCTAGCGCGGGAGCTGCTGCCAACTTCTACGACTAAACGCGCACGACGGCCGACGCACGAGCACAGAGGAACAAGTTGCGGAGCGACGCGAGAAGTCACCTCAGGAAAGTTGCAGTCAGGTATGAACCGGTCCGCCATGTGCTGCCGAGATTCCGGAGCGAAGCACACGGTACACACGCGCGCACGCGCCCGCGCGCGTTAGCCGAGGCGAGTGAAAACAAAAGCTGCTAGCGCGAGTCCGCTAACGTTAACGTTAGGTAACCTGCGCGAGGCACCGCGCGGACTCGTCTCGAGCCGCGCTCTGTGGTGAAGCTACCAACACCGTTTTAAACCCGGAGCGGAGATTTAAACCTGCTGTCGGCGGCGTTAAAGTTCAACATCGAAGCGTCTAACTTCAGTTTGTCCTCGTCGTAGGGTTTTACAGACACGGGCGTCGATCTGCAACGTGGAAAACTTGGTTCACGCCTGAAGACACGACGCTACCTCAGGAAGAGGAGAGGAGTAAACATCACAGTTCACAAACGGCGGATATCACTAAAGGCATGAGAAAAGCGCAGGTAAGGGAGTGTGTGTGTGTTAATCTTGTTACTGTTAACACTAGCGCTGCGTCCTGCAGGCAGCGAAAGCTCCTGTGTAACTGCGACATCACACAGAGCCACTGTTCGAGCTGCGAGCGACTTCACACACTCCGATTATGCAGATGGGTGAATTGTGTTTTTCTGGTGTGAAATAACGTCCTTCTCTACGTCAAGCCAGTGTCGGAATCAGTCATACTTTCTGGTTGAGGTCCTGGGTGAATGGATTAACCAGTTGTGTTGATTTAAGCTCCTTCTCTTACACTTTCCTGAGAAGTGATTGAGATTTTCCTGAAGAAAAGGGAGACATGCTGAGGAAGTGAGAATAAACTTTGTGAGTGAGTGTGATAAAACTGAATGTACACTATCTTTATTTGATTTTTTCATTATGTTTTACTTGATTAAATTACGTTTACATGTACAGCATTTCTAAAAATGTATCATTATTATTTTTACCCGATTTAGTATTATCTGCAGTATTTGGCAGACACTCTGGCCTAGAGCAATGTATCTGGGTGTTTTGTAAACAGAAAACCTGTCCCTCACACCAGTAAACCTAGACTTGTGTTATTGTGTGGATAATCATTATAAACTTGTGTCCATCTCTGCAGCCCATTTTGCCAGGTTTCTTTTTCTGTAGCCCCTCAGGGTTCATCCCGGCGTGTTAATGATCTCCAGAAGAGACACGTTTGCAGTTGTTCACTGGTATCACAACAGTTATTTACTGCTTTTTTCCTCTAAATGCCACTTGGAGTTCAGACTCCAGTTGTGTTGATGATTGAATCTGTGATTACAGTTTGTTGAACATTGCAGAATTGGACCGGGTCTCGTTGGGTTTGGTCAGTTGATGTTAAACAGTTTCTAACAGTGACACCAACGCTGGTAAAATTAGAGTCTGTCTGGCTGGTCACACAAGCACATCTTGTTGCATTTCCTCAGTGATTCTGCCTAAATATCTGCTGGCACCGTGCCATCACCTTACTGTTTCACTGGCATGTTTTGCGTCCTGAGATGGAGCATAAAAGTGTGTGTGTGTGTGTCTGTGTGTGTATGAATTCAACACTTGACTATAATACAGCTAGTATCAGAACATGACTTTTGAATGTCGCTCTCCTGTAGAAATACTGCGCTGTGATTTGCTCGTTTGCTGTGAAGGAGCAAAAGATGAGCCAGCCATGTAACAGGATTAACTGTGATACTCTGGAAATGTCCCAGGTCTCTTTCTCTCTCTCTCGTGCACAGTCTCTTTCTTCCCCCTTTTCTCTGTTTCACTCTTTTATCTGTTCCTTTTTTAATGAGCTACTACAGTCCATCAGTTGCAGTTTTGACTCAGAATGGCTTTGCAGGTCACTGTGCTTTAAAAACCTCTAAAATGGTCCGTTGCTCTGTCTCGCCCTGTCCTGATGACACAGTCCAGGCCTCGTGCTCAGAGTGTTGGTATAACCCTTATTTTCCCTCTTCGGTATGAAAACTGTTATTAAATTGTGTGTTCATTTCAAAACCGTGATCTGGATGTCTGGGTCTGTGTTTGTATGGATTTACACAGGCGTGTTTTACTGATGTAGCTCATGTTTTCGAGCGTGGAATTTGGCTGTATGTTCTGATTGTTATTGTAGTCATGTTCATTTTGGGAGTTGGAATGTGTGTGTGTCTGTATGCAGTTTCTGTAACTCTAGAAAGAAGCTGTGAGGCCTTGACTGTAGCCCTGTACAGAGGCCCATCGAAGGGGAGGCTGGCCGTGTGTATGTGTGTGTATGTATGCGTGTTTGCGTGCAGACCGCTGGGATTGGACATGGGATAGAGGGACCCCCGTACGGAAGTAGGGAAAAAGGAGGAAAGAGGAAGGAGGAGTCACTCACGCTTTCTGGTCATGTGTGTTCATGCTCCTGTTCTGTACAGAGTGAGCGTGCGCTGGACCTACAGAAAAAAAACAAATCACGGTCAAGGGACTGGATAAGATAGGCTGTTTAGGTGGTGAGTTATACATATTTACACACATTTGTGTAAAGCTTCTATATGTAATGATGTATTATTTATAATTGTGTAATATACGTGTTCTTAACAAAAGTTATGATTGGTCCAGACTGGAAATTTTCAGTAAATATGTCTGTCTAAACAGGGAACCTTTGACTCAAGTCAGAATAAAGTAAAATTTACATGCAGTGCAATTTAGTGATCTTTGCCTTGTTTGAATATTTATTTTGTTGACAACTGAGGTGATTGTAACTAACTTACTGCCTGAGTAAGGCTGGGCGTTTAAGAGAGGACCTTAAATAATGTACACCAACATCGGATGAACATGACTTTTCTAGTGACAGAGTCTAGTGTCTAGAGTCTAAAAGCTGCTCTAAATTAATTTAATGTCCATAGACTACTGTGTACTAGAAAGACTGTCTTCATAGTGTGTCTATGACTGTGTTTACTGACCAGCTTTGGTAGTTTGGGCACGATGGAAGCAGACCACCCTCCACACATCACCTAGGGCATCAGAAGGGTCCTTTTAGTCAAATAATACATGTTGGTGAATTATCATTATCTTGGGTAAACATTTTCCCATCATTGTATTACTTTACATTACTTTTCCTGTTACCGAGTTAGGCCTTTGTGTCTGCATTGTATTCTTGACAATTTCCCATCAAAGCTGATTCACACAGACCCAATACATTGACCAGTGTCCTTCAGGTTGGTAGTGTTTGTTATGTGTAGAATGGAGTAAAAAGCTGATGTAGCACTTTCAGTTTTTCCTCATAGTTTATTGACTCACAGGTGCAAGTAAACTGTTCACAAGATCTTTATTAATTTAAATTAAAATGAATTCAGTAAATAGTGTTTAAGTACTGCTGTGTTGTCCATTATGCCTTTTTGTTTATGAAATCTGAGCAATAGGCTGTGTAGATGATCTGAATATGAGGACTATGAGAACGGAGTGTGGGCAGAGAAAGTGTATGTATATTTACAGTACTGTGCAAAAGTCTTAGGCACCCATGAACATGATTTTAGACTGTTTATCTTGGCAGTATGTTTTTCCTGTAAAAATGCTGTAGACACTAGAAAACATCAAATAAACAATGACAGTAAAATGTGTTAAACATGAATATTATATTATATTATATTATATTATATTTTATATTACAGCTATTCCATATATTTGGTAAAGTCCTTCAGCAGCTGTGATTTAATTTAATGAAGGATTGTTTGGCTGAACTAGGTATGCATGGATGGATGGATGCAGTACTGTAAAAATGGATGCATGTTTTCATTTTCTCTTTTTCTTCTCACCCATTTGTTATTTTTGCTATCATCAGGTATTGTCTCTATCATATCTAGAGTATTTACCTTAATTCAAAAGAAGTGTGGTTTGTAAAGGAAACTGATTGACAGCTCTAATACGCAGTGTTCGGATGATCTTGTCACACACCTGGTGCATCGCCACGTTTGTAGCATAAGGATAATGTGCTTTCAGAGTGGTGCTGAATATCTCTCTTGTGTATTTTTGTATTTAAGAGTGAGAGGCGTGTAGTATGTGAGCAAGTGTGTATAAATGTGTGTGCAGGCCAGGCTGTGTCTCGGCTGGAGGGTTCAGTTGAGGACAGCAGAATTTTTATGTGTTCTGGACCTGAACTGACCCAACTGGCTTTATGTTTTACACACATTTACGAACACGTCTTTATTGTGTGTGTGCTGGGCAGTAGCACTGGCTTTGGAAGCGATTGTGTGACTGTTATTGTATTTTGAGGAAGTGCACAGGACAACGTGTCTCTGCTTCTCTGTCTCCAAGTCTCCTCCTGTTTTGAGTGTTTTATGGGTTTTCTGATCATCCCTGAAATGCTTTTTTAAAATGTTTGGAAAAAGTGTGCGAGTGAGCGTGAGTGTTCATGCGAATGGCAGATCGACATAATCACTTATGTGCTGCTGTCATTCTTGTAGCAGTTAACCTGACAGTATCTGTGCTCATAGCTAATGAGCTCTAAAAACCTTTAGAGTGCATTTCTCCCTCTCTCAGGACTCATCTTCCAATGTTCTCTTAACAGAGTTAAATGTTTGAATGATTTGAAACAGGTAGAAATCTTTATAGGAAGTCTTTAAAAATATGGGCACTATAAAAGAGTTCTGTTTAAACAACAGGTTCGCATTCATACTAGGCACATAGAACAAAGAGCTCTGGTAAAATCCATGAACATTCACAAAAAATGTTCTTTTCCAATAAAACTAAATGTCACGTTGCAAATCACCTGAAATATGAAATGAGATTAACAAATGAACGAATCACACTGTTTTGCCAGAGCTTCTGTTTCTTTTCTACTTTGTCTTTCACTTAACACTGTGGTTATTATCTGGTTTTGTTTCGGTTTCTTCTGTTGCTCTCTTTATTTGCTTGTATTTTATGTTTTGTTTTGTTTTTTTACTATAATACATACTCCCAATATGTTATAGTAACTATTTTAATTATTTTAACTTTTTTAACTATTTTATTTTATTTATTTTACTAGTAAGTATTAATTTTGTATTTTAACCCATTCTTTTTTTTCACACTTCTTGACTATACTTAACCTTGAACCTGGTGCATTGTTTTGGTTAGTTTCATTGTGGTCTCTCCATCATAGCAGTTTCCTCTATACAGTAAATAAACATCTTGATCAGCTGTGAGCCAGTCACTTTATAATGACAGAACACCAATGCTAAGGACTAAAAGAGATCAGTATTCTTATTTCTGTTATGGCTTTTTCTGTCATTCAGAACAAAGCATCTCTGGGCAGACCCCAAGTGGCCAAAGGGTCAAACCTAAAGTGTAGGAATAACACATGTAAGCTTTAATTTTTCAGAAACTGTACAAGACTGCCTGTGGTTTTGCGTGTTTTCAGCATGTATGATTATATGCGTGATTAGTTTCCTAAGGAAAAATGAGAGTTTGTTATAATAATATTGTAATATATATCACATAAATAATAATATTGTAATTTAGTGTGGGAAATATTCAAAAGTTATCGAAAGTCAGCTGCTGCAAGAACAACGCTAAATCCTGTCACTCAGAATGGGGTCAAAGTGCTGAAACAAGCTCAACACTCCCAGCATGTCTTGGCCTACTTTTACAGCAGAGCTGCAGCACTGACAGTTAAGTGGTTAACTCAGTCTTAAAAAACACTCTGATTTTGCGCTTAATGAAGTAGTGAGTCATAGTGTCCAAACATGTTCTGAAATGTTTTTGTCTCAGATGTCTTCTGATGTTTGTGTTGAAGTTGTTTATGTGAAACTGATGAAGTATTAAAATGATCTTTAAGTGTATAGTTTTAATATTGACTGTAAGTTAGAATGTATGTGAACACCCACTGTGTTAAGAAGTATCCATTTAGCTTTTAAATAAATATTGAGTAATGCATTCTGCCTGTGGTTGCATGGTATGGACTAAAATACCATATTACACACTTGTTTTTTAATTTGACATGGTTAAATTATGACCTGCAAATGCCCTGGCCAAAATGACTTACATTAGTTAAATCATCATAATGCCTTGACCTTTTAAAACGCTCACAGAAAACCTATCAGCAATATTCAAGACTGCTCAGGATATTCACAGCAGATAAAAATGAAGGTATTCTACAGGGTCACTAACCTATTGTGATATAAATGGTGAATTGTGCAGTTACTGCTACATGCTGTTTTCATGAGTCAAACCTGCTTGACAATAGTAAACACTGGTTACCTTCAAGCATAATCCAAAACAGTAAAATAGCAGCTCTTCAAAAGATAAAATCATACACTGGTAACGTTGTAGCAGGTAGAATCTTCTGTGCATTTTGCATAAATGTAAATGTAGTATTAGCATTACTTTTTGCTCATATTTTAGAACATCCATATCAGTTACCTCCTAAATAGGATTTTATTTTTTATTGTCAATATGAGTAAAATGTAAAACCTTCCTAGATCTGTATTCACACATTACTAAAGCAGTGGAACCTTCCTAGATCTGTATTCACACATTACTAAAGCAGTGGAACCTTCCTAGATCTGTATTTACACATTACTAAAGCAGTAGTATCTTCCTAGATCTGTATTTACACATTACTAAAGCAGTGGAACCTTCCTTGATCTGTATTTACACATTTCTAAAGCAGTAGAACCTTCCTAGATCTGTATTTACACATTTTAAAGCAGTAGAACCTTCCTAGATCTGTATTTACACATTAAAAAAGCAGGGGAACCTTCCTAGATCTGTATTTACACATTACTAAAGCAGTGGAACCTTCCTAGATCTGTATTTACACATTACTAAAGCAGTGGAACCTTCCTAGATCTGTATTCACACATTACTTAAAGCAGTAGTATCTTCCTAGATCTGTATTCACACATTACTAAAGCAGTAGTATCTTCCTAGATCTGTATTCACACATTACTAAAGCAGTGGAACCTTCCTAGATCTGTATTTACACATTAAAAAAGCAGGGGAACCTTCCTAGATCTGTATTTACACATTTCTAAAGCAGTAGAACCTTCCTAGATCTGTATTTACACATTAAAAAAGCAGGGGAACCTTCCTTGATCTGTTTTTACACATTTCTAAAGCAGTAGAACCTTCCTAGATCTGTATTCACACATTACTAAAGCAGTGGAACCTTCCTTGATCTGTATTTACACATTACTAAAGCAGTAGAACCTTCCTTGATCTGTATTTACACATTTCTACAGCAGTATAACTGCCATTGGCAGGTACTTACACATTTCAGACAACACATGTCAGACAAGCCACAACTTTTCATAAATTTGAATTCAAACATTTTAATGTGCTGAACACTGATGCAGGTCCTTTAGAAAGAAAGTATTTTTTTAATTTCACATTTAAAATCAGGTGCAGTTCACACTTTTCTAGCCATCCAATTTCAACACTTTTTCATTTACTAAACAGACAAATTATTAATGTCAAAGTCTGCTTTGTGTTGGTGCGTGTCTATCACTTCTGACCATAATAGGTTAGTTTATTATTTAAGAGTTTTCTCTACAGGCTGTTGAAAGTGTGGGTCAATCAGTCAGGAGCCAATATAATCTAACTAAATTACTTTTCTTCTGATTGATGTGTCTGTGTAAGTGTGTGTGTGTGTGTGTGCGCGTGTGTGTGTTTTCCAAGGCTTTTTTTACTTGCAGGAAGCTAGGCAGTTGTATGAGTATGCGTGTGTGGTGTTTTACAGTAGCATTTCTATAGGGTTGCTGTATAAGGGACACTATGGGGCACTCAACATGTGTTCCGGAACACGCACTGTGTTTATTCTAAAACCCGCCCTCTTTTTCCCCATGAAAGTTGGAATTTCCTTAGAACCTTAAATTCTGAGTGAAAACAGGAATGCTGTGACATCACCGCGTACACTGGGGTGTTTATTTAGTCAGTGCTGTTCCTGTTTGCACGTGGAGTGTCGTCAAGTCCCCAGAGCTTTCACAGACTGGACTGCAGCTCTGCTATTGCACAGGGAGGGCGCTGAGCCATTCTGTGAAATTCTGCATTTTTAGAACATCAGAGTCAGAACTCGATCCCTTCTGCTCATTTGTGGAATGACTGAAGATGTGATTGTGGTGGAGTTGTGCGAAGGTGCTATTCCGAAGGTTTCAGTGGGGAAGATTTAGAATATTGTGGTTAGTCTGATGATTGGATTGTCACCAGTCAAATCGAGGTGTTTATATCACTAATTTACCAGTCTGCTGACTTACCCAGCCCCAGTAGTGTAGTATGCAAATGATGGATGAAAGGGGGATTACCATAAAATAGCGTGCATTATATTTGCACTGCTTTTGTAAAGGATATTTTTTTACCATTGAGTGTTTTCTCAGTTTACAGACTCTTGTCCTCGTTGGTATATCTCAGTTCTGATGATTTATGGTTCTATTAAAGCATTTTAATTATTCAGCATTGTGCTAAAGCACGTCAGTTATGATTTGTGGTTCTGTTATTATATTGGTTAGTGTTAAAGAACAGGGGATTTCCAGCTGCTTTACCCATTACATACAGTCAATTTCTCCATCAGCTCCTCCCCCTCAGTCTGGTCCTCAGTAAATCAGTAAACTCAGAGCTTACCATATGTAAGGAACTGACTCTGTCTCTCTCTCTCTCTCTCTCTCTCTCTCTCTCTCTCTGTCTGTTTCTCTCTGTCTCACTAGTGATGGAGTCCACAGTTAGTACATCCACGCAGGTGCCTGATGAGTTTGACCGCAATGTTCCACGGATCTGTGGCGTTTGTGGCGACAAAGCTACTGGCTTCCATTTTAATGCCATGACCTGTGAGGGATGCAAGGGCTTCTTCAGGTACAATCACGGACACACACTTTTAACCCTTAAATTTCTGTATGATTCACAAACCATTTACACATACTTGAGGCTGTCAGTGACCCTGCAATTATAGCAAACACTGTCAGTCTCCAAACCACCATAACCTTAAGTTAAGTCTATGAACTGCCATAAAACATCCAAAACATTGTATTGACTTAAGGAATATTATAATATAAATTTGTTTTGTTCAGAGTCAGAATATTGTGTTGCTGTTTATGTATGTTAGACGCAGTATGAAGCGGAAGGCCAACTTTACGTGCCCATTTAATGGAAACTGCAGCATCACTAAGGACAACCGCCGCCACTGCCAGGCCTGCAGACTGAAACGCTGTTTGGATATTGGCATGATGAAGGAGTGTGAGTAATTACACATTGCACATTTTGCAACTTTGAAGACTATGGTCTCTCATGCACATGTTCTGGATTTCTTGGTGGCGTCGGTGTGCGGTGTCTTATTATGCCAGTTTTAACTTCCATGGCCTTTTACACTTGATAATTATGAGATCTCTGTGGCAGTTATCCTAACTGATGAGGAGGTTCAGAGGAAGAAGGATTTGATTCAGAGGAGGAAGGAGGAGGAGGCTCAGAAGGAGGCGCAAAAGCCCCGTCTGAGTGACGAGCAACGTAGGATCATCAGCACGCTTGTGGAGGCCCACCACAAAACCTATGATGAATCCTACTCTGATTTCTCCCGCTTCCGAGTAATTTTTTTCACTTCTTCTGTTTTTTGAAACGTACAGTTTTATGGACCCGTTTTAAACCCTTTACGGTTTCCCAGAACACAATATATAATAATTACTGAGTTATAAGATTTAAGATCTAAACAATACACATGGTTCAAGGGGTTAATTCTTATTTTATGTTATTGCTTGTGCGTGTGTGTGTTTCTCTCCGGATGTGCGCGTGCACGTGTATTGCAGCCTCCAGTGAGAGAGGGTCCTGTGACACGCAGTGCCAGCCGTGCTGCTTCTTTGCACTCGCTGTCAGATGCTTCCTCAGACTCTTTCAGCCACTCTCCTGGTAACATACACACACTTACTTATAAATTCACATATAAACTCGGCCAGTGAAATCATTCTGAATGTGATTCTGATACGGTGTGACGTACAGTTGGTGCAGTATGGAAGCGGATTTTCCATTTCTCCAGTGGAGGGTTAACCCTTTAAATGGCCTGGACCCACAAATGTGTCTATGTTTCGGTTCCTTAGTTCTGTAGTTTAAGACTAAAGCCAATTGACATTGTTTTCCATGTAGTTAATAAGTAACAACCCTTGTATGTAGTAAGCCTGGGAATGCATGTATAGTGGTCAAAGACTTATGTAGGTACTGAGTAGTGTCTGACTTCTTTCATTACAACATGTTTCTTTTGCAAATGTTGCCCCCATTACCAAACCAGTTGACAGCGTATATTAAAAAGTATCATACAAAAAAAGTAAAGGTCAGCAAAAAGATCTTTTACTGCATATTTCTTAACAAACATAGCACTGCAACAAGCACATACAGGCACATGCCACCTCCAGTGTGTTTGTCTCTTTCTCTTAATTAGGTAAAGTATCTCTTCCTTGCACAGAGTGGGCTCCATCTATCTGAATAGACCTGACCCCAAAAGAAAAACACTCTAATGAACAACAGATTATTCACACACACGCACGCATGAACACACACACACACACACATACATACGCGCACGAACGCACACACAGAGAGAGAGAGAGAGAGAGAGAGAGAGAGAGAGAGAGAGGATCCCTCACATCGCTTGTTGTTTTTGCCGCTCTGGTCAATTCACAACATTACTTTTTTTTTGTCTTTT
>JBBPDA010000105.1:17482274-17502610 GCA_037974385.1 Arnoldichthys spilopterus | reverse complement strand
GCAAAGGGTCTGAATACTTAGGACCATGTGATATTTCAGTTTTTCTTTTTTAATAAATCTGCAACAATTTTAAAAATTCTTTTTTTTGTCTGTCAATATGGGGTGCTGTATGTACATTAAGGAGGGGAAAAATTAATTTAAATGATTTTACCAAATGGCTGTAATATGACAAAACGTGAAAAATTGAAAGGGGTCTGAATACTTTCCAAACCCACTGTATCTTGTGTGTCTGTGTGTGTGGTGCAGGAGAACTGTAAAGCATGTATCTATTCACTATTTATATTCATATTTCTGTTTATTACAGGGAGTTAACTGCGGAGGATCAGATAGCTCTGCTGAAGTCCAGTGCGATTGAAGTGATTATGCTAAGGTCCAACCAGTCCTTCAGCCTGGAGGACATGAGCTGGAGCTGTGGAGGGCCTGAGTTTAAGTACTGTGTCAGTGATGTCACTAAAGGTACACACACACACATGCCCATGCATACATAAACAGGTTTTCCATGTAAATTCTTCATGTAAATAAAGCTTTTTACTTTTTCAAATGTCTTAAAAGAGATTTTCTCTCAAGGAGACCAGCAAACTGTTTACTGTTTACTGACATTTGGTCTTATTACAGAGAGTGAACTGTACATGCACATATACATTCACAAAAGATTCTGAGCTGAATCATGAGTCAGTGCTTCCAAATGAGTAATTTCAGATATTGGAGTTTAAAGAAACACTGCCTCAGCAACAAAAACTGTATAGAGATGTACAGATTTAGAAGTGATAGATACACTCAAAAGCCTGCATTCTGAATGATGTAGTGACCACAGAATTTACTCTTTATAAATTGTGTGTATATGTGTGTGTGTGCGTGTGTGTAGCTGGACATACCCTGGAATTGCTGGAGCCACTGGTGAAGTTTCAGGTTGGACTAAAGAAGCTAAATCTGCATGAGGAAGAGCATGTGTTGCTGATGGCTATCTGCCTGCTCTCCCCTGGTGGGTAACTTACCAGTGCTGATTGGTTCTGTTCTCCGTAGAATTTGTTTATTCATTGCCCCTTTTCAGCTACAGTTGCAAAGTTGAACAGACTTTGTAGAATATTGAAAAAATCATTAAACATCATGATATGCACACCTCAACTTTTGTCAAATATGTAAATATATATTCATATGTAGTTTTTTTTTTTAAATAATGTATTTGTTCAAGCTTCTCATTTTTGTTGTGTCAGCATATATGGCAGGTACGACAATACAAAACATGTGACAAAGTGCGTGGTGGACAACAATGTTTTCTTACATTTTGCCATTTTGTAATGCTGCTGCATTTTCTTAACACTAAAATTTGTAACCAACCAGCAGAGGTCAACAGCCCACTCTAGCATCCGATATCAAATATCAAACTCAGTATAATTAATCAAATTGTGGGTGGAGTATATTGTTGATGATCAGTGAGACGTTTTTGCCTCGAAAAAAAATGTTCTGAATGCATTTGTGGGTCAAGCAAAAACGAATGTGGACATGTATCTGATCTGGTACGTGCTCATGGTATGTTTCGTGTGTGTGCTGTCGCAGACCGACCTGGCGTGCAGGACCACACGCGTGTTGAGGCACTTCAGGACCAACTGTCGGAGGTCCTGCAGGCATACATCAACGTGCACCACTCCGGCGGCTGCCTGCTCTATGCCAAAATGATCCAGAAGCTGGCAGACCTGCGCAGCCTTAACGAGGAGCACTCCAAGCAGTACCGCTCACTCTCCTTTCAGCCCGAGCACAGCATGCAGCTCACACCCCTCGTGCTGGAAGTGTTTGGGGGCCAGGTCACCTAGCAATAGCATTGTCCAGGGGGGGTTTAAGGGTGTCCTGACGGGGTCGTGGTGTAGGAGGAGCGAATGTATGGACAATCACCCTGAGAAACACACAGGGAGTATGGGAGTGGAGTGTGTGAGGGAGATAGAGAGAGTGCGTGTTTGTTTGTGTGTTCTTCTGTCATTCACAGACACATTAGTTATTGTGTTGTAGAAGAGGTATGAGTGTTTTTTATCACAGTATATTGACAGTCATGCAGCACCAACACACAATGTGGTGCAAACCTTTTTTTTTTAATTCCATGAAAACTAGCCAACAGTATTACAGTATGGGTGTAGGTCCTGCGAGTTGTGTGTGCATGTTTGTGAGAGTGTTTGAAAGACAGACCTATTCTAAAGTTCTGCTTGGTCCCCAAAGTGCTGTCCACTACTGCTGATTCCCTCTTTTCACCTCCTGCCTTTAAATGCACACGGTCACCAGAGCTAATGCTCCACACAGCACCATTAGCCTAGCCACTGAACCAACCACAGAGCAGTTCCACCTCTGACCTTCAACGCAGAGCTCTGGTTGGCTGCTGACTTTTTCTGTCGATTCCTCTCTTGTTATGCACCTTGTAGTGACTGAGTAATTACTCTAGGTCTGTGTGGAGTGACTTGTGCTTTAACAGCATTTGTCGCTAAGCTAATGTGTAAATATTACTATAATGTTTAACTCTGTATTCTCAAACTCTAAACCTATATTCTTTACCTCTGATCTAAGATCTGTATATATAAATAGCTTTCACTTTAAGCTTACTATGGCTATTGGCAGGGCAGGAATATCTGTCTTGACTGGTTTGGATAATGGCTATACAAATGCACATATATACTCACAAACCATAAGCTGATTACCATGTAACCTCTTGGGTTGGAATTGTTAATAGGGTTTTTAAGGTATAACTGCATTTTCCTTTCTAGCACTGTCATAGGTACAGTGAGTTGTTGGGCTTTTGAAAGATAATCTACCATCATCTTTGTTTGCTTTATATAATTTGATTAATTGATTTCCATCTGATGGTTTTCCTGTATTTTTTCCTTCATTTCCCTCCTCACGCTTTACTCATTCTAGCTTTGGAAACTCCTACAAGCTGTAAAACCTGCTCATTACATTTAGTTTTCCTGTAGGGAACTGATGGTGATGTGCTGTCATGCCCGGCATTGAGGTCTGAGGTACAGGTCTTCTGTAATTCTTTTTAAAACTCTTGAGCATTGTGGGCGTTTGGCTTGTCTTTCCATTTATCAGATACCATGGGGAGAACATCACCACGAGGCTGCTCCACAAGTGTTGCAGGGAAGAGCGACCAAGTTGTTGATTCTCTCTTTACACTCTCACTGTTTTTCTAGTCTCTGGTAGATTTGCTGCTCTAACTCCCCCTAATGGCTAATCGTGAGTATTGCAAGTGATTGGGAATTGAAGCAATTTACTGTATCGTGTATATAATACTACTCATACTGCCAGTATTTCCTATCATGCAATTCTATGGCAATTCCTCTTTTTGTAGAATAGGTTATGATGCTAGCATAACTGCATATATGCGTTTGCTCCTTTTAATCATGTTGTAAGAAATATGTTCGGTCAGTAGTGAGGTAAGGCCATATTTATATGGCATCAAACAAGGCACCAAGGCACCACACAGTTGTGTAACACGTTCAGAGACATAAACCCATCCAGGGTAACACTAAACGTGACTAAACAATGCTTATGCATAAGGCAGCAAGTTGTCATCTATGCAGAACATGAATGCCTCATGCCCGAACCCGATTCTGTACGTTTGTTCATATTTACCACTTACTAATGCCTTGTGCACGTGTTACAAAGTCTAAATCTGGGTCCTACTGCTGCTCTGCTAGCGTCTGGGCTCCTAGTCTGTCTTTGTGTAGGATGGCTAGACTCGCTGTTGATGGATATGTTGCTGAAAGCTCACTGCACAGCTCCAGCACTGACTGCACAGGTTCTTTGTGCATCTGGTGAGGGAAGTGTGTGTGGTCAGCGTGACGATGGCACACCGAAGCTGCTTGGTCTAGGCTCAGGGTCGATGGCAGAATGTTCTTGTGTGATTTATTATTAGAGCTGATAAAGTAACTGCTTTTGAGACGAACTTGGTGTTCGTAGGAGGAACGGTGATGTTGTGATTGCTTAACCTGAAAGGAAAACAAAACTACCTGGAGACTGATCTGAATTCAGTAGTGCAGATGTGTGTGTGCGTGCGTGTGTGTTTAGTACAGCAGAACTGTAAAGCACTTATCAATTCACTATGTATATTCATATTTCCGTCTGGGCCTGGCATACTCAGCCCTGCCTGGGTTGTTAGGGAATATGTGTGGGAGTGTGCATGTCTGTGTGTGTGGGAGAGAGTGTGATAACATGGTTTCCCAGTACAGTTATTTGCATAACTTAAGTCATGGCACTATATGGATGTTATTATAATAGAGTTTTCTGGATATGTCCTTATTTATTTGCCCCCTAAGTTTTCTCCTAAATTAGTTCTAGCCCATGTCCAAATATTTATCCCAGTTGTAATCTCAATTCTCAACATCACCACCAGTCTGGGAGGGCAAGGCTTGCATGCGCCTCCTCGTACACATATGGCGCCTGGCTACACGCACCACTTGCCGTGCTGCATGCTGAACAACTCCGTGCATTTGTAGGAGAATACCCTGTGCTTAGGCTTTGCAACAAGCATGTAGATGCCCTCCGAGCTGGTATGACACATGTTAATGAGGGAGCGAGAGCCTCATGCTGTGTCCCAAATGTATACAAGCCACAAATGCTGTGAGGTGTATACCGTATTCTTATCTTAATAGTGTCAGAGTTTGTCAGATTGCTACTCAAAATTGTAACATTTTGTACATTTTGTTTCATGCTAAAAAAAAGTGACCTCGACAACCTGAAGGCTACATAGAAACGGATTCACCATCACTGAATTTCAACAACAAAAACAGCAAAACCAGTTAAAATAGGGTTTTTACAGACTTAACTTTTAAATTAAAATACAGTTTTTCATATAATAAAATCATAAGTTTTTCTTATCAAGAAAACCATGTTGGAATTAAAAAGTGCTTCAGCGCTTCACTTTTTTTTTTTGGAACACCCAACTTCTGCACTATATACTTAATTTTAATTAATGAATTAGTTGATGTTAAGTATACAATTGGAAAACAGCATCAGGTGTCATGTTGTCCTGCTCTCTCATTGTGAGAATGCTGACTGTTATGTCTTTGTGGACCTCCCAGCCACCAAAGGCACATGGCACAGATGGGACTCAAACCTGAATCCCTGCTGCAGGGAGCACCTCTACATCACTGCTGCCATGTGCATCTTTTTGAATAGTTTCAGTAGTCTGATAGCTATTGGAGGCATAGAATGGCAAGCGTGTGTTTGTTTGTGTGTATGAGAGAGAGAGAGAGAGAGAGAGAGAGAGAGAGAGACATAGAAAGAGTGAGAGAGAGAGAGAGCGTGTGTTTGTAGATACGCAGTGATATAGGACACTGGGAGGGTCTAGCTTTATGGTAACCCCCCTACCTAACACAGGTTAAGGAGAACTCATATTTTCTTTCTCTTCCTGTCTTGTTTTCTTCATCTAAAGCTGCTCATTTCTGTGTAATTTTATGTTTTCACTCAACTTCAGACTGGAGAAATGACGAAGCCTTTTAGTTTATCATTTCAGCGATTTTAGAAATGATAGAAGTTCACAGTGAAAGATGAATCATCTGCAGTGTGTCTGGGTGTTATATCTGGTTTTGTGATGATGGTGAAATTGAGTTGGTCTGCCACACCAGCATGTACCCGTATCATACAAATTCAAACCACAGTCTCAGCAACTCAGCAGTGGCAGTAGACGCTAGTACTACATGATGATGGTGATGGAAATGAGGATCATATTGATGTTTTTTTTTTTTTTTTTTTGTCTTTTTTTTTGAGTCCAAAATGTAACCGTAACAAACTACCTCACTGGGCTACAGACACATTTAATTTTGTATTTTTTTATGATTCATGTTTGTATTTATTACCATGCAGTGGTTCACATGGATGACTCAGTACCTCAAAATTTATGACTTTCACACAGCGCAACAGAATCGCCTTAACATAACGGCTCTTTGTTTATTACCTTTGTGTACAGTGTTTTTTATCTACAGCTTTCTCTCCAAGCACATTCTACACACACGCACACACACACATTCGCACACACACGTTCACACACACACACACACACACACACACACACACACACACACACACACACACACACACACAGACAGTAGAGAAAGCTGAAAGCTGTTGTAGGTGTGGTCACTCCTGTGACTGACAGTGTTCAGTAGCTGCTGGGATTGGTCGGCCTCCTTTAGGCCCCACCTCATGTTGATTTTGACTGCTCAGCTGGATTTTGCTGCTCCACAACAACATTTACAAAAAAAATGAACATAATCACCTCTGAGTCTCTCTTATTTCCCCTCTTAGGAGTGATTGTCACAAAGAGTCTGATCTGGTTTACTGCAAATGGACCTTTATATCTCCGGGACTTTCACTTGCACAAACTCCTCAAAATATGAACAGAACCACCTCAGTCAATAGTACCTAGATACCACACACACACATCCTCAAATGCAGCTGCTACAAAGTCCATTCCTCAGAACAGATCACACTAAAGGAAAAGTGACACATTTGCTCTTAAAAGGGGAAAACAGACTCACTCTCTTTGTATTTTCTCTCCTGTCTGACCCTCATGGGCCACCATAAGCACAGGGTCCATACAGAATATTCTCAACAGTAAACTGCTCATGGCCACATAGAAGGGTTTTTCACTGTGCCTGAGTGATTAGGTATTGTAAACTGAACTGTTCTAAAGATGCCATCTCTAGTTTAACAGCTATATGCCTTCTCACCAGAAAGTCGGTTTACTGGTAAAATCGTTAGTAAAATTCAACAAAGGTTGTCATTCCTCCTTTTTTTCCAGCATTAAGTATTGTAAATTCATGTCTTTGATTTCATGTAATGTTTGTCTAATGTTTTACAAATCAAACAATAAATAACAATGTATATGATAACAAAAAGTGGGCATTTTATTCTTCCTGCGTAACAGTAGCTACAGCTTTAACTTCTCTTTCAAAATGTTTCACACAATCTGGGATCTGTCAATAACAGGTACAGCACAGATCAATCTTTAAATCCCTAAAACATTACGGCTGAAAAATGTCTTTAATCCAAAATAAGTTGGAAAGATCGGGAAACATAAAAATGTGCAATGCAGGGGGGTCACAGCTTCAGGACTGGGAAACCATTGGTCACTGTAACGGGCCAGAGAGGGGGGCTGTATGCTCAAAGAATCCCTATCATACATATAGTAATATTGTTATTATAATCTAATACTCAAAATCATCAAACATGGCATTCAGTTCAATTCAGTTTTACTTTTTACAACTTACTCACAAAGTCTGGGTCCGAGCCCTTAATGAGCAAGCCAAGGCGATGGGTGGAACCAAGACTCAGTAGGGGAATCCATCCTTCCCTGGCCGACCCCAGACTTGTAAAACAGAACAGTCAAAACATGATAAAACAGTCTCAGTTTACAAAAGAGGGGTTAGTTACGTTCCATAGGTTTCATGGTCAAGGTGTAAGTGGGAACGAAGGAAGCCCCACTGATCAAGTGAACTGTTGAAGGGTAAAAACGTACTGGAATCCTGGTGATAGTACATCAGAATGAAAGGGGGTCGGGTGACTATATAGTCCTAGTGTAGTAGACGATCCAGTTGACAGCATGGGCTGGCTGGAAGTCTTGCTGATGGTAGGAAGCACAGCTTTCCCTAGTGTGCGGGTCATAACACAGGTAGGCACATCCACATCAAAAACCAGAAGAAATGGCTTAGAACTGTCAACAAGCACAGTCACCCTCATCATTTTCTAAATCCAGACTCCAGCTGCAAGTGTGATTGAGAGTGACAAAAGGTGGAGCCAGCATGGAGCTGCGGCCAGAGTGAGCCTATTCAGCTTTGGCAGGTCCAAATGGAGTCTCTCCACTGTCTCATATTCAGAATGTGCATTTTTACAGGTTGTTTTTTAAGCAATGGTGACTTTCTTTTTTGAAAGCCAGAGTCTGTGACTACAATTCAACCTTGTGTGGGAGGAACAGTATATAAATACAGCATTATCATCATTATAAACACATGGAGTATATGGCATAGACATCTCTTGTTTTTCTCTGCAATAGGTAACAACGTGCTGCTGAAACTGGCTTTTGCACCATCAGGATTAACAATGAAATGGCATTATGATTATGATGTAGAACTTATGAGAAGAACAGCTTGTATACACCGATCAGCCATAAAATGAATACCACTTGTGTAATATTTAGTGTGCCCCCATCAATGCCGCCAGCTCTGACTGTGGTGCACTGTGTGTTCTGAAACCTTTCTGTCAGAGTAGAGCATTAACAGTGTGCAACAGGAGCTCCTCTTAGGGGTCAGACCAGTCAGGCTAGCTTCTCTCCAGATGCATCAGTGAGTTTGCCAGGACTTGTTACAAATCTCACTAACGCGTTGGCAAGGTCTCTTATTGATTTATTATGATAAAAATGCCACATCTAAAATCAACGTTAGCTATATTTTTTTTTAGCTCTGTGCACAAATTAATGGTGCAGTGGTCAAGCCTGGCCATAAACAATTGGTCCTTAAAATGGGACGACTAATTATACAATAACTGTGATTTCTGCATGGTTCAGTCAACCTGAGCATACACTATAAAAAAGAGTGTGTTAACTCTAAATGGTCAGGACCCACCAGCAGTTCCTAATTTCTATTTCACACACTTTGTCAACTTAAAAATAACTCTGCCAGTTTGCATCGCAGTCTGTAGTTACTGAGTTAAAGATCTGGGAAACACTTATTGTGTTGCTTTTTTTTAACATTTTTTAAAAAGTACTAATCTTTTTTAAACACACTATAAGTTAAAAGTAACAGAAAATGTGTTGCCCTTACCTAAACATCCAACCGTTTAAGATCAAGAGTGTAAATGTGCTGAAATTCAGACTGTTGATCTGCACTTCAAGGTCGTTAGGTAAGTTTTTTCTTAAATTTGTTCTCAATAAAGATCTTTAAAAAGTCTTCACCAGATTCATATGCTACTTTTAAAAGTGCCTAAATGTTTTCTTGAATGTGTTCCATTTTCCATTTCATTTTTTTTTTACCTAAGAACAAACTTCAGATAAAACACTGGTGAAGATCAGAATCTTTGTGAAAACTTTAAAAAGTGGATTTTAAGAAGAAACTTCTTCTTAAAATTGGTTGGAGAATCAGGTCCATTGTTTCATGTCATATCCAGTGTGTTGTAATATGGAGAGAATGCAACAAATGTCATGTCACTTATGCACTAGTATGTGCTAATCATTGCAGACTGATGTTTGCTCCTTTAGTGAGGCTGAGACTTGGGCATCTCTACACTTACAGACGCAACTCCCCAATATCTTCTCCAGAGCAGCCACGTTTCTACGCTCGCCTGATATCCTTCTCATCGCTGCAGCGTCAGGTGGTGTGGAACAACATGAACGGGAGTGTGTATGCATGTGCGTGTGTGTGTGTGTGTGTAAGAGAAAAGAGAGGCTGTGGATGTTATCATGGGCTAATCATTCGCAGTGTGTGGGCTGATGTTCTTTTCCAGGCGAGAGAGAGAGAAAGAGATAAGAGCTGATCTGGGCCACTGCAGAAGCCACAGGCTGCTAGCCCAAGCCCAAGAGAGGAGGTCTGCTGGGTGTATCTGAGGTTGTAGTATTGGCTGCACGTTCATTTCTGAAAATAGTGAGGAAACCGCCAGTTAAAACAGACCTCTGTCCCAATTCCAAAATAGGTTTTTTTCTGACCAGGTTTATGTAAAAAAAAATGGTAAACATAAACGTGTCCCAATTTTTATGGAGTGTGTCGCTGGTGTCAAATTCTACATTTGTTTATAATTACAAAATACATTTAATTGGTCAGTGAACACTTTGGAAATCATTTTTTTTAACTTAAATAAAGGTTCAAATGAACCAGTGAATCACACATTCTTGTTTTAATTGCATTTTTAAAAGTTCCCAACTTTTCTAAAAATGTTTGTAAGTTTACATTAATATAGTTTATATTAATTTAATTTTTTTATTTGAATATTTAATATTATAATATAGACCCCATTCCTCTTGTGTGCTGCTATTCAGAATGTCTTTCAAATCTGACATAAGTCACATTATTTGGGTTGTTTTGTTCTGCTTTCTTTTTAAAAATTGCACACAAGGTAACCTTATAATGGCGGACGGTGCTGCAGTGGTTAGTGCTGTTGCCTTTCTGTTTGGGGTTTGCAAGCTCTTCCCTTATTCACATGTGTTTTCTCCCAGTGTCCTAAGGTTTGCAATAAAATAAATTGTCCATTGGTGTGAGTGTGTGGGAATGGTTGTCTGTCTATGTGTTGCCCTGTGATGGGTTGGCCTCCTGTCCTGGGTGAACTTTGCTAAAGCCCATAGTCAGCTGGGATTGGCTCCAGCTTCCCTGAGACCTGAAATGGAAGAAGCAGTTAAGGAAATATATGATATGTAGGCGAATAAGATATGCAGACGAATCTAGCTTTAGATTAAATTAGGCTCTTGTTTAAAAATTAGCCCAGTCTGCTTTGGACAATAGTCTTGCTATTTTATTAGACAAGCTTTGATTTTGTAGTGTTCAACTTAAAATCAGCCTCTTCTTCTCTGAAAACATATCATGGCTTTCTGCATATGCATAGTCCATAGTTTGCTCTTTAAGCATAATCATTTTTTTTCTTCTTGGTGGTAACATGATGAATATTCTGCATAGTTGTAAAGAGTCAACCTTAGAAGAATTTGGTGAATCTGAGCAGCAATTATAAAATGAATGATAATGACAGTGCTCTTTGTCTTTGGCGCTAACAGGTATGCATAAAAGGTCATGACCTGTGTCATGTAAGTGTGTCATCATATAATTAGGATGAAGAGAAGAATTGTTAATTATGCAGACCTTAGAAATGGATATTCAAGCTCAGATCAGCTGGTTCAGCTCAGTGATACAAGCTGGTCTTTAGGTCCTAAAATGGCTCTTCATTCAATAGAACATGCCAGGTAGTATTCAGAGTTGGGCAGAATATGTAGAAAAAGTCGAAACGGCTGAAATTCCATAATGTATTCTATTACAATACATAAAACAATGTACTCATATTTGGAATAGATTTGATATATATCATAATAGGCACATGAAAATTCTTCTGTTATCATTTTTGGTCTATACACACTATTCTTACTGTTGCTGTTATTTGGATATTTAATTCACAGACAGATATGCCAACATTTTCCTTTAGATTTCACTGGTATTATTCAGATTTCATTGTTTTATCAGTGATGCCAGGTTGTCCTGGTGCAGATACATCAACACTGACTCAAACCATCATATTACCAGCAATCTCCTTGACAAATAGAACAACATTCTTTTGCTGGAATGTAGCTATTTTCCTTCCAATTTGGTATTGTCAATTCACAAAACATTTTTCCAATAGCCCTCTGGCTTGTCTGGCTTGATGTGATCTTTAGTAAACTATAGATGGACAGAATTGCTCTCTGAAGAGCAGTGGGTTTTCCCCCTTGCAACCTGGTCATGCACACAATTGTTGTTCTGTGTTTATCTTATGATGGACTATTACATTAGCCAATATAAAAAAAGGCCTTCACTTGCTTAGAACTGGGTTTCTTTGTGACCTTGTGAACTATTAAAAGCCTGTTGGTCAAGCACTCCTGGAGAGGGTAACAGTGGTTTTGAATTGCTTCCAAATGTGCTCAATCTATCTGTGAAAACAACAAACAAACAAAAAACACCTTAATGTATTAGAACCTTTACTCACAATGGAACTAAGTGTACTAAGCAAAGTGAAACAGTGGAAGGGTGTGGAACATTTGTTACTAGATAATCACTTTTATCACAATTATTACCAAATTCTAAGACAGGGATCAAAAAATGCAGGCAAATGAGCAGATCATCAGCCAAGGCATACAAGCAGCATTTTAGTGGACTATTGTTTAGAGCTACAATCTAATCTAATCAGTTTTTTTTTTAATGATTTACAATAACAAAATAAACACAGTAACAATTAAACAAAGAACACTGCTTTTTTGTGTGTGAGTCACCTGCCAACATTTACTAAAAGCTGACTTGTTGGCAGTAGACATTTTTGGGTAGACCTGTATTTTGTAGAACATGTGTGCTTGCAGGTCTAATGTGTGTAATGTTAGTTAGATCACTGTGGTAAACCAGGCTATAATGAAGAAGTACAAGACACAATAAGGCTGAAAAGAGCCTAATCTGAAGAGCTCTGCAGTCAGTTAGCATAGTGATAGATAAAGAGAGGGAGCGAAAGGGCTTGAATGAAGTCTGTGGAACTGGATACAAAACTATGTGTATGTGCGTGTGTGTATGTGCGTGTGCGCTCGTTCTTGTGTGTGTTTGGATGGATGTGTGTATGTGTGTGTGTGTGTGTGTGTGTTAGAAGGAGGGTGGGGTGTCTTGGGTCTCAGAGATAAACGTGTGTGAAAGCAGGCATGCTGGTGTGTGTAGAGAGATCCTGACTGCTGTCTATTTTGGGCTGTGTGGGATGTATTAATATTGTGGGTGTAGCGCTTTGACCTGAGCTGATATGAGTTTCCTTGTTAAAATCAACCGTACTGTTTCCTGAGAATCATGCAGGGCATGGATACAGTAACTGACACACATACACAAACTCAAACCTTTGCTGTGTTTCCTGAGCAGGGAATATTTACATTTTAGATAGAAACCCACACCACCTTTACTGACATGCATTACCCTGGTGTCCAAAGTTTTGTAGAACTGCCCTGAAATCAGGTTTATTAATAAGGAGTCCAACCCCCACATCCCACCTTCGCTTTGGTAACAGCCCCTACTTTTCTAATATGGTTTTACACTAGACAGAATGTTGGAACATTGTTGTGAGGACTTGATTGCATTTAGCCACAAGAGCTTAAATGAGGTGAGGCACTGATGTTGGTTGATTAGCTCTGGATCACAAACATCACTCCAACTCATTCTAAAGGTACTCACTCCAGTTCTGCTACACCACAGTGGTCTGCTTGGGGTGCTCTAGCCAACACTTGGTATACAGCATATTGATGTAACGGGTGGTGGTGTAACGGATGTGCCACTGTGACCTGAAGGTCACTAGTTCAACTCCCAGACTGGTACAATTACCACTGAGGTACCTGTGAGCAAGGTATAATCCCCAGCAACAGCTCCTCAGGCACTGCCCATGTTAGCTGCCCACTGCTCCTACACAGATGGGTCAAATGCAGAGATTGCATTTTGTTGTGTGCACTGTGTGCTGTGCTATGTTCACAATGAAAAATAATCACACATGTGTAGCTGTTCCAGAGTGTGTGTAGCTCCAGCATCACCTTCTATTTGCAGTGCTTTTCAATGGAAGCTACACAAACTGTGTGAGTTAACTCAATGCATGTGTCAGAAACAAGTGCATTAATGTTTAGGTATCAGTCTTCAACACACATTTAGCCACAACATCACCACATTAGTGCAGCATATCAGCAAGTGTAGAGTGAGGTTAGCAGTACTGTTCACTGGAATCAACCAAAAACCTGATGTAGACTATTACTGTATACATGTGTCATTTAAAGGGTCGTGTGGACGCAGCGTTTTCTGAATTTGTCTATACATGGTCTGTGATACTTCTAATGTGGGTCAACATGAGTGTGTATGTGTGTGAGTGGTTGTTTGTTTATGTGTGTTTCTGAGAAACAAAAACCACACAATTCTGCTGTCTGCTGCACCAGCTGGAGACCCTGCTTACACCTGTAGAGTCACACTGACACAGCATAAATAGAGAGAGAGAGAGAGAAAGAGAAAAAGAGAGAGAGAAAGTGAGAGAGAGAGAGAGAGAGAGAGAGAGAGAGAGAGAGAGAGGTTTCAGGGGTATTTAAGTCAACATTTTGCCCCTTCTTGTATGACTTCAGACTCAGGGTCAGCTCGGGCTCACAGTAGACTTCCAAACACCTCTCAGTGATGATGGTTGCCTGAAGAGCTACAAAATGACAGACAGGTAAGACTGATCGACAGACTAAAGAACTAAAACTACTAAAAAAATAGCATCTACAGCACATAGGACAATGGGAGTACATTTTGCAACAGTATTTTTTTATTTTTAATTTTTTATCTGATAGTAGAGTTAAGAAGAGTCAGACATCTGACAGGATTACCCAGGCATTCGGTCCAGTAAACTGCTCTAATTTCAAAGGCAGCTCAGGTGCTTGTTTGTCACAATGATTTTCAGAGCTAGAGTCTCAGACTGTTGGCGCTTGCATTGGAGAGGAGGTTTCCATTACATTGAATTAGCTTTAATTTGTGGAGAGCTTTTCATAATAGCTTCTCATTACATCAACACTGGCTTTACACTGATCCAAAACCATACTTGTAAGGAGCTGAACATGACAAGAATAATGTAAAAACTATAAAAAAAATCTGCCAGTATAAAAACTGCCAGAAAGGCACAAACAAGAAACTTTAAGAAGACAAATATAAATTCTGATTCACGTTCTTACCACTGGAACCCACTCACTGCTGCTGAGGAGAGCCCCGTATGAGCAGTCCTAATGTTCACTTACTTGATCTATAGCTATTTTGGCCCATGTATACACTAGGAACTGCTGCCCCTCGACCACATCACCAATCATTGGGGCTTCCATATAATCTGTCCCAGACTAGTTCAGCTACCATGGATCATATTCATGTACTTCATGCTTCATATGGTAGATATGTTGTTTCAAGCTACAGGTTTTTAGCTGATGCCGCCACTAGAAACTGTAATTTTTTCCTTTTTTTTTTTTGGTTGTTATTGCTGTTTGGTGTCGACCAGAGAAAGGTGGGTTCCCCTTCTGAACTTCGGTTCCTCCCAAGCTTTCCTTATCCAGCTTAGGGAGTTTTTCCTTGCCTTGAGAGTCTTTTTTTGTTTGTTTTTTTTTGTTTAACTTATAGGCCCACTATAAGACATGGTCATTTTTGCTACTGGGGCCAGCTCCTCTAAATTTGTGAAGTGGTGTAATTCACTTTACACCACAGTCTTAATACAATTCACATTACAGTGAAACTAATATAGAATCAGCAAAAACAACATCAGAAGCTACTTTGTCTGAACTCTAAGAGCTAGCACCTTTTTATTTATTTATTTATTTTTTTGGTGTGTGATGTGGTACCATAAAGCAATTTGTTGTTCAGGTGAGTGGTTTTAGGAACAGGCAATAGATTTACATAGTGCTAGTCCAAGTGTTCTAGGCCCACACTGGCAATGAAAGAACATTTTCTTCAGGGCTTTGGAAACCTTGTAGATATGACCTCCACTCTACAAGAACGATTTGACAATACAACAATCACGTTTTTCTCCTGCTTGTGTTCGTAGAAGTTGGTACAGACACAGTGCCAGATCTGCTTTTTTAAGGGGTCCCTTCCCCACGTTATCTTCTTCAACACACACACAGCACAGTTGCTTTACGTGACTCAGACAGTTTATTCATTTCGCCATGTTCTGTGTGTGTGTGTGGGTACATGTATAACTCTTTGTGAGGACCAAATGTCCGCACTGTGATAGCAATACAGGAAAATCTGTAAAAGTGAGGGCATTTTGCTGGTTTTCACCAGGAACCATGCTGTTTTCTCCACAGATTCAGCTTTTTAGGAACAATTAAAAGAGCAGAAAGATTGTCATAGATTTGTTTACTGAGGTAAAGGTTAGGTTTAGGTTTAGGGGTCGGTGTAGTACAGAAATACAATATTGCAATTAATGTAATGTACTCACAAAGATAGCAATACCAGCCTGTGCGTGTGTGTTTGGTGTGACGTTCTACACGTAGCAAAGCCATCTTACAGAAGCTGTTCTGCTTTGCAACATGAAGCCACACCGTAACACTTTGAGCCCACCTGACAGGTGAGGCCCTCCCACCACCCAGACCAGCTATGCAGCTGTGAACAGGCCCAGCACAGCAGGTGGTTTCTGTGGGAAACACGCTGACACGTGGAGTAAACAGAACGTGGGAAGTTTTCTTTCTGTCCACCCGTATTGCGATTCTAAACCCCGCCTCCCGCGCTACTATTGGATACCGGTCCCTCTTCACCTGATTTTTGACTGGTTAGATAATTAGCTCGCCTCTTGCTCTGTGTGCGGTCGGTACTTCAGGAGTTCACAACGCGGACTCTTGTAAGTATTAAGGGCCAGTCCGTGCTTAGCTGCTCCGGAATACGGGTGGGGAACGAAAAACTAACACCGTTCGGAAAGGCGCTAAAAGAGACGAACAGGTAGGTTCCCTCAGCGAACCTCACGCGCCGAGGAGCCGCAGCTGGTGCCCCGGAGCTGTGTATGGTGAGAGCGCGTCCCTTCTTCTCTTCGCTTGCCTGAGTTCTGATTTCTGCTCCACTCTTCTTCTGTTTCTGTCTGTTAGAGCAGCGCTGCAGCCCACACTCTGTGCACCTGCAGGGAGAGGGCTCACACGCGCGCGCGCGCACACACGCACACACATACACAAAGCCAACCACATATAAATATATTTACTGATGCAGATGCACCTGCTTACAGAACTGTTTACACAAAGTGCCCACTGCCATTTAATTCAGAGCTCTCTGTCGTTGTCTGAGCACAGATGTGAAGAGATTATGAAAAGAAGAATCTGAAGAATGTGGCTATAAATTGTTTGTAAATAAAAGCATCAAAATTACAATAATAATAATAGCAATAATAATAATAATAATAACAGTAGCAATAATAATAATAATAATAATAATAATAATAATAATAATAATAAATCTGTAGTGCTGTTAGAGGTTCATTCAAAGCAGGGGCGGGTGCTAGAAACTTTGGTCCCTATGAAAAAAATAATATTGGGCCCTCAGGAATATATACCTCTGTCAGTGCTGGGCCCTTAATATTAACCCTAACGCCACCCCAACTACCCTTGTTGTGCCCCTCATTCAAGGTAAAACTACACAAAATTTAATCCCTCCACACCATTCAGAATAATTTCAAGGGCATTTTCCTGATCATTCTTAATTTGATGGAAAGGAATGGGGTTATACCCATTTTGTTATGGCCATAGTAATTGAATCAGCTTTAAAAAAAAAATTGTGAAAAAAAAGTGGCTCATTGTTCATGTGTATACATTTGATGTTACACAGAAATCAGAACATATTTTTCTAGACATTTACAATGGGGGTTTGTGATTATGACGGACATCATTTTGGTGGTTTTTGGACAGCTGCTAAAAAGCACAGCCTAAGAAAAACCCTTTCAGCCAAACATAGAACAAAAGTGACTAAACAGTGAAGATAATTTGCCATCAGAAACTGAAACCAAAACCACATACAAGAACCTGGGCAGTCCTCTGTTAACTCTTCACTCCTGGCTGAATGCAGGCATTGTTTTTACAAGTCTAAAAATGTAGGTTTAAATCCTCCTTTTCCAACTCCATTGTCATTCTTTTTCATCTAAACATACACTTTATAAGATGAACTTTGAGAACCAATTCATGCATTCTTAAAAATACAAGTGGTGCTTGTACGTTTGTGAGCTTTGATGAAATATAATCTGAAACATTATCTGATTTTCCTAACAGTAAAAAAAGAATTTAATTAAACAGAGAATTAGCAGTTCATTTGAAGGTGAAATTAGAGTCAGGTGTTTTAGTCAATGAGATGGCAATCAAGTGTGAGTGGATGCCATGTTTTAATTAAATAAAAAGGAATTTATCGAAGTCTAATCTTAAAAAAAACATGTTTGTGGAAATGCATCATGTCACAAACACGGTTACAAAAAATTACAAAACCTTCTCTAAAGAATTTGGACTCCACAGACAGACAGACCTTGGACAAATGCTAGAAATTGAAGACCATTATTACACTGTCCAGGATGTGTAATAGTCTGCAAGGTCACAAAAGAACAAAAGGATAACTTCTGAACAACTAAAGACCTCTCTCACATGGCAAGGTTTCAGTGAGAAAGCCTTTCTACATGTCTACAGGTTGCTACATGTTTTGTGGGTGGATAAGACAAAAAAGAACATTTTACATGAGAATTGTGATGTTTGGTGAAAGAAAAGCACTCCATAAGAATGTTATCCCACCTTTGAACAATCGTGGTTTCCGTATCATGGTTTGGGCCTGTTTTGATCAACAGATAAACTAATCAGCAGTTACCAGAAACCTTTAGTTGCAGTTGTTGTTGCACAGGTCCCACCATAGTGAAAGCACAGGTTCCCATAATTTTGCCACTCACAGATATGTCATTTTGGATCATTTTCACCAACAAATAAATGTCTGATATATAATGTCGAGTATAATATTTTTTCTCATTTGTTTAACTGGGTTCTCTTTATTTAGTTTTGTGATGCAATGACTGCAGTGATGATTTCTTTAGGTAAATTGTTTTTGCAGAAATATATAAAACTGTACAGAGTTCACACACTTTCAAGCACCACTGTATTGCACCAAGCAGTTTCACTGACTGTCATTGACTAAAATAATGAGTTTCAGTTATGAAATGACACAGTTACATGTTTTCTGCATGTTTATCTGTGGTGGATAGTTATGTTTAAAAGTTGTGTAAAAAGCTCATTGCGTCCAATGAGCTCAACAGGAGCAGTGTCGCGTGTTTTTTTTTAGTAACAGTACCAGTGTAGGTCAAGTAGGTGAGTGGATGAGGAGAGCAAAACATGCTAACATCAACCGTCCTGGGCAAACCCGGTATAATTATAGATACAGGAAGTGAATGTGTTTTTAAAATTCACACTTTAATTGATCACTTCCTCATTAGCTAAGCGGTTACCATAGCGATTTGCCCTGGATCAAGTGTGGTGTGGTTTCAGTGGTGGCGTGGAGAGCAGCAAGTGCTGAGGTGTGCGGTGCATTTACAGCGAGAGCTGAGGGAACAGCTGGGGAGGAAGACCAATGCACACACCGACTGTGTGCTCAGCTTACACAGCATGTTGTCAACACGGTCAAGCTAAAATCCAACTTTTATAATCTTTTTTTCACCCCCTGTCTTCTGTGTAAGAGTTACAGCAGACAAAAAAAAGCCTGTATGCCATGACATATACAAAAGCTTAGAAGACTATTTATTTAAGAGGTTTAGATTTAGATTTTCGCACACAGAAAAAAAACCATATATATATATATATGTATATACACATATATACACATACACATATGTAAAAATTTGAGTTGTTGTTTTTGCAGTTTTTGCAGCTTAGTTTCCATATAGAAATATGAAACACTGACTTTAAGTAACAGTATTTTTTCAACAGGCTCACAAAGGTGTCAGGTTAGTGAAAAATCCAAAAGAGCCACAGTAACACAGACTTTATTAGGAAAAAAATATTTGAACTAAAACATAAAAATAAAAAATAAGTATAAAATGGATTTAGATTTTGATTTAGATTGTAGCACACAGCAAAAAAAACAATATATATATATATATAAGTAACCTTATTTACTTTTTTGAGTGTGGGCAGTATAGACTCTGGAGTGAAAGGGACATTTAAGTGTTTACACACTACATCAGTCTCTCCTTTTCCAGCATATGGGACCTTAATAAGTTCGACAGGAAGTTTGAAAAGCTTTTCACACATGTGTAGTTTACTTTAACAGACATTAAATTATCCGTCTCTTGAACTTTTTCTCTTTAGAAATGGTTGATTCTGTCATGATGTATTACACCATGTCATATGTGACATCTCTCCTCTTTGTCCTCTCTCTGTCTCTTTCTCCTTTCTAGTGTAGTGCATGGTGTGTTTTGTGCTTCTCATGAACCCACAGTCATTTCCAGGGTGGTCTACGACCCCCGCAGTCACCTGCCACCCTCTCACGTACAACCCACAGAGACAGGTAGCAGCCCTTATTTCAACACTGTGCTGCTACACTGGGCAGCTCTGTCCAGTGTGCTGAGCTTCACCTCACAAACACCTCACTCCTTTCCTTTCCTGGTGTCCCTCTTTGTTCTGTGTTGGCTACAGATGATAAAAGTACAAAATCGTAAACAGATGTGCATTACTATATGTCTTATCCCTCCCTTTCCTAGCATTGGTTTCTCTATTCCTCTCTCCATACAGATGTCTGAGCAGCACCTGAGGCTGGACAGAGCAAGGGAGAGGGAGAGAGAGAGGGAGGAAAGAGAGAGAGAGACGTTTAAGCAGCTTTGGAATAAAGAGAAGTGCCAATACAGTAATCTCCTCCCTATCTAACCTTCTACTGTCAAAACTTCATGATGCATGAGACTGACAGAGAGTGAATGAGAGAATAAAGGAACGGGAAAATGAGAGAATGAGAGAATAAGAGAATGAGGGAAAGAGTAAAGAAGAGAGCGAATGAGAGTGATAGAGAAATAAGAAAAGCAGAGATAGAGTAAAACTGTGTGTGTGTGTGTGAGAGAGAGAGAAAGAGAGAGAAAGAGAGAGAGAGAGAGAGAGAGAGAGAGAGAGAGAGAGA
>JBBPDA010000105.1:17446223-17482174 GCA_037974385.1 Arnoldichthys spilopterus | reverse complement strand
TCAGTGATCCTCCCCAGTTAGAGAGAGCCAGTCAGTGATCCTCCCCAGTTAGAGAGAGCCAGTCAGTGATCCTCCCCAGTTAGAGAGAGCCAGTCAGTGATCCTCCCCCGTTAAAGAGAGCCAAAGTCAGTGATTCTCCCCATTTAGAGAGAGCCAAAGTCAGTGATTCTCCCCATTCAGAGAGAGCCAAAGTCAGTGATTCTCCCCAGTTAGAGAGAGCCAGTCAGTGATCCTCCCCCGTTAAAGAGAACCAAAGTCAGTGATTCTCCCCAGTTAGACAGAACCAAAGTCAGTGATTCTCCATAGTCAGTCAATAATTCTTCACAGTTAGAAAGAGTCAGTCAGTGATTCTTCCCAGTTAGACAGAACCAAAGTCAGTGATTCTCCAGTCAGTCAGTGATTCTCCACAGTTAGAAAGAGCCAAAGTCAGTGATTCTCCCCAGTTAGACAGAACCAGTCAGTGATTCTCCACAGTTAGAGAGAGCCAAAGTCAGTGATTCCTCCCAGTTAGTGAGAGCCAAAGTCAGTGATTCGCCACAATTAGAGTCAAAGTCAGCGATTTTCCAGTTAGAGAGAGCCAAAGTCAGTGATTCGCCACAGTTAGTCAAAGTCAGTGATTCGCCACAGTTAGAGCCAAAGTCAGTGATTTTCCAGTTAGAGAGAGCCAAAGTCAGCAATTCAGTCAGTGATTCCTCCCAGTTAGTGAGAGCCAAAGTCAGTGATTCTCCACAGTTAGAGAGAGCCAGTCAGCCCCCCTGAAATGAAATGTCACTGATTCGCAGAGTTTGGCATTTCCTTGTTTTAAATCACTGAAAGGTTTCTTTATTAGCGGATTAAATTTGGCATAACTGAGGAGAAGAAAAGTTGAAACTATGCAAAACGTTACACTACAGCACTCTAAAAGTGGATTTGGGAAACACAGAGCTAAGTGAAAAGCTTTTGAAATTTGGTACCAATGCCCCAAACAAAACCAACTGAAATCCAAACAGCTTTACTTCTGCGCCAAACAGAACAGCATCAAAGTCAAGTTTCAGCAGCAGAGATCCTATAGTGAATAGTACAACAGAAAGAGTATTTAACAGGAATAAATTAAATGGAATAAACGCATGCCCACAAAACTCGGCAGCGACCACCACGTCTCTCTGAAAACCACCAAGGCAGTTCATTTAGTGGGTTAGTTTCAAACACAAACAATGCGGAGGTAGAACTACAGCACGCGAGGATGCTGGCACACACTTTCTCTCGCGCACCCCCCTCCTTTGTTCCTCATTAAAGATTTCAAATCATCAGATCATGAGAAGATCGGTTTGTGCGTTTGGCTCATGTGACTAACACTCCCATGTTGAAAAGATAAGATGAAATATACTTTATGATGCAGGAACAAAATTTCACTCGAGCAGTTGTACATGAGTATCAGCTTACAAATTAAATATACAAAAAAAAAAAATAGTAGTGGAATTATTACAAATCAACCCATTAAAAAAGACAACCAACCCTTTCAAAATAGAAATTTGACATTTCAATGAACATAATCTTTAAAAATAAGTTTTTTTTTGGGGGGGGGGGGGGTTAATGCACATCTACTGGTTAGAAATTTGATATTTAATGGCATCTTATACTAGGCCGAAATACTGTTCTGAGCATTTGTGGATATCGTCACTACTTCCAGAACACTGATAAACTGATGTTTTATTACAGAGACCATAACTGATCAGATTTGGACTAGTGCCAAGTGTTGAATAAAAACCACTGTACTCAATTTCTGATCGTGTTTTTGAAAACGTGACCCCACTGGTTCTTTTTGTTTCTGTCTCGTGTCAAAAATATATATATAAATAAATAAAATAAATGTCACTTATTGGGAGTTGTGTAAAATTCAAGTATCGTGATTTTCCCGTGTGCCCACACTGAGCACCATCAAAATCTACGGATTAACGACGGAGCAGCAGGTAAAGCAACTGCATATGTCTGTCCAAGTGTGTGTGCGCGTGCGCACAGGTCATGGGGAGGAGGAAGCTCTTTAACAGTGCACTAGTGATCTTTTTGGTGAGGTTTAATCTCCGTGTTTATCTGGCACTCCTAAGGTTTCAACTGCATTCAAACGACTAAAAATGAAATAGTATGGAGATTTTACTGCATATTCCAAAAGAAATTTAAGTGTACTTGCCACCTCCAGAGGTTTTGCAATTCAAGGCACAGAAATTGCATAACGAGACATGATGAGGGGGAAAAAAAACAAACAAACAAACAAAAAAAAATCACATTCCTCACATCAAAAAAAAAAAAAAAAAAAAAAAAAAAAAAAAAAAAAAAAAAAAAAAAAAATCTCAAAAGAGGTTTGTGGGCACTAATATGATAACAGAACAGTTCTCACAACAGGCGAAGTTCAGGCCATAGGAGATGTTTCACTGGAGAACGGCATAGCACAACTCAATGTACAATTTCTTCAGTAGTGGTTTAACATCAGCATCCTAACCATCCTATCTTACACGGTCCTGTGATGATTGTGGAATGAACTTAGTGTTCCTATTCTGGGAAGTGTAGAATATAAGTGTGTGTGTGTGTGTGTGTATACATGTCTGAACTGTTGTATATGGGGAGAAAACATACATCTCGTTAACCTTTTTAACATATATAAATGTAAAAACATCTCCAGCTCAGAAAACAGCTTTCTGCAAAATGAGACGATCAATCTCAGGAAACCACAAAACTCAATATCCCTCTAGTCAAAAAGAAAGAACACTGTAAACAAGATTGAATGGAAACTCCAACTTATGCAGAAGAAATGAAAATATATAGATGAATAAAACGATCCAGTTTGTTGCATCCTAGTAAGTAATTGTGTGGAAGCATCCTTTTCTTCACATTAGATTTGCAATGGAATCTTCACAGTATTCACAGCAGCTGTCCCTTTGTTTCGCCTGTGCAGAAATGTGGGGTCCCGCAAGGAAAAGCCTGAAAAGACAGAAGAGTTGATTAAGTAGAAGCTCTACACTGATCCTCAAAACTGAATACACAAAGGCTCCAAAACTGGGGCGAGTGGCACAACTTTCTAAGCACATCACTAATAAAGAGCCCTCTGGGTAGGAAAGACCCCACGCGACCCCTTAGCCTGATGCCAGCCAATACATCAGCACTCGCTGCAGTTCAAAAACACATGAACATGAAAAGTAAAAGTGACTTATTTTTTTACTGTGGACACTCAATCACACAATGTGCCCCAATGTGACCTCTGCATTTAACCCATCATACATACACACACAGATTAGCGGGAAGCTACAAGGGGAGCAGTGTAGTGGGCTCTGTGGTATCCCTGTTGGGACTTGAACCTGTGACCTAACGGAGGTCCTAACCACTAGGCCAACACTGCCCACAGTGACATGGAGAAAGCAAACACTAACCTTCACCTTCTCACCACTGGTAGCACTATGTAATGAGGGAGACTTAGCTGCTAGGTGAAACTGGCCAAAACTAAAATTCTTAAAATTCAGACTCCCCTCCCCCTCCACAAAACCCCACTCTGAATTACGAGGTCATGACTTAAGTTTTGTAAAAGTAATATGATGCTACTACAACTACACATTGCATTAGCAATACTGTAGAACATCACCAGCTACTCAAATTAACCCACTACTGCCAAAGCCACTTCACTTGCTGTTTTTCCTCGGGTACTTTAGCGAGGTTGCCAGCCGTACAATCAATCAATGTGCAGGAGTGCATCATTGTATATACCAACCATAGTAATATTCCTATTCTGGCTGCTTGTAATTCAAATGAAGGGAATGTTTGGGGGGATAAGACTTTATAAAGACATTTTTCTAGAAGAAAACAGCACAAATGCAGGGACGCTAATTAGTATTCATTTGCATCCTCAAAAACAATGAAACAAAAGTAAAACAGAGTGATGTCAGCCCCACTGCCTGTGATTTCATTAGCACAATAAGGATTGAGTGACATGATCTCATTCTCCCTTTAATCCACTTAACTGTATACAGTAAGGACTAGCCCCCTCCCACCACGCTCTCCACTGCAGCTACAGCTAAGTGCTGAGTCATGAACAGAAGCAGAAGGGTTTACTGCAGTCACTCTCCTACACACATACACACCCACACACTTAAGTACAGCGTGGCGAAATCTAATCAAAAGAAAAAGGTTCTCAGATTTGCTTCATGCTTTCAGGAAATTATTCATAATTCATGCTGCTCAACAGATGTATAAAAACACTAATAATATGAAGAAGTTGCATTTGTATAGCACCTTTCACAAACCCAAGAAAGCTTTACAAATAGAAGGGAAAACATTAGTTATTTATTCAAATCACGTAGCAGAAGAGGAGAAGAAATGTTCCTACAATTTAGGGTTGCATCATCTCTCCTATCGAAAATAGAGGCTTTGAAAATCAGTGTGATGAACTTAGTTAATCCCCCAATATTACTACCATGGAACACAAGCACATCTTCACAAGCCATTACTATACCAACGTTCTCTGTATCGTCTGTGAGTAAGGGTGCTTTCACATCCAGGCTACCTTGTTTGGTCTAGAAATTTGGATTTTTCCATTTGGTTCGAACCAAAAAAAAAAGCAGGTGTGATGGGCCACAGGACCATAATTTGGTCAGACCAAAAGAAGTGGTTTTGGTCCAGATCAAACTGAACTATGGTTTGGTTCGCTTGCAATGTTTTTGGATGGACTGAACTTTTAGACTGGTCAGGTTATTGCTCTCTCCTGAACTGAATACTACAACATCATTGAGTGTATACAAATAGGACACAGCCATCAGAAACACATTCAGTAATGTAGCATGTGAAGCATAGAAGTGTGTGCTATGGGACACGGTTGAATTTTTCATCATTTGTAGTAACAAAAGTTACTTTGTTTACCATGTCTTATTCGCACCCAAGGAACAGTAGCTGAATTCCTTGCTTGTCCATCACCAATTGTTCAAAAGGACTAAACCTAACTTTAACCTGACCCTAATTCTAACCATACACTGATAATCAAGAAATCTAAACCACCTGCTTACTATTATGTAGGTTCTGCTTGTGCTGCCAAAACAGCTCTGAACAGTTGTGGCTCCACAAAACCTTTGAAGGTGTGCTGTGGTATCTGGCATCCAGACATTAGCAGCAGATCCTTTAAATCCTGTATGTAGGCCTCCATGGATTGGACTAGTTCTCCTGGCACATCCAACGGGTGCTGATCAACTTAAGGTCTGGGGAACTTGGAGGTCAAATCAACACTGCTTGAAATCGTCATGTTCCTCAAGTAATTCCATTTTTGCAGTGTCGGCAGGGCTTGTTAACCCTACTGAACAAGGCCACTGACATTATGGTATATTATAGCCATGAAGGTCTGTACTTGGTCTGCAACCATGTTTAAGCAGGCAGTATGTGTCAGTAACATCCATGAAGGCCAGGACCCAAAAGTTCCCAGCAGAACATTGCCAATGCATCTTCACCGGCTTTGTACCACAGGAGCTTTTCTGTGGGATCAGGCCAGAAGTGCTAGCTTTCATTCCCCACACACATCAATGACCCTATCGCTGTTTTACAGTCTGTCTTTTCTGGGACCTCTTCAGTAGGTACTAACTGCTGCATACCAGGAGCAGAACACAGTACCTGCTGTTTTGGAGATGCTCTGATACAGTAGTCTAGCAAATCACAATTCTGCCCTTCCCAAAGTTGCCCAGATCCTTATACCTGCCAATTTGCCCTGATTTTAACACTTTTACTTCAAAAGCTGACTATTCACTTGCTACTTGCCTCCTAGTATTGACAGGTGCCACTGTAACAAAATCATTTTACTTACTTCACCTGTGTGGCTGGTGTAAACTACTCCCTACTAACAGCAGCCAAAAGCATGCCCTTAGACCTAACCCCATCGTTAACCTCAGTATCCTACAGATAAAGTGGAAAAAGAAAACAAAGATTTTTTGAAAGAAAAAAGTACATATTTGGCCCTGAAAAATGTCTGCATATGCTGAACGAAAACAGATACGTTACAAATATGGCTTTAAAACCAAGCATCCACCCATTTGCGCGCACACAAAGGACTGTGGTGAATGAGTCTGACTGCGGTATTCTTTGGCTTGCCCCAGCAACAGTGGTATGTGATGAGGAGAAAGAGTGGGGGATGGGAAGAGGAGGTGAACAGAAGACAGCTGTAATGTTCTCATTATGGTTGCACCCCCAATGCTCTGTCCTCCACCCCACCCCAACCCACCCCAGCTCTGCTCTCCTTCAAAAATAATTCTTTCACAAACACTATGTGCTAATCAGTGAAGACAGCTAACTCCACTCACTTAAGAAGAGAGAGATGTTAAGGTGTGGTGGCCATTCAGTCAGAGCACATTAACACGGACGCATGTTTCCATTCAGCAGAGAAACTGTATTTTCTACCCAAACAGTCAAACAGGCACAATGTTGGATTCCAAAACACTAGGTGTGATTCAGTCAAACTCTCAGAGAGCACCACTCCCAGTCACCTGCTCTGCCAGCTGAAGAATCCCACAGGGCTTCAGTGCAGGGGGAGAGAGAGAGAGAGAGAGGTGTGTGTGTGTGTGTGTAGAAGGAGGGGGTAAATGGGTTCAGTTGTGTAACAGCAATCCCAGCATGCACTAATAAAAACAAAGGAATCCTCTCATCACACAAACAGGAGCGGAAGCAGGAGTTTGACTGTTACTTCTAGGACAGTATTACTACCATCAATGGTATGAAAAAATGAAAAGATGATTATGAGAATAATTCTTCAACAAAACACATATGACTGTGGGTTTGTGTAGTCTAAAGTCTAATTAATGCAATCTTTTTCCATCAAAGAACCTTATACATATTAGGAGTCAATAAGCAGAGTCACTATTCATTAGCATTTATACATTTTCCAGTAATCAGAATCTGTGACTTGCTTTAATGCACAGCTCTAATGCACAAAAACACTTCTGACTGCTTTCCTTCAATGTCCCACCCATAGCCTTGGTTAAAATAAGCAAGACAGATCAATTGCAACCAAGCAACACAAACATCAGTCTCAACGTCCCGTCCACAACATCATCAGTCTGAATAAAGGCTGGACCATGTCAAGGAACACTACACTTACCAAAACCATGAAGGCTAGACTATGTTTAATAATATTAACCAAACTACTCTCACTGTTGCTGTGTGCTTGGTGCACAACCTTCAACAGGAGTATAAAGTGACAAGGATCAGCTGAGGCAGAACAGCACTCAAACCAGGGCACAATAGCATTTTTAAGTTGAACAGCAAGAGAAAACGCACTGTGTGTGCATTAGAAATGCAGTGTATTGACTCAAGTTTCCTTTTCTCTGTTTTAAGATTCCTTTTTAGTTTTTTTCTCTGCTGCTGGATTTATCCCTTTAGAATAACAGTCTATGCCTTTGTATTATAACATAACATTACGGACAGAGAAATCCGCTTGGAACTTTGTGAACTAGTTTGTAGTGTAAATACGAAGACAGACATTAGTTACGCTTTGGTGAAGGCGAAACACAGGTTGCTTGTTGCCCTTAGCATAATCAGGTCTTGCGTAGTTTTAATTTTGTGATGTGTTTGACCTTGGGAAGCTCTCTGTTTTGCACTTCATTTGTATTTCTATTGATTTCCATCGTACACCTTCACAAATCTTCACATTTATGGCAAATGGATATTGACCTCATATATCAGTTATTGGCCACTTTGTCTTATCGGGATGACCCTTGTAAAATACAGGTCAGTACCCACAATACATACAGGTGTGAAAAATCTCAACTTAAACATGAAGCAAGATGACTCAGGCAAATAAAGCAATATAATAAGACAAATTATTGTTTGAAGTAATGATTTCTAGCATTACTTGATCTAGCTGTGCAAAATTTCACAAATTGTGTAATAACTTCTGGGTATATCATGGGCATCTGTATTTCTAGAACATGGAACAACAGTAAAGACCATAAAGGCTAATAAGACTATACACAGTAAGTAATTGCCATTATCTTAATTACCTATTGTTTCATTGTACCAAAAGTTCTCCTTAAGCAGATTTTTAAAGTTGTATTTTCGTAAACACTAAAAGAAAATTCCTCATTGTTTTTCATTGCCTTTCTTATGTGTGACACACTGGTCATATCATGTATGTGTATTTCCTCTGGTAGCATGTTTGAGCATAATGTGTGCATGTGTGATGGGTTAAAAGCAGTCCCATTTCGGTCACTCGCACTTCACATCATTTTAAAGCTTAGTAGATTTTAAAGAATAAATACCATATTGGAATAAGCTGAAAAAACTATTTTGCCTCAACATCCAGTTTGTACCCCTCCACTCGAAACCAAAACCAAATCCAAAAATGTCTCAAGCTTTAGGGAGCATATTTATATTAGTTTCATGTAATATTTACCCAAGAACTTCCAATGGTAGAGGTTTGATTTGGTCAAAACCACAGAACAATAGTGCTTCGGTAAGTCAAACCACCATGATTTATGCAGAAATGTCTAGACATTTCTAGACAACTAATCTTTGTAGGCCACATGTTCTTCCATACTTTTGCATCCAAACCTGGGAAGAGGAGAAGCTTTAGAAACATACCTGTGTGTACATGTGTGAGGGGTTTACGCTCAGGCAGCACAGGTGACCTGCCCCATCCTGCTGTGCAGCTCCAGTGCATCGGGCCGGTCTTGAGGGTTGACGGCCAGCATGTCCTTCAGAAGCTTCCGGAGCGCATCGGACATTTGCGAGCGGCGGCGCTGGGGGATGCTCAGTATCATCTTTGGGTTTTCCAGCAGAGCCTCTCCCACTGGCACAATGTCTGCACCCTGCCGCACGTATGTGCCGAGCAGCTCCCTCTTTGACTCTGCATCAATGAATGTGATCCGCTCGATCATGGCCCAGATTATGATGCCCAGGGCGAAGATGTCAGCCTTGGCCGTGTAGTGGCCCTCCCACACCTCCGGGGCCATGTAAAAGTCTGAGCCACATGCCGAGGACAGCCAAAACTTGTTGATGTTAACGTTATTCTTGTTTCTGTCCTCCATCTCGTCAGAATCGCGACAACCTGACCCCATCCCAAGGCCTGCACAGACTTTGCTCAAGCCAAAGTCGGCCACCTTCAGCACAGGTGCGCCCGAGCGTTCTGAAATCAGGATGTTGTCTGGTTTAAGGTCCCTGTGCACTATGTTGTTCTGATGCAGAAAGGCCACGGCGCTGCTCAGCTGCAGCATGAAGCTGGTGTTGGTGTGCGGGTCGGGCCGACGTGACAAGATGAACTGATTCAGGTCTCCTCCTTCACAGAACTCCATCACAAACCACAAGTAGCATGGCTCCTGAGGACCCGACAGCACCCGCTCACCTGCACACAGACAAACATGAGGCAGAAACCACCGGAAGTTATGAAAATGCATCAAAACAGTTTATTGTTTTGATCGGACAGTGGAGGTGGTGAATCAGATGTATTGCTTGCGTTATGCTCGAATAAGTCACAATTTACATTAGCATTATTCAGAATGCACAGATGTATGATTTTGTTGACCAAAATAAAATTCTTGGGCTTCAGTTTGAGTATTCAGCGTATTTTTAAACGAAAATTGGAGATTTTTATGTAGTGAAACGTTTTCAAAATGATCAAACTGAACTGTTGAAAGGTCGGAGATTTACACGCCTGTAAACACAGCATTGTTTCATCTTATCAGACATGATGTGCGTCTGTGGTGGAAGATCTGAAAAGTCCAATGAAATGTAGAGTAATCTGCAGCAGTTAGGCTCATTACGGATACACAACGTGGTTTACTCAAAGCTAGTGCAAGAATCTGTGTGCGCTTTGCACTTCAGATACCATCATAATCAGTGTTTCTCTAGAGATGCACAGTGATTAGATTGGAATCTTTAAAAAAAAAAAAAAATCATTCTGGCACTCACAATATATATAAAATATTTTCAAAAATGCAGAAATTTGGACCTGAATTACAAAAAAAATTACTTGAAATTAACATATGCATTTTTACAAGGTTAAAAAATGGGGTCAAATCAGCAATGTATCTGTTTTTTAGCACAGAATTACCTACATTCTGCTCTTCCAGAGCATAATAAATGCATCTTAATATCAGGTTGAAATATCGGTCAAATCTAAACATCTCCCTGACATATATTCTTTCATCCAGCAAATACGAGCCTTAGTTATGGGGGTATCGGATATCTCTGAATATCTCAAACACGGCAACAACAGTAATAAACAACAACAACAACGTAACAAAATAAAATTGCATAATTAGGGAAGCACCGACATGGGATATGTAAGCAAATGCCAATATTCTTTATGTACATATGTGCAGAAGCAGATTTTTTTTAAATAAAACATCTGCAGATACAAATTTTTTTTTTATATTGTTTATTCCTAATGAGGTTTTCTTAAAATTTTAAGTTTATTTTTTAATACCACCACCATCATTCATTCAAACTTTGCAGTAATTTAAAATAAAATAATTACCATTTGTTTTATCTGGAAGTATTTTTATACAGTAAACAAGTGTTACTGTTTATTAACACAGTCCTTAAACAGCAGGCTGGAACTTGAAGCCCGGGAATTAGATTTAAATACTAGGAGAAAGTGTTGAAATTACAACAGCTTGAAGTGGTTTGTTTACACATTCAGCATTTGCAAAAATAAAATAAATTAATTAAATCATAATTTGAAGAAAAAAATAGTTTTAATACAGGAATGACAAAAGCTTGGATAATTCTTCAACATCTTGAACAGGCTACAAGGAACAAAACATACAAACATGTTCCTGAAGTGAGGAGAGCACACAGTAAGATGGTGGATGTGAGTAGAGGACAGTGAAGGCAGGAAGGGAGTGAGAAAGGGAAGAGTTGTTGTTGACGGTCACTCTGTCATTAGGGTTCAGCAGACTTACTTGCTGCAGAACCAGTTCGAAGCTGTTTGTTTTCTGACCGCATGAATGTCGGCTCGCTGTCTACAGCACAAACCCCAACCATACTCAGTGTCATTATACTGCACTATTTTTAGCTTCGCAAGACTAATTCTACAGCGTGATCATTAGAGTCTTATCGTTAGTCACTAAAGAAGAACTTTGGGCCTTAATTCCTGTTTCACAATCATTTAAAAGCACATTCATCACTAAACATTCCCAAGTACGTACAGCCTTTATCCAAGCAAGGAATGTTTCTAAGGAAAAGTCAGTACAAGTGTCCTGCTGCCTAGAATGGTTTTAACTGTGTGGATATTAATTAAGAGTGTAAATCACATTTCATCACGATTCAATCTCATGGTTTAAATTGTGGGCTAAAATATTTGATACCTTACAATTTGCAGCAATGCGATTCGGTTCAATACTGGAGTCTGCAGTCAGTATGAAAGATAAAAGTTCACACAATCTGATACATTTCCGTCAGCTCACACATGCAAAATAATACAATGCGACCATTTAACACAGTGGTGTAGTCATAAGCAAAAGCAACTTAGTACAAAACACTTCACACAGTAAAATAAAGTAAAAAATGATTTCACATCCAATGCACTATTTTGGTCAAAGCATCAATACACATTGTTTCATTGTTACACTCTTATTAATTACCAGATTAAACTAGCTTTTAAAGGCTATATGCCTGTAGAATCTGGTATACAGTATACAACTATACGCTACAACTTTATACACGACAAAAGCTTAGAAATAAGCGTGGGGAAGGGGAATCTCCTCAGACTTCATCGCTTGTTTAACCTGGAAATCAAACCCGTTCCAAGAGGTTTTGGGGGATAATGGGATTGAAATTGAAATTGTTACTGTTCATTAAAACCAGTCCCTTGATAAACACTCTTCCTAAACTTTGCAAAAATTGTCACTTCATTATTTAACAATTTGGAGGAAATTCATGTTGATGCAAGTGTGATCTGACCAAGCCCCACCATCACAGAACTGCTGCAACCAGGTCTATAAAATGATAACATTTTTAACGAAGGTGTTAATCAAAAGATATAAGTGTAAAAACCATATAAATAATCAGGTGAACTTAATCCGTGTGGTCATGACCATTGGTGGGCACTGCTCAGCAATTCTCAAAACTCGAGGTTGCATAACCCAGAGGTCGACCCACATCGGCCATTGTACAGGAGACTGTCCACAGCCACCATTAGCCACCCGCACCATCACATCACAACAGTTTCTTCTTCAAACACAGCGTAGTCTAAAGTTCCAGAACACTAAAGTGGCCAAACTGAACGCGGAAAATGTTCGCACTAGGCTGGAAATTAGCCGGAGAGCTAAATTTAACAAAGCAGCGCCCCCAGGCCCAGGGTGACGTCATATCCAGGCTAAACCTTGACCTGCGAACGCAGTTGAGGAACTAAAGCTCAACTCACTCCACCTCCCCGTTTCTGTGTGAAACACGGAATAAAACATAAGAGCACTTCTCTCACCTTTTAAGGAAGTCTCCACCAGCCGTAAATACTGCCGGGAGCGTTTGTTGCCGTGACTCATTTTCTGCGCCATGCCGTTCCTCTGCAACACGCACTCCTCCAGGTGAACCACGTTCTCGTGCCGCTTCTCCAGGCTCGCCAGGGCCCAGAACTCAGCCAGGGCCAGCTCTACGTTCTCGGGTGCGTCGCAGCGCAGCTTCTTCACGGCCACCAGAGAGCCAGACCTTCGCGCTATTGCCTCGTACACCACCCCGTAACTGCCCCTGCCGATCTCGCGGACCAGACTGTACCGCGGCGCCACGACCCTCCGCTCCAGGAGGTCGTTTTTGAGGCGATCGTCCTCCATCGCGTCATTGTCGTCCACGTTTCCCACGCTCAGCGCGCGCAGCACCGTACTGCCCGCCTCGGCGCGGGGGCTCGACCTCTCGCGCGCTCTCGTCACCCGTCGTCGCTCTCTTTCTCCCGCTTCCATTACATGTCCTCACGTCGCAAGTGCACTTTGTGGAGTTCCTTCAGTGTACATAACTACACCCGAACGATCACAGAGTCCTGATACAGTAAAGACTCACCGGCGCTTTTTCCTGCTCTCTGAGTCTTGGTCGCCAAGTCGCGCGCCTCTCTTCGACTCGGTGCTGACTGAGAGTTGAATGAAGCGAGAGCGAGCGCGGAACAGTCCATTTGCCCAAAGGGGGGGAGAGGGGGGTCCGTGTGTGGTCCGTGTTCAACCCAAACAAGCATTTGACAGCAAAATATCAAATATCCCTTTTGTTTTTAATTGTATTTATCATTTTTGTTGTATGTTTTCTTTAAGTGAGTGTTATTTTACAAGTGTTACCACTTCCAAGGTTTAAATCCCCTATTTTGTGTTGAATATCCCTTAGTAAAAATATTTAAATTATTTTAGCCACTTTTTATCAGCTTGAAGAAAATTTTCAGCCTGTGCTTGGTCAAGCTTAGAGTGCACATAGACCAAATGTAATTCATTCAGATATAATCATTAAAAACACAGTCTACGCTTAGGCTTCTCCTTTTACAGGAAAGGACGCCCCCCCCCTGCACGTTACACTACAATGGTTCACTCCCTTTAAGTCGCCTGCGCGTGTGCGTGGCCGTGCGTCCCCTGCACGTGGATACACACGCTGACCGGAGAGCGCCGTGCTACTGAGGGTTTTTACCTTAATCAGTGATGATCCATCACTGAAATTAGACAGCAGAGCACACAGGTAAACATACATTGCTGTTAGCGTCGTTACAGTGAAATTTCAGTTCAGAAGTTTAAGAATGTGTAAAATGTGAAACAGGAGAAACACGAGAGCTCGGATTTCATTCCAGTGGTGGTGAAAAAAGGAGCGGTTCAGGGATAAGCAGGATCAGTAAACCCACACGTATCCTGGGCAGTTTTCAAGTCAATTCAAGTCAAGTGGCCTGGTCATGTCAGCCATATACAGACAGCACAGTGCACATCTTCTGAATGAAAGAGCTCCAAGAGCAAAAAGTTCCTTAAGAAAATGAGTTTTAGGCCAAAGTTTTATCTCAAAATAGTCATATAATAATGTTTCAGACATCAGACAACATATTCAGAACCAAGCTCTGAATAAACAGTGGATCTAAATTAAGATGGTCCCTACAGAATAATCCAGGAAAAATAAATGGTGCGGTATGCCCCCGAGAATCTAGAGGGATTGTCACATGAAGTAGTTTATATAATATTGTTATTATTCTAGATAATATTATTATTACAGATGTGATTACTCTTCTCACTACAGTCTCAGTGCTTACAACTGTTTCATGTTTTATGACTTGATTCAACCTGCTCTTATTCATTTACACACACACACACACACACACACACACACACACACACACACCACTACACACATCACTACACACATAACTGCTGTGCTGAGACTGATCCTCCACCCAAATAATACATCCTTGGTGGTCCTGTGGTGGTCCACTGAAAAACAGGGTAAAGGGGTCTGAATATTCCCTTATAACTCCCACAATTTTTACTTGAATCTTCCATTTAGTAAATTCAGACAGTTGTTGTATTTATTGATGATGCTGTGCATGAGTATTATAGATGTACAGACTGAAAGACACAGTTGCCTCTGTCCAGTAAAAGGCTATGGAGTATTTCTGCAGTCAGTGCAGGAATAAATCGCAGCTTCACTCTTTAATTGTTGTGTTCCTCTGGCGCCACCTGCTGGTTACAGTGTAATATACACATCTTGCTGAGCGTCAAGGGAAAAGTGTCATGAATTTGATTTTATGTATTTTCAGAGTAAACAAAACATCACCATTAAATCTTTAGTATTTTTTTATTTTTATACCATGACTCCTGTTGTGGGGAGCAGGACAGTCTGTTTCAATGTACTGAACAATCAAACTTAACAACTCTGTTAATCTGTCACACTAAAACTAAGGCATATTTTACTTTATTTCTTCCTCTTTTCATTTTACATGTTGGATGATTTAATATTCTATTAAACTGAAATCTTGCTTTTTATTCATTTTCCAAACCCCTTTCTTCCATTTCGGGTCACAGGAAAGCTGGAGCCAATCCCAGCTGACTATAGGCCCAAGGCAGGGGACAGCCAGAACAGGATGCCACCCCATCACAGGACAACATAGAGATAGATAACCGTTCACACTCACACATATGGTCAATTTAGAGCATCCAGTCAACCTCTTGGAAGCCTTTGGACAGTGGGAGGAAACCGGGGCACCCGGAGGAAACCCACACCAACACGGGGAGAGATTGCAAACTCATTTAATCATAATTACATTTATTTAATAGTAAATTTTCTTTCCTACATTTACATTTACTCATTTACATTTATTCATTTGGCTGACACTTTTCTCCAAAGTGACTTCCAAGACAGAGGAAACAATCAAGCATTAAAGCTTCGCAGGGCAACACTGATGTGAGTGCTACAAGGATGTTCAACGCATTTCTCTTAATTGTAAAATACGGACAGTAGGTGCTACAATAAATATTGAAGACAAGTGCTTACAATAACTACAGACAGCAACTACTACAATAAATATGGATGACAAGTGGTTACAGTAACTACAGACAGCAACTACTGCAATACATATGGATGACAAGTGCTACAATAAAAATAACTGGAACATTACTATCTGGGGGGACATTCAGACAGTTATCTGGTACTAATAGTTCCTACGTGACCGATAGCCCTATGTGCTGAGATGAGTGCAGAACAGTTGAGTCTTGAGACACTTCTTGAATGTGGAGAGAGACTCTGCAGATCTAGTGTCACTGGGCAGTTCATTTCACCATTGAGGAACAATGAAGAAGAAGAGAGTGGAGTGGTGTCTGATCCCATGTGGGGATGGAATCTACAACCGCTTGTCCCTCACTGACCTGAGTGATCTGGTGGGTGTGTAGGACTGGATCAGTGTTTCCATCTAGCTGAGAGCTGATCCATTGATGATCTTGTAGGTGAGCATTAAGGACTGTTCAAAACTTTACCCACCCTGATCACAAAGAAATTGGGTTAACGGTTATTTTATTTACTGTACTCTCTCTTGCCATCTGCAAACATACATATTAGTCATGGCCCACTGACGATGGTGGGTCTCCTGTTGATCTGTATCTGTATCTTTTCTCTTCTTCATCTTCAGTAGGCTTAAACTCAGCATCAGCATTTTCTTTCTCTGTTACATCCAAATCTAAGGAGGCAAGTTAGCAAAAACAGTGAGATGAGGTGAGACCATGTTCTGCTGGGAAACCTTGGGAACCTGGCATTTTACTGGTGTATGCCTCCTTGACGATTCATACCTAATCTTTACTAGTAATCTTAATTTACTATAATACAAAATGTGTTTTTATAATACAAAGAGACTCTGTGTATAATATTACATTTTGTTTAAAGACCTAAAGCCATTCAGTGCTATGAGTCAAACAGAGAAAATCAGGAAAGGGTGGATACCTTGTCACAGCGCTTCAAATAAATGAATATAAATAAAAAATAATTAATTATCTAACAAAATAAGTGAATAAATTATAACAATCAAAATAATAAATGAATGAATGAATGTTACTCTAGAAAACATCTATTAGTGTAAATTTGGCTTGTATAAAACACGATGTAGGCTGGCTGGAGCATGGCCTCGCTCTAAACTCTCAGCCTGCTCAATACATCTCTGTCTGCTCTTCAACTAAAAATGCAGCAGATGAAAGACTTTGTTATATTATTGTTGTCTTTTATTAGAAATGATTGGATTGTCAGGCCATGAGGAGGCCTTGACCAACGTCTCTGTCAAAGACCTGTACAACAATAAGTATTGTGTAAAGCACCACACAAACAGGAAATCAATAGAACTGAATTATGAAAAGCACAATACAACAAAACAATACATGGAATTAAAAAAACAAATCTGCATGAGAACTCTTTACACAGAGACACGCTGTCCTTTGATATTGAACCTCTACAAAGAAGAAGTGTGCCAGCTTGTCTCTCTCTGCCTCCTCTTCTCTATTCCTGGTCTTCTGTTTCTATAAGAGGCAGCAATGTGAACAAGGTGTATGCATCAAATACATGATGCACACCCAGAATGTACTGTCCAGGTACATTTTAGACACAAACATGCATGTGTCCCCAAAGGTACAACATGGTCTTTAATGTCAATGGCAACTTAAGTGAATTTTAAAGGTGGACTGTTTTGACCTTTCCTAACTCTTATAAAAGGTGCCAGAAAACCATAGTAGTTACCATAAAGTAGTGTTCCTTAAACTGGGGATGGGGTCCTGGACTGGGGGGCAGGTGGATGCTACAGGGCCTGCAGGAAATTTATTATATTGATAGAAAACCTTTTTTTAAATCAATATAACTTTAAAAAACTATTTTAGAATGGCTTAGTCATATTCCCTACCAGCATATATACCCTTTATGTAGCTTCTACCCTGATAAATTCAGCTTATGTTATCTTAAGAGCAGAATGTTACACAGTCTGTTACTTATTGTGCACAGGTACAATTGCATAAACCCCAGCAGTGTTGTTGGACTGTTTAAATATGTCAGTGTTGCTTGCAGTTGTTCAAGAACGATCAGCTCTTGCAAAAGATTGTTGTAGGAGGCCTTAAAGGTACAAGTGAGATGCACTGAGACAGGAACAAGTGTCTGTATCTCGCTGTTTTGGGACCAAAACCAGAACCTTAATATACTTGTCAAGGTAATAACCAGATCAGTTTATTATGCCATGTCACACTATTTGTGTTTCAGAAGTTCAAGAACCTTCTGAAAGATCCTAGTGCCACTGTGTCTGCATAATAGTGATGACTGCGTGACTGAATTGAAGGATGGGGCACTCTAACCTGACTACTGTCTTGTATTATGACGTTTTGGAAAGAACAAGCCTTGAGTTTCTCAGACAGAATATGGTAACAAGCAGTGAGTAGAAAATCACATGTTATAGAGGCATGGGACAATTAAGGTCACAGGTCTTAGGAACAAACTGATGCACTGAAAATAGTCCTTTAACCAAAACTATCTAACAGTGGTCCTGACTGTGCAGTGAATATCCCCAAACTAGAACACCTGAAATGGGTATTTAGAGCTTTTAACAGCTTCATTCATGCTTGTTTGGTAACTTGGATAAATCAGAAATTTTGAATGTCAGAGCAGATCTGAGGCCTGGTTATAGAGAATGAAAATGCACATATTGGCCATGGAGAAGATGACTGTAGTCTGTAACTGTGTGGCTACAAAGTTGGTGCTGTGCTGAGACAATGAAGATCAGCTGTGGAGCTATAGTGGTCCCTTTCCACTGATGGGCAGAGTAGAGGATAGCTGACAAACTCTAATGGACCCTGTATAACTACAAAGTAAATTTATAGAGTGTAGATTTCCAACATATTAGCTGCACATGGGAGAACTGGCAACCCCGAGCATGTACTTGTCTGGTGAGGTAAATTGCTTTATAACATAAAACAGAAAGCCTTAATCATATGTAAAGTGTATGCAAGTGGACATGTGTGTCCTTATCATAGATGTGCAGACCCACTTATAACTTGAATATGTACTTGAAGGTATGGAAACAATGGGTGCAGAGGTGAAGAGAAATGGTCCGTATGTGCCCTTCAATAGTGTGGCATGTAGAGCCGTGATGATGGAGAGTGCTCTAGTATGCGCCACACTTTGCAGACGAGTGGCTGCTATGGCAACATGACAATCATTGCAGACGGCTGAATTTTGTCAGTTTTTTTGTGCATGCCCACCTCATGTACAAACAGATGTGATGCCAATTGAGCTGACATTAACTTTGGGTGGATTTAAAGGCATTCTGTAGTTTCAGTGCAGGTATCAGCGATAGTTTGTGGTTCTGTTGAAAAGCTTTGCTTCATTCTATTACAAACATGAGGCATACAGCAAGTAATGTTACTTACTGCAGGACGATAATCTTCTCAAGAGTCCAAAATGGGATTTTTGGTCATTAAAATCAAGATGAGGGTAATTTTTTAGTTGAGACAGTTTTAACAGCAGCACATATATCAGTGACAATATCAGTGATCAACTCATTCCTTAAATACTGTGTGCTTAACATATTTATTTTACAAATGTAGTTAATTTTGCTTAGGGGTCCAAGCACTTACAGCTTTTATTCTTGTTAGTTATTATTGTTGAACTTGCATTTGATACCCATACTTGCATGTAAAGGCACTTTTGTTGGCATGAAACCATGATGTGAATTCATATCTTTTCTTATTTTTTACTGTTTTGTGCAGACCTGCAGCAGAGGACTGAATAACTGGGGATGATGAGGATAAGTGGACAAAGCCCTGCAGATGAGATGCTGTATGTGCCTCTTAAGCATCTCCCTCTAGACTCTCAATCACTTCAAACATGAGTAATCAGAAGTTATTACAGAGTTACACACACACACACGCACACACACACTTGAGTAAAGTGGTTCATCACAATTACTGCCTCCATGCAGTTGAAAAGCAGAGTGACTGATTAGACTAATCTCTTATTTTTCATTAGCCAAGAAACCAAAGGGGGGCACAGAGTCCTTGACAAAACTGCCCCAACAAAGAATGCATTAGATGATTTTCTGGGTTTTGGATCACAGACAGGATGACATTATTTTGAAGGTTGCCAGTTTAAATCCGGTAAATGTTCCACTGAGGTGAGTACCCGTGAGCAAGATACCTTCCCCAAGCACTGCTCCACAGGCACGGCCCACATCAGCTGCTTAATGCTCCTGCATGGATGGGTTAAAGGCAGAGGTTGCATGTCATTGTGGTGCACTGTGTGCTGTGCTGTGTTCACAATGACAGTCACTTTTACTTTTTCATTTTGTGTTTTAACTCTTTGGAAATATCAGTACGAAGTTCCTTTCCTTAGAAAACAGATTTCTTTTCTGACATTATATGTGAGAATGTGCTAAGACACTGCTGTTCTTTTCAAAGTCATTGAATCTACATGATGGTTTGTACTGTGAAATAGAAGGAATTCACAGTGTATCTTCAAGGTCTTCACTTTAGCCCCCCAGTCAGATTTGCTGAAATGAATTCGTTATACACAGCCTCTGTATTTATGTAGAAGGCCAAGGCAGGACAAGGTTTACTGATGCTGCAGGTTGTCATAGCAACTTCTCATTTTCTCAAGGCCCTGGACAACTCATCTACTTCTGGAACACAGCAGCAAAAAGTGGCCTTGTAAAATGGCAAGTCTCTGACAGCAGCTGAAGTTGCTGAGGTGAGGAAAGTTGAGAAGACGCATAGATGAGAAAAAAAAACTTCTCATAGAACATGTAAGGTATCAAAGCCTTGATTAGAACCATGGCATCTGTGATATTGGCTCTGGCTTTATTAACTGTAAATGTAGTACATACACCAACCATCAGCCATAACATTAACACCAATGACATGTAATGTGAATAACAATGACAATAAAAATTTTTTTATTACAATGGCACCTGTCGGTGGAATGTGAGTTGATGTGCTGGAATCAGGAAAAATGGGCAAATATAAGGATCTGAGCCGCTTTGATGGGGGCCTTGATGTGATGGCTAGATGACGCATCTCCAAAATGACTTGTGGAGTGATTCAGGTATGCAGTGGTAAATACCTACCAAAAGTAATGCAAGGAAAGACAACTGGTGAATCGGTGACAGGCTCATTGGCACTCAAGGCTCACTTTAAAAAGTGAATGCTGACTCTGAAAAAGGGGTAAAGGGGTCAAAACACACAGTAAAACATAGTCAGAGCTGTTTGAGCAGCATATCTACTCAATATTAGGCAGGTGGTGTTAATGTTTTGGCTGATTGGTATATGTTGCAGATTATAGTAAATGGTTTTAGAATTGATGTTGGTGATGATTGGTGTAGTTTTTCAAGTAGAAACTGATTCTAAATTAGCACCAATTTGGCTCTAAACTTTCACTCACATGCTGTTCATCATCAGTGCTGATAATGTGCCCACACAAACACTGGCATCAGGGTCACAAATGCAGAAAATCGTAGCACTGACTCACAACTAACAGCCAGACACTCACCATTATTCAGAACCTTTAAGCGTCTAACTCTAATACAGAGCTGTTTCTGAGCAATAGGCAAATACAATTGTATGCACACAACGTAGATGAAGAAGATGCCATTCCATCTGTTAGTTGTGCTTTCTGATATGTGTTGGTGTTTGGATATTTCTCAGTCTCTGCAACATCTCTGCTAATCCAAACTCTGACCATTGAAGGGACTCTTCCTCAACCATCTATTAGTGTTTCTGTACCGCAGAGCTTTTGGGAACACTGACCAAAACAGCTGTGGGCTTTTTGGTGTCATCAAGACTTGTTTGGCAGCCCATTGGGACTTTGATAAGTGTTTTAGTGTTCAGAGGGTTGTATTCTATGTCCACATGAGCTCACATGGCAACCCCGAAACCATAGAGCCCTCCCAACAAATCTCAGTTAAACCCCTGTGTACATTGATCATGTATTTTCTCTTGTTTTGTGTTTAATCAGTTCCACCTACCCTGTAGGTGCATGTTGTAGGTTGGTGTAGCATTCCTGAAATACAGTATTACAGAAAAGATAGCAATATTCATAAAGATAGCAATACCAACCTGTGTGTGTGTGTGTGTGTGTGTGTGTGTGTGTGTGCGCATGCATGTACACAGAATGGATCACACAGCAGTGCTGCTAGAATTTTTCAACACTGTCCACTTACTGTCCACTCTATTAGAAACATTTAAACTGTTGGTCCACATTGCAGATGTAAAGTTCTTGATGAAAGTTCATCTGATGCTGCACTGTTTGTATTTGTTAGTCACCCTCTAGTCTTTCATCAGTGCTTAGTTTCTGGACACAGGACACTGTTCACTAGATATTTTTGGGTGGTGAAGTATTCTGAGTCCAGCACTGCTGTTTTAAATGCCACTACCAGGTCAGTGTCACTGCTGCGCTATTAATGACCCAACATCTAAATAATACATGCTCACTGGTGGTCCATCAGGGGTCCTGACTATTGATGGACAGGGTAAAGTGTGCTTTAAATGATGCAGAAAAACAAATGGACTATCTAACAGTGTATCAATCTTGTCCTGAACAAATCAAACCAATGCACCATGGGAAGCTTTGCGCTTTAAATATAGTGCTTACCTCTGCCCCCGGCTTCTTGTGTAAAGAGGCTTTCAACTGATCTAAATACACCTGGCAACAAACTTAAACAAACAGCTTGACCGTGTGCATATTTCTGTGAATAACAAATGTGACTGAGTTGCATATAGATCAATTCTCACAATTCCCTTTGTTAGAAACCCCTTGCTTGTACTTACACTCACTGACAACTACATGAGTTTCATCAGCCTTATATAGACATACAGTCAACCCAATTTGTCAGTCACACTTCACTTCATTCATCAGTGGTTTTTGACCACATGGCCACTGTTGACTATATTATCTGGGTATACATCATCCTCAACACAGCAGTACAGAGAATGGTCCAACAGCCAAATACTAAGAACATTCATAATATCAACATACAATAATGTTGTATAAAATATAATGATTGCTTTATATGTTTTATTAACTTTATTAGAAAGTATTATAATTATTATATTGTACATTTGTAATTATATTAATATATTAATGAGATGATAGTGGCATAGTAGTGTACATGTATAAGTGAGTGGCACAGTTACATTGTTGGGCAAAACTACTGAAACAGATCAAAAACTGACCACTGGCTGGAAAGGCTGGAAGCTTCGCTTTTTGTGCTTCTTGAGTGAAACCTGAAGGTACTTTATTAGAGAAAGACTGTGGCAACATAAGGAAGCTATGTTAGCCTTCTCCAATCCAACACATGTAAAGTAATATAACTCATTAAGGTTTAATCTGACATATTTGTCAAAATTATTCTATGGCAGGTTATTATGTGAGGTGTTTTTTAAAGTATGCAATTTTGGACTTTTATCTGTAAAACAAACAGTTTTGTATCATACATTTGTTCAGAATGTAAAAATTTCTACATCTCGAACCTTATAATTCCAAGGGGACGATTTGTCAGCAGCCTTTACCCTGTCCTGGACAATATGTGACTCATTAAGAATTCTGACTTGCTGCATTGGTGTGACTAACAGTGCCAGACAGTAGACCAGGCTGGAGAATGCTGAATTAGACCTGCTATAGATTACTACAGCTACTTCTATTCTAGGCTTTAATGCCAACAGCAACTATATTTGGTGACAGGGCAGCAAATAGATGTTCACCGAATACCTGCTTGTTTAGTAGGATTTTGCCCACTGCTTATCAAACACAGACCCGTTTTCAGCATCAAGCCCTTTGCCAACTATATTTAGTAGCTTTGCTGCATTACTGCTTACTGCACACGCTCAGAGCTCAAACCCTACACTCAAAATGCCTTGACCCTCATGCTGAGGAAAGCTAAGCATTGGCAATTAGATCGCTGTTAATCTTTTGATGTCATGAGAGCACGAATTTGGAGAGGTGGCTTATTTGTAGCAGACACATCTCGTTGGACAACATGGAGCAGTGACAGCATAGTTGTTGCATTCACAGGGCTGTCAATACAAGACATCCATACTAAACGTTTTTTCCTAACTGTAATAATCACATATGATGGCCACAATCGATGCTTTTATGCTGATTGCTCTTCATAAGCTCCACCCTTTTTTTAAGCTTTTAAGATTTGGAGGTCAAAGATGTCCTGATAAATAATGCGTTATTCAGCTAAATCTCCTGTGAGAAAGTAATTAGATTCCACAAACCCTTTGGATTTTATGTCTTTTAGACCTTTAAAGGTCAGATGTTAGCATGCAAAAACCCCATTTTCTGAAAAGTTTGACATTTTGTAAAATGCAGTAAAAGTAGAAATCTGCATGTCTAAATACACTTTAACCTTTATTTAACTGACAAATGTGCCAAGAAATTACTTTTAGCATGACTTTATTAGCTTGAATGGCCTACTAGCAGTCCAGATCTCCTATTGAAAATGTATGGCACATCATGAGAAGAAGATCCAAACTGTGACTGTAGACTGCTGAGCACCTGAAGTATTGTACTAAACTCATTCATTCTTCATAGATATCTGATACAAATGCAAAATGTGACTTAACCCATCCACACATCGAGCAGCAGGCAGCTATTAACAGCACCTGGGGAGCAGTGTAGCGGGATGGTACCTTGCTCAAAGGTACCTCAGTGGTACCTGGGCTAGGACTTGAACCTGCGACCCTCTGATCACATGGGCAAATCCATAACCACTAGGCTACCATGGCCTCAGTTGTGTAATTGCTTTAAAAAGTGCTCTTATAGCATTGTATAACATTCAGGCTGCTGTTTAACTGATATTCATTGAGGTTTTTATCTTTCATTTAAAAGCCTTGTTTAGTTTGTCACATACTCTGTACACAAATAAACCTACGGCTTGAGACAGATGGCTGAGTTTAAGGGGCTTAAAGAGGGAATCTATATGACACCTGGAATGACATGACACTAAGAGTCATGTCTTAGTTAGCCAAATGTTTTAAGGACACTAATTAGCTTTATTAGTCTAGAATTAAACGCTGTGTATTTTACAACTGCAACATGAAATCCACAAACTGAATGTATGCTCGACAACCATCTTCCCACTCTGGAGAGAAGAAGTGTGAAGGTGGCAGTTGGTGGCTAAGCTGTGATTGTCTGTTTTCAAGAGTTACAGTTTCTCTCTCTCTCTCTCTCTCTCTCTCTCTCTCTCTCTTCTCTTTCTCTGATTCACCCAAAAGCCCATTTGCAATCCCATCATGCTCCTATTCTCTTTAGATTATTGCTCCTCTTGGCACAGAACCTGCTTTAGCAGCACTGGCACCCTGTTCAGAGCAGAACAGCAGTCATCATTATGTCCTAAGGTTAACTCGGTGTAGCAGATGTACATACATGATTTGAGGGGCTGAAGCCAAGAAGGAGCATTAGGTAGCTCAGATAGGTGCTCAGGTCTAATCTGGGATTAGCGATGCAGCTCTGCAGATTGCCATAAGGATTTCTCAGGTCTCTCTGGGGGTGGAGCTGGAGAGCTGTGTTGATGCCAGGCAGGTGATAGGGTTCTGATGCCAACCAACAGCTAAATGCTTATTCCACTACATCTCTAATCCCACAAAGTGCTGGTTCATCAAAAAAATGCACTTCTTCCTTACTTAAGCTTAATACGTCTATTCAGTTTAACAAAAGCTAAAGAACTAAATATGTTCAAAATACATAAAAAGATTAAAATGATATCAACAGTTAAGCATGTGGCAATCCACTGTTAGAGATTTTAAATCCCAGTGATTTTAATTGTCCAGTGAACTCAGTTGTTCAGGTGCTGTGCTACTAAATAGAGGTCTCTGTTTTTCAGTGCCATAAAGGGAGTTCTGGGATGTTTGTCATTTGGTCCTCAGGAGCCACATGTGAACCACCTCCTGCTTCAGGCCATCAAGATGCAACTAATCTTTGGGGGCAGCCATGGTCTATTGGTTGGAAAAGAGGGCCTGGGAACAGAGAATCACTGGTTCAATCCCCAGAACAGACAGGGAAAATGTGGGAGGAATGAGTAAACAGTGCATTCCCCTCACCCTGCCACGTCTATAGCTGAAGTGACCGTGAGCCAGGCACCCAACCCTCTAGCTCCTCCCTGGGTGGCGTAGGGGTGCAATCCTGGTGTGTGTGTTCATGGGCATTATGGATGGATGGGATGAAATTTTTTGCTCACTGTTCACATTGTGTAAGTGCCACATAATCTGGATTAAAAATAAATCAATAAAAATAGAGGCTCTTCTGATCCAAATAAGATGGTTAAAGTACATAGAAACCTGTTAAAATTGTGCACCCAACAAACCAGATGTGTTCAAAGCAACGTAGAGTCTGAAGTGACTGAAATTGATACACTCTTCTAATGCAAATAGTGTTAATTATGAGGCGTGGACACTCCCAGTGTCTTTTCAGTGTCTCATATATTTGATATTTTCTATTTAGGATTATTTATTCAAAAAGTTTTTTATCACATTTGCATTTACTTTAGATGCACACGTGTCTTTTGTGAAACAGCAGTATTGCTCAGCAGTAATAGTGCACTAAAAGTGTCTATTAAAATGATAAAGTTGAAATAGTGAAAAACTTATACTGAACTATCACATTGTATTACTTGAGGTCTTACTTGAGGCCTGTTTTGTTGGAAGCGTTGCAGTATTGGTCGAATCGGATTTTGTTTAAGCGAGGCGAGTGATAATGAGTTCGAATACTGTATATTAATAACATATTCATTAACACTGCCCGCGTTACACTTGAGAGGTGTACTTTTCCCACCTCTATTCCGCCTAGTCTTACTGCTCTACGATTGGCTAGAAGTTTGACGGACCGCTGCTGAGTTTGAACTGCTATCCAATCAAAGTACAGGAGGGCGGAGAGATTGTCTGAATGCGGGTGGGATAAAAATCCGCGCTTCACCATTCTGTTGGCTCCACCCCTTCCACCGCGCGCTGGCGCTTAGTCTGTGAAAAGTGTGCGTCAGTGACGCTGGATACACAAAAGTCCGAAATTGTGAGCACGCGGATGGATTAATATGACACAGTTTTATACAGAAGAAGGTGGATTATGGCTCTAAAAGCGAAAAGTGGAATTTTCTTTTCAAGAATGGGATTTTACCGTGTCACGTTGAGAGGAACTTGAGGATTAAAGGGGCTAACGGGCGGTCTGACAGAAACCCAGAGGAGAAGTCATCACACTTCAGTCTGTCCATGCAGTAAGTTCACTTTTGTTGTTTTACTCAGGCCTTGCTGGTGAATTTGAATATAGTTTTGACAAAAAACGGCCAGAAATGCCTGGCATTGAGCTGTTTTTGTGTGTATAGGGCACATTTGGTCACTCACCAAAGCGCAGAAGCCAGAAGAGCAGCTCCCATACAATGAGCCTTAGAAAGAGCTTAGCAAGATTCACCCCCATGGCTTTAGAGAGCTGAACCAGCACTATTTTAAGCTAGACATCACTTGGCTCCTTCAAATTTATCACTGAAACACATCTCTTAAATTCTTTTAATATTTTTTGGACAGATTCACCTCTAAAAATTATACATCATACATAAAAACACATATCAGATGTGATGTTATTGAGATGAGGGTATCTGGGAGAAACGTGAATCTGTGAATAGCTTAAATCAGGCTTTAGGTTTCACATTACTTCCACAGGCACATTATTATTATTATAAAAATATTTTTTATTTTTATTATTTTTCTCCCTGACAGGATGTTTTTGTGATGTAAAAGTAAAAGTGTATTGATTTCTTGCACATTAAACAGGTCATTAGACACTGGGAAGTTTTTGTCCACCCTTTCCATGGCACAATAAATCTATTTTTTAATTATTATTTCTTATAAAACATCATTGGGAACAGGTTGGCAATATCTGTATTTTTTGGAGAATAATGTGGCAGAGAATGCAATGTGTAGGGTTTTGGAGACTATGTTACTCTTATTATCTTGCTATATCTAGAGACTTGTAGACCTGCAGGCTGAGAATCTTGTAAATCTTTGGTGTGATCTTTCAGAGGGATGGGTGGCTGATCTTGTTTAGTGTTTAGGCCGTCCGACTAAGCAGGCTGTATTTTTAGGCCCTGAGCTCAGATGGCAGTATTGTCAGCGTGAAAATTGGTTTGCAGAGATCACATCAACAGCACATCTCTTGAATCTCTTCAGACCACAGTGCTACAATCATGGGTACCACTCTTCATTCTGAAGGGTCTGTAATGATTAACAAAATCTGTCTGTTTGTGAATACTAAAGCCATTTGGGATAAGTTTATGAACTGGAGCAGTGGACACACTTTTTGCCACACTATGCACAGCAGTAACTTCTCCTAAAATACATGAAATATGTGCAACTTATGCATAATCATATAAACTGCTTTTAACTAATCTTATTACCAAACCTAAATAAGAACCTTTAAAACTGAATATTTAACCTATATTTTAACCGGCACAATTACTCAACTGAAAAATCTGATTTGAATGTTTTAATCAGCAACAACTTGAAATTTGTGTGCTAATAAAACAATGCAAATTCTGCCCGTTCGGAAACAAATCCTGATTGACACACCCAGCTATATGTTATAAGCTACAATCTTTGTGTGCAGGATACTTGAAGGTGCTGCATGTTCTCGCAGTAGTGAGCGTGAACAGTGAGAATGGCGAAAATCTGCACTCAAGAGTCGTTCCCATCACATCACAGGCTATCAGTCCGAACCTCAGACGATGAAGTGGACCAAACTGATAATCGTGCCAGCAGGTTTGACATCACAGCTTTCCATAGCTGTTTCTTGTTCCTTTTTCCTATGTCCAGTATGTGTGGGTTTACATAAATAAATGGGCTAAAGCCACCAGTAATAATGAACCAGTTGTTTGCAGTTCAGACCAACACCACAATCATGTGACAGCATTTTAAACTTGGTTTTCCTTGGGCCAACTGATCTTCCAACTTCCAACAATGTGAACTTAAAAAAGCTGTGAATTTTTGTACATCTAAAATTCTTCCATCTCATCATGTCTCAGGGCACACTCTATATGTGATGACACCACCTCTGAAATGCAGGGGGTCAATTCTACAGCAGCCAGTCAGCAACTTCAAGAGTCTCGCAGGAGCTCGTTCACAGGTGCCGGAGCCATGGCCAGGTAACACTAAGACGTGCCCATTCAGCCGCTATCGCCCCTTACCATCACTTTTTCCATCTGCTCCCCTTACCATCTAGCCCTTACATCTTGCATATCAGTGAGTCCCCTTCCTGGGCTTGGAGTATCCCTGCAGAGGCAGACTTGGTTTGAATCATTAGCTAATTAGCAATCGGTTTGTGCAGTGCAGGGATATTCCAGAACCAGGTTAAGGCAATACTACTCCATAGAATCCATTATAGAGTATACCAGCCTGGGTCAACTGCACAGAAATATGTGTAAATGACAGATTTCATCATTAGATTCAAAACCATTACAACTGGCCACAATTTCCCTAAATCTGTAAAAACTAGAGTGTGAACTTGACGAACAGACCTTTAACCACCCACTAATGTGAATATATACAGTGTGCATTTGACCTAGGATGCAGAGAAAGCTACATACTGTACAGAGAGCATGGGAGTGTTAGTGTTTTACTTGTATTGATCTCCCAGGCTCTCACACTTCCTGTTTATGCTGCGGAACTGGGCATCACATAGGCTGCAGCGTGAGGCAGAGCGGCCCGACTCCTTTCTGGAGCGATTCCGCGGGCCCGAACTCAAAGATATTTCCAGCCGTGGCAGCTATGCCCGTTCTTCCATAGGGCACCCTGACAGACCTCGTAAGAGGAAGTAAGTCAAGCACATGTTCTGGTGAAAACTCTACAGTATGGGTGTCAGACTCCATTCTTGAGAGGCCACAGTTCTGCAGAAACATTCTGTTTCATTTAATGCACAATTATTGAACTAATTAGTGAAATAGCAAGTCCAAATTGAATTTAGCTCTGCAGGCTTGTGTACCTCTAGGACTTGAGTTTGACACTTCTGCTCCACAGTATAAATAAAGATAAAGCAACTAATAACGCTGGTGTGATGCACCCTGGTGTGAAGTCAACCAGCATGACAAAGTGGAGAACTGGTCTCTTCTTACTCGAGACAATTTGACACAACCAAAATCCAACATTGCCTGGCATTGAAGATGGGTTTAGAATGATGGACTGACTCAGTCCAAAAGAAACAGTATGTAGATTTCCATGTAGACTTTCCACTGAGTAACAGAACGTTGCTCCCATTTAGGTAAGAGAGCCATGGTAGTGTAGAGTCCTAAATAGAAGTAGTAAGTTAGCACAGTTTGAATGTTTGCATACTTTTCTTCAGCAGTGACAGAAACTAAATTCTTCTTTTCTCTTAAGAAATACCGGTCATTGGCCACTAGCAATGTACAATATGAACAACTGCAACAACACAGATGAGTAAGTATTTAGCAGTTACTGTAGAGCCAAATCCCTTAATATCGTTAACCCTAGGACTACATTAGTAACAGTTTGTGCATAGATCCACAATTTAAAATAAACCAGTGTATAAAACGTGACATATCATGGCATTGGACATGTAGATGTAGATTCCTTTTGTTAGTGTTTTACTAACTACTAATGGACCATCAGTTGTGGTAACGCTGCCACCTATAGGCAAATAAATCCTAATGCACCCCATTAGAGCAGGGTTTTAGACCTGTAGTGGCTCCCTGTACAAAACACCTGAAGCTGCTAAACTTAATAAGGATAAAACTGTCACTTTTAGCAAAAAAGAGGAAAAAAACAAAGATGAGAAAAAAGAGGAAGAGAAAAAAGATGGAGACAAGAAGGAAGAGAAGCAGGATGAAAAGAAGGATGAGAAAAAGGATGAAAAGAAAGATGAGAAAAAAGATGAAAAGAAGGATGATAAAAAAGATGGGAAGAAGGACGATAAGAAGGACGATAAGAAGGATGATAAAAAGAAAGAAGATTTGCCGTAAGTATGTTACAGGGTAAATACTTATGAAATCGTTTGGAACTCTGCTTATGCCAGCAGGAAATACTAACGAACGGTCATTGTGTTTTCAAAAAAAGTCCATGCTTTGAATTTAAACAGCTTGAAAACATAATATATGGAAATTTGTGAGCTACTATACTGTTCGACCTCTCTGTAAGAACTTCAGCAGTCACTCAGGCTTTGTTTCTTTAGGAAAGAAGTGTGGATCATGGATCCGGCCGCAGACATGTATTATCGGTGGCTCACAGTAATAGCAGCACCAGTGTTTTACAACCTGATGATGATCGTAACAAGGTCTGCTTATGAACACTGTTCAATCTTTAATTAAGCTGGGGAGGTATGAGGTGGTGAGATGCTTATGGGACTGTGGTGTTGTTTATATGTCTTTATATAGGGCGTGTTTCAATGATCTACAGAACACGTACACAGTCCTGTGGATCATTCTGGACTACACTGCAGACGCTATCTATTACACAGACACTTTTGTAAGATCCAGAACAGGTAAAGACAGAGCTCTTTTCATTTTTAAAAATCCTTAAGAAACAAAACATATTTTTGATGCATATTTTACAATTGCAGCTTTATTTCAGGTCAGGTGGTAGACCCTTTGAAGCCAGCCTTGTTGTCATGTGTATGTCATGGGTACCAACAAACGTTCACAGCTGTGGTAGTATCAACACAAATACTTTTGAAATACAGCGAGGACACCACAGATGCAAAGACATCTAATTGTACATTCTTTACACAGTGTAATGCAAGACATTCAACAGCGATCTGCTTTTCCATAGTGTAGCTTGTAGACTGCTGTAGAAAGTCGATTTCTTCTGCCTGCAAACATCCAGGAGAAGGAGGTCTCGTTGGGTTTTCTCATATTAAAGTGTGAACACCACACAAGCTGGTATATCCACCTATTTAAGGATACAACAGCATTTTTCCCCTATAAAACACTACAAACTAATATTAAACAAAAACAAATTCCTCAAGAACTAACTTAAGCCTAATCTTACTAGATGATAGAAGACTACTGGTAGACGCTTGCCACATAATATTATCACATAATAATATCAAGGATTAAATCTGTGCAAGACTGGATCTGAATTTAGTCATTCTTTACATGTGAAAAATCAACGCCCATTCTGGAAAATTGTGAAATTTTGTAAAATGCAATTAAAACAAAAATCTGTGATTTGTTCATTTTCTTTAACCTTTATTTTATTGTATTTCCACTGTTTTCTCTTCTTTTAAACACCTTTTAATTGGTTGGGAACTGAGGATACTGATCTTTGCAGTTCTGTATGTGAATTTCCCCCCCATTTTTTCTTGATACAATACTTAAGCTGCTTAACAAATGGTTGCTTTTTATCTGATTCTGCTCTTTGTAATGTGCCATACATTTTTAATATGAGTCAGATCTGGACTGCTGGCAGGCCAGTAAATAGTGTGTCATGCTTTTATAGCTTGTGTCATATTAGGTTTGACATTGTCTTGCTTAAATAACCAAGGGGCTAAGGGAACTCAGCAGCATTTCTACATAGAATGGATTTATGGCGTTTTCTTTGTATAATAAAGTTTTAGACTGGGTTTCCTGATACACCGGTGGAGAGTGTTTTCACAGTACTAACTTAAAAAAAAAATCAATATTCACTACTATTTTCAAATCCAAAGGCACGACAATCTGTTCAGCAGATGTGCATGCAGCCAGTATGGATTGGGCTCTGACCGGCTTGCAAGCTGGCTATTGATTCTGCAAATGGCGGGCATTACACTGTGTTCCCACCATGTTAATAAACTCTAGAGTTTTGCAAATAACCCTTTACCTCTTACCAGTTCACCCACTTATAGTGGAATGTTTCAAAATGGTTGAACTTTTCACCCTTATTTTGACCCTTGGGTGATTTTCAGGCATCAAATTTAAAATTTGTTTATATTTGCAAAATACAGTCAAGCTGGTCGGCCGAAACCATTACGCGTGTGAATTTGACTGGACGGGCTGTCTGGCCTATTTTATGGTCCATAACTCATAAAACACTCCATGAGCATTAAACACATGAAACAGATCAAACATTTTCTCTCATTATTTTCAGGGTTCCTGGAGCAAGGCCTTCTGGTTAAAGATGGCAAGAAGTTGATGGACAATTATAGAAAAACCTCACAGTTCAAATATGACATGCTTTCAATGATTCCAACTGATTTTTTCATGCTGAAGGTGGGATTCAACAACCCAGAACTGCGGTTTAATCGACTTTTTAAAATGGCACGGCTCTTTGAGTTCTTTGACCGCACGGAGACTAGAACAAACTATCCCAATATTTTCCGTATCAGTAACCTCGTACTTTACATTTTAGTCATTATCCACTGGAATGCATGCATCTTCTTTGCAATTTCTAAAACTATCGGTTTTGGCACTGACTCATGGGTTTACCCGAACATTAGCCATCCTGAATATGGACGCCTAGCTAGAAAGTACATCTACTGTCTTTACTGGTCAACTCTCACACTTACCACCATTGGAGAAACCCCTCCTCCTGTCAGAGATGTTGAGTATCTGTTTGTTGTTGCTGACTTCCTCATTGGAGTGCTGATTTTTGCTACTATTGTCGGTAACGTCGGTGCCATGATCTCCAACATGAATGCCTCCCGTGCTGAGTTCCAGGCCAAGATTGACTCCATCAAACAGTACATGCAGTTCCGTAAAGTCTCCAAGGACCTCGAGGCCAGGGTCATTAAGTGGTTTGACTACCTCTGGACAGAAAAGAAAACCTGCGACGAGAAGGAGGTGTTGAAGAATCTTCCAGACAAGCTTAAGGCTGAAATTGCCATCAACGTCCATCTGGACACACTGAAGAAAGTGCGGATCTTCCAGGACTGTGAAGCTGGACTGCTCATTGAGTTGGTGCTCAAACTGCAGCCTCAAGTGTTCAGCCCTGGAGACTACATCTGTAAGAAGGGTGACATTGGAAGAGAGATGTACATCATCAAGGAAGGGAAGCTGGCTGTGGTGGCTGATGATGGCGTCACACAGTTCGTAGTGCTGAGTGATGGGGCTTACTTCGGAGAGATCAGCATCCTCGGCATCAAGGGCAGTAAAGCTGGGAACAGGCGGACGGCCAACATCCGGAGTGTGGGTTACTCTGACCTTTTCGCCCTTTCCAAAGATGACCTGATGGAGGCGCTTACAGAGTACCCAGAGGCCAAAAAGGCCCTGGAGGAGAAAGGGAAGGCCATCTTGAGGAAGGATAACCTGATAGACGAAGCAGTGGCCAGCGCAGGTGCCGACCCCAAAGACCTGGAGGAAAAAATTGTGCGTTTGGAGAGCAATCTTGATGCCATGACCGGCAAGTTTGGCAAACTCATGGCAGAATATTCGTCCTACCAGAGCAAGATCAAGCAAAGACTCACCAACATGGAGAGCAAAGTGAAAACATTACGGGCAGAAGATCTGTCTGAAGTGGTTGAAGACAAAAAAGAAGAGGAGAAGAAAACAAAATAGACGCGTTTGGAAGAAAAGAGGCAGTGCTAATGGATACAGCATAAACAATGGGGTCATTTTTTAAAAATATGTACATATTTTCAAAAATAGAAAACACTACTTTTAAACTCTTTATACCTTTTGTTTATAAGTTTTGAATATGTGAGCATATACTACACACTATGTTTACGTGTCCTAAAGCATTAAGGTATTTTAAGTTGAATTCATCTGCACATACTGTACATCTTTCTTACATTTTTCTTATATGCTGAACTGCTCCTGCTTGTGCTTGAAGCTCTTGGTCAACAAGTGTTTTATGTTAGTGGACTTGTTCCTGCTGGGTTCCTTTCAAAGAATGTTCTATCGTCCTGATTTGAATCGGGTTATTCCAAAAGCAATGCTTTTAATTTTTCTTTTTTTTTAAAAGATGGAGCGTCCTTAGGGTCATTCAGGATGTTTAAATCTAAATATATTCTTTAATAAATGATGAAACAGACTCTGCCTCTCATTCACTGCCATTCAGCTAGAAGAGGGCTGCTGGTTTCAACTGATATCAATGATGAGATCACAATACTGTCACCGATTTCAACATATGCATGCTGTCTGCTTGTATATATACTCTAATCAGCCATAACATTAACACCACCTGCCTCATATTGAGTAGGTTACCCGTATGCTGTTGAACCAGTCTGTGTTGCACTGACACCTTTCTATCAGTCAGCGTTTACTCTTTAAACCACAGTAGCTCTTCAGACCAGGCCTTCATTCTCCACATGCATTATTGAGCACTGGGTGCCTATGACCCTGTTGCTGATTCACCAGTTGTCCTTCCTTCACTTTTGGTAGGTACAAACTACTGTAGACACCTGGAACACTCCACAAGACCTGCAGTTTTGGAGATACTCTGACTCATTTGTCGAGCCATCACAACATAAATTCCGACCAATCACTTTACCTGTTGGTGGTGTTAATGTTATGGCTTATTGGTGTGTGTGTCTCAAAGTGTATTTACTGAATTTATTGAATATTTGTATTTATGTTATGTCATCTGCAGAAATCAAGAACTTGCAAGATAACAGTATTTACAGTGAAAATGTTTTTCTGATTTCTCTGATATTTGCAAATGTCAGACTAAACATTTCCTCATCATTTCATTCAGTAAATGACAAAATGTTTTGCAGCATCACTTGTGCAAAAAAAAGTAATTAATTGAACTTATTGAGTGGTCAGCAACAACTGCAACCAAGCACTTCCTATAAATCTAAAAGTAAATATGTTTATAGTGCTTTTTTAAGCCAAGCAGCACACACTACTTTAAGGACACATGAAAACAAAAAATGCACTAGGAAATTGTTCAAATAAAAAGCAAAGACAAGATATAAAAACCATAGAAATAAAAATAATTTTCATTATATTTCAACATATAACTACTGGAGATTTCTCTTTCACATCACGAGTGTTTTAATTCAGTGACATTGGAGGACATTCAAGCAGTTTCCAGGCTGAATTTTTGCTTTACTTATGTCTTATGCAATTTCTTTTGTTCACTGCCATGTGCTGTCTGAGACTTTTTGCTTGCTTCACACTGCTGGATAGATTCTGTTGAAGATGTTTCGATTCAGCAGGGCTGGCAGTAATCTAGACTGAGTGTGTCTAGTAGAGCTGGGCAATATGACGATTTTATCATTATTGTGATAGTGAGGTCACAATATGCTTTTCAGAGCATATCTTGGTATCATCAGTACATTGGAACTTCACGCACTATTGGTCTTGCTTAAGTTAATTTAGTGGCGTTAGAAAAACAAAAAAATAATTTGTTCTCATACTTTTTTGTTTGTTCCATCCTAACAGAAGATGGAAAAATACATATTATGACGTGTCATATGTAAAATTTCTCAAAGTATTATGACATTTTTGCCCCTAATCAAAACCTTCAATATTGGGAGCTATCTGAGATTTTTCTTTCAAAAAATTTAAAAATTAAATAAAAATAGCCAAATTATTGCCCATCTTGGGGTGTGAGAAATAATGGATTTTTACTCAGACTTTTATA
>JBBPDA010000105.1:17434403-17446123 GCA_037974385.1 Arnoldichthys spilopterus | reverse complement strand
TATATATATATTGGTTTAATATTGCATTTCTGGCTCTTTATTAGATAATTGAAAAATACATATCATGACATATCATGCATTGGGAAAATATAGTGATATGATATTTTTGTAATAAAGCCCATCCCTAGTGTCTGACTTGGGTCAATTATCAACTAAATCTGATTCACTGGTTGACTGGGGGCAAATACTTTTTACACAGAGCAAGTGGGTTTTGCTTCTATAAATTAAATGATCATTTATACAAAATAATTTGAATTTACTTGAATGTTTATCTTAAATTTTGTTTGATCTGGAACAGCTGTGACAAATCTGAAAAACAGAAGAAATGTTACTTTATTTATAAATTAAACTTGATCATGGGACTGTGAGTGTGGCTTTGGGAGAAAGAAGCTGTGCTATATCTTCACATTACCACTTGGTTAAAGGATCTTCTTTTACTGTCCTAACATGAGAAACCGTGACAGCCCCCAAATTAACAGCAATGGTGGCCTTGGCCTTGTAAATGGAAGTTGCAGGTTTAAGTCCGGACCTGGCTACCACTGATGTACCCTTGAGCAAGGTACCATCCCACTACACTGCTCCCCTGCCCGCTGCTTCAGGTGTGCATGTGATGGGTTAAATGCAGAGGTCACATTTCATTGTGGTGCACTTTGTGTGTGATTGTGTTCACAATGACAAATATGTCACTTTTACATTTCAGGAGGCAGGGCTAATCTGAAAGCAGGGTTGGCGATGAAGGAGTTGACAGTAGACTGCATGTAAACAGTGCCCAGTTTCCCTGAAGCAAGAGTTAAAACAGCTAAAATGCATTGTTTTATGACAAGACCTCAGAGAGCAGATTATTCATTAGCAGATTAACTATTTAAGTGGCAGATTACTGTCGACACAGGAGTCAGTGCCGTGTTTTATGTTTGTGTGTGTGTGTGTGTGCATGCTGCCCTGAGTGGATAACAAAGGAGAACTGCTGGAGTATTTAAACCCTGTGTACTGGTCCACACTGAAGATGTAAATTTATCAATCCTAGTTCATTTGATGGTGCACAGTTTGTAATGGTCATGCCCTTGTCCTTCATCAGTGCTTTCTGGACACAGGACTGTTGGCTGGATATTTATGGCTGGTGGGCTATTTTCAGCCCAGCAGTGGCACCGAGCAGCACACTCTCTCTCACACACACACACTGTCACTGCAGTGCTGAGCTTGACCCATCACTCAAATAACATCTGCTCAATAGTGGTCCTGACTATTGATCAAGGGGGCTAACAAATGATGCAGAGAAAGAGATGTAAACTATAATGCACACCTATATATTCAGCGGAACTGATACAATAAAGACTAGATACAAGATTATTATGTATTTAACACAATTTGTCTGTGTATATTTGTAACTGTGTAAAATGTGCCAAACCTCTTACAGCTGTTGTTTTAGCTGCTGTAATTTTCGTCAGACATTTATTTCTGGTCGTTTGCTAGGATTGGTAAAAGGAAACAAGTTTTCAAGCAGGATAGAAATCCTTTAGCAAGTACAACAGTGTTAGACAATTCAACAAACTGAACAGAAAATACCAAAAATATTTAACTAACATGGCCATTACAGAGGAGAAACGTTTGGCTTTTTGTAAGGAAATCCTCAGGTTGATAGACAGCAGTATCGCTTTAAGACCATCTTTACTCTTTGCATATCCTCAGTCAGGGTCAGTGATACATTATGCAGGCCTGTCCGCATTTCTTGGACAATGTTGCAAACGAGTGTCTTTACATGTAAGGTTCAGGCTGTGCTTACCCTGCGAAAGGCTCTTAATACTAGGAACAGCTTATTCAGAGGCACTAAGCCACGTCTCAGGTGGTGCTCAAACTGGCGAGGGATTGACGTAAGCCTTATTCTTCCAAGTTCATCAGGAGTCTGGCTTAAAGGTAAGAGGTTAGGGAACAGAGCTCCGTCAGATCTGTTCAGGCTGGAAGAGCAACTGCTGTTTAAAAACACTGAGCGACTCTGGACCACTGTATGATCAATCAAATTCTCCAACACGCTGAGGCTGTGAACTGGAGCCTAATTTCTGCTGGTCAGTGAGGGACTTAATGTGACCCGCAGCAGCTAGAGGAGTCATTGCACCTCTAGTGTCAAACTGCAATAAAATAAAAATAAATAAAAAATGATGTTATGTAGTAACATTGCAGTGAAACTGACGTAGAATTCATTGGATTCTTTACCATTTGAGCCCTAAAAACTACAGGTTCTTGGTTTGGAACCACTCAAGTGTTGTTTTGACAATATGTGTGTCGTCCTGTTGGAAAGTGAATTTTCACCCTAGTCTCAAGTCTTTACCAAGATAGAACAGGTTTTCCTTGAAAACTCCCCTACATTCAGCTCCATCCAACTTGCCCTCAACCCTGTTTCACTTCCCAGTCATTACTGATAAAAAGCCTCCCCACAAACCACCACCATGCTTCACTGTAGTGATGAGCATTTCTAAAAAATTGCATTCTGCATGTAGGCCAGATTTCATTTAGGCTTCATCAAACCAGAGCATCTTTAAAATCCTTAGACTCACTAAGATACTCCAATCAGGATTTCATCTGGCTTCCCCAGCAATGACTCTTTTACAAGGCTAAGGGGTGTGTGGGGTAGCTGTCCTGTATCAGTTTATTTCATTTAGACCCATCGTTGGCGTCTTGGTTCCTACTCTGACTTATGCTCCCTTTATACAATCACTGACTTTTGATGTGGACATCCTGCTGTAGTCAGACATGAACTTGAGGCTGTGCCTTAATTAAATAAGATTTTAAAGCAGCTCTGCAGGATGTGAAAGTGAAAATGTGTCATTGTGAACACACCTTATCACACAAAGTGAACGACAATCAAAATGTGACCTCTGCATGTAGCGCATCCACACATGCAGCAGTCAGCTATCAAAAGCGCCCGGTGAACAGTGTAGCAAGGTGGTACCATGCTCAAGGGTACCTCAGTTGTACCTGGGCCAGGACTTAATTAGGACCCTCCAATCACATGGGCATGTCCTAACAAGATTCACACTTTATAACCAAACTCTCTATAACTTTATCCTGGATTTGATAGCTCTTTAATCTTTATGACTATGTTTGTTTAGGTATGTTCTCTAACCAACATTTTGGCCCTTCTAGAAATTCTAGGTGTATTTACATTAGGAGTGCTTAACATTTTATTGCCCACAACTCAAACTAATTGTGACTTTTTTTAACAATTGGTTGCACCAGAACTGATTTTCAACTTTAAAAACTGTAATAATTTTGCAATTTAGATTTTTTTTTTCCCTTCCACGTCAATATGACCGGCTATTTCGTGCAGATTTGTGACATAAAATTCCAAATAGTTCCCTTTTAAATCCTTGTCATAGCACTGAATGTGAAAAACAAAATCATGGGTGGCTTAATATTTTGCAGGTACTATCTGGGATTTAAAGATTTAAGAAATACATGCAGGATGTGTACTTTGTCAGTTTGCTCATATTTGGTGTGTTAATTCCCTCATTTTTCTGCCAAAGAACAAGTGAAAACTGAGCTTTTCTGAAGCTGCTTAGTGTTTCCACACAAGTCTGTTTTTCAGTTTTTAATTTATTTAAGAATAACTGGAAACAATCAAATGCTTTCATTCTCAATACCAAGTTCCGTTACCCCTTTAATGTGAACGCCATCAGCAGTGGAACAAACCACAGACACATTTATCTGAGAGAGAAAAAAAAAACAGCAAAAATGATGAACGAGAAAATCTCAGTGGATCCAGGGCATCACTAAAGTAAGTTTCCAGCTGTACTTGGGTAAACCTGAAGGGGGGATTCTAAACATACATGTTTGGCACATCATGACAGTGGTACAATTTGTGCCAGTATCCCCTCATTCGTTCAACAGTATAGTTATTTGGGCCAGACACTGTGCGGAGCAAAACAAAGCTACTAAAATATTAACCCAGCTGACTTCAATGGAGTACTGATAAGGGCTTTTCGTAATTAGCTTAAAAAGTCTGCCATCTTGAATTAAAATGACTGGTAAAGAATTAAACCGCTTCCTCTCCAAAATCAGGGCTTTCCAAACATTGTAAAGGAGAGGTGTGTTTTTTTTTCGTCTTTCAATAATCTTTTTAGTCTTTCCATTGCCATGGATACACCATGAGAGCAGACTGGTTTCGGCTAATCATGTCATCATACTGAAGTGAGACAGAGAACCAGACTCTGCAGCTAAATACAGAACACTGGCCTTAAGCAAGCAGTACAACTTGCTGACATGGCATTATAAACAATGTAGTTCCTCAATAAATACAGAGTTCCTGGTAACAAAGGTTGGAGTAAAGTTGCTCTGTACCTCAAAAAGCACTGCTTGCAATGTGCGAACTGACTGGGGAAGATCTATGAACCATGAGCACGACATGTTAACGAGCGGTCGACAGAAAACTAACAGACATTCTGAATATTGAGTTAAGTGCACTTTCACAGTTCAACCATAGTACAACAACTTCCTCCTCCATTTACGCTTTTGTTCTTTTTTTGTAATATTTCTTTAGGTTTATGTGGTGATCAGTCCTGAAGTCCCGTTGGAAATCTCTAACCATCCCTCCTTTTACCACACGAAGTGAGTTGAATTCCAGGCAGACATGAAAGAACAGACTTTATCCCTTAAAATAAATAGTGCTATATCTCAGTGCATACAAAAAGGGAAACTTAACACTTACATTAGAGGGAGAGAGCCAAGAGTCCAGTGTGGTTTTATCTACTATTTAGGCACAGGCACTCGGTCACCAGAACTTTCCCCTTTTAGCCCATTTCAGATCCTGTCTTACATTTAAACTTGATATTTATGTTTTTGTCGGTGTAGTTGATTTCGCCTTTGACGAACACACGAAAACTCTGAAGCTGAGTGAGTTCTTTTGCGTCCCCTCGTGTCTCAGAGCATGCCAAAGCCTTTGGCATAAGTGATGGCTTTGAGGAGTCTCTCTCTAAGTTTCTCCTTGGTGGAGTATTCAGGGAGGAGCAGCACATTGAAGCAGGTGTGAGAGGTTGGTAACCTGATGGGGAACACAATGGGTACAAGAATTCTGTAAGATTTACATAAACTTGAAAAATATGTTAAGTGCAAATAGAAAACGCAAGTGCAACAAATTCAAACCACACTGCCATTACCTGTCTGAGTCTGGCCCATTTTTGGCAATGATCATCTTCAATTTGCCCAAGCCACCTACAGGGGCTCTGTCTGTTCCTGTGGTGAACTGGAGAAACAGCCTTTTCTGCTCCTGTCCAAACGAGTGTACCGTCTCCCAGAAGTCCCTGAAGGGCAAATACAACCACACGGTCATAATCTCCATATACAGAGTCTGATGTAAGATTACCATTCATGCTTTACAGTATATGCATCACCTAAGCCACATTTGCAACAATTCAGGACTTGAAACAAACAGAATGCTATCAAATAATATTTTTGAACACATGAACAGCTTTTTTCACATACTTAATAATGCGACAATCCCTGTTGTAACCGCCATCATACTCTGTAGTCTCTTCAAGTGCTTGAAAGTCAAGATTCTGGAGGCAAAGAAGAAAGCATATTTTCCCAAACTGTAGACAGTGTAAGGAAATCAGAGGACCATAACATTGTATGGAGCTCACTTACTCTGCTGCCACATATAAGCAGCTCAATTTCCTCAGGTCGAAACAGATACTTCAGTGGAGATTCATTAGTGACCATATGGAAACCTCTTCTGAATGCCTTGAATTGTTTCTCCACACTTTTGTTTAGCATGTATTCAGCATACAGCGCTACAAATTCCTGCAGAAACACACACATAATTGACAACCCACAGGAACTTGCATTACTTTCAAACTACACTTCTTTGCCTTAAAGGATGACAGACCTTCCTGTTATCATTGGTGACCGGGATTTTGTCTCCACCTTCCCTTAAATCGTACATGATGGGGTTTCCAAACAGGTCTGTCTGTGATATTTGGAACGTAATCATCATGTCCTCCTCCACATTGCCCTCATACTCCAACAGCTCCTTCAGACTCTGATAAAGAACCTGTGGCAGGCAGAAGCACAGAATGGTCTCTTCAGTCACTACTTGTGGTGTTAAGCTGGTCTGATTTAGTTAGTAAGTCTTGTTAAATCTACTAATATGATCGATCTAAAAGAGTGAATTGTGTCAAAGGAATTTTAAAAAGCAGTATGTCAAACAGACTCTGTTCGAAATCAAAAAACTTTTTTCTGTATTCTAGCTAAGGATTAAATATACCAATCATGTCAAACCCCAACAATGACAGACTGAACAACTCCTAGATTTGACACAGTGAAAAATAACAAAGGGACAGTCAGAACAGTATTACCGGATGAGAATCTGCAAGGTCTCGGAAAGTTCCTTTCTTTCCCATCAGCTTTCTGTAAACCACCATAGGGAAGTGCACGTCCAGAATACAGTTATTGTAGATAGCAAGGCCCAGGACAATACCTATCAAAGTGAACTGGCCTTCATTTTCAAATGATGATGGGTTGAACCAGAAAAGCTTTGTGCTTTCATCATAGGTGAACATGCCTGCAAAAAGCATGAAAAAAGCAGGTTTACAGCTTTATCAAAAGAATATTCATCATTTCCTTTATCAATTCTAGGTGATGTGTACTTTACTGCAGACAGTGGTTCCAGTATAATCTGGAATGATGATATTATGTTCAAATACGATTCACTACCACTCTGGTATGAAATTTTAATATAAACGCCAATTACACAGAACATTATAGATACAAAATCATCTTTGTTTCAGAAAACAATGCCATAGACTATAAAACTGCTGTATAAATAGCCGTTAAAATGTAAGGCAAGTTCTGGTAAGACATTGAAAAATAATTACACTTTAATTATGATTAAAAATAGGATCATACATACCTATATCTGGGTTAAAGATCTCTTCTACTACCAATTGAAAGAACTCTTTGGAAACTCCTCCTTCATCCACCCCTTGCTCTCCTTCAAACTCCACATACAGCTGCTTCTTCAAGTCTGCTGGGTTTTCCATGGCAATCATCTCCAGCTGAAATCACAAACAAGTATTACAGAGGCAAGCATTAGCATATTTCCATTCACCAACACTACACATTTTTAGAAGTAGGTTAACAGGTTGTTATGCAAATAATAAACACAGTAGCTAGAGTGTTGTTGTCCAAGCAACACAATTAAAATAACCTGGGAAGATCCCAATAAAGCCGCCTCAGACTTACCCTGACGAGAGCATCGTCTATAATGTGGTCTCTGCGCACTTTGAGGCGCAGGTACGGATTGAGCTGCTGTCCCTGCACTAGGCTGTACAGGGCGGTGATTCTGCGCTCACTGTACATGCGGATTCGGTTGTCATAGTAGAGGCCAAGGTTTTTCGTCACAGCGTTAAGGATGAACGGACAGGTCATGAAGGAGAACTTGCTCTCAGTCTCCACCTTGAAGAAGGTGTAGTCCTTGTCCATTTCCAGCACATCATTTAGCGGTTCATTGATGAACTCCTCAAAGGGGATGAGGGGCTTGCGGCAGTCGGACGTGCGGATGCCAAGCTCCGTCTCTAGTGGGTCTATGCGTGGCCCTTTCTTGTTGCGCCGCTCCTCACCCAGCAGCTCTTGCAGAGTCAGTTCACTGGACTCGGGGATAGGCTCGTCATCCTCCTCCTCGTTGTGGTCCATGTCCAGGTCCCCGCCCAGCACATTTGCATAGTAGACGATTTTCAAGCACTTGGTGGCTGCCACCACACCATCATCCTCATTGACTAGGTTGTCACTGTTGAACTCGTTGCTGATAACCGTGTAGGTGATGAGCTGCTGGAAAGTCTCCACAAGGCGCCGGATCTGGTCCGCACCGTACTGCGACCAAAGGCGTGCTAACTTGGCCAAGGCCGGGAGAGGTAGCTTGCTCATGGCCTTGCAGAACTGAGGCAGGGCAATTTCCAGGTACTCAGGACTGTGCAGGTTGCTGTTCTCCATGACGATGATGAACACGTTCAAATAATTGGGGTCAGCTGCATACACATTATGATAGGTGAGGTCACATTCCACATTAGGTGACAGGTACACTAACGCATTCAGGAATGCAGCCTCAATCTTCTCATTGGACAATAGTCTGTCATAAACTCTTCTTACTGCTTCAATGTCCACGGACACCTCAACTGGGCCCAGCTTTCGAACATTGTTACCGTCATGAGAGGCCCCTTCGCCACTGGAAGCGGTAGCAGCATCAGGGTCCACCTCCATGGCACTGGTCGAACCAGAGGCAGCCTCTTTCTCGTCTTCATCCTTGTCTTCGTCCTTGGCCTGCAACGACTTCAGCTCTTCCTTGGTGTGCTGCTTAGCCTTGCGAAAGCTCTGCACAAGGCTTTCTGCACTGGAGAAGACCCTCCCGATGACACGGATGAGAGGGGAGTAGTCTTCCGTCTCACCACAGAGAGCAAGAATTTCATAAACCTTCTCTTCGGTCAAATAATTCAAATCTGAAAAATCATGAGATTACAATATTGTTATAATCGTTTTACATTAAAACATAAGATCAACATTCTATTTAGTAGCTTTAGTTGTTTAACCATAAGAAGTTTTATGCAGGGAGAATTTCCAAAGAAAACTGAAGAAGTAAAATACTATGCTTACCTCTAAAGTCTTCCCTGGTTGGAGGCAGATCCTTGTGGTTCATCTTCCCGTTGCTGCAAGTAGAGAAATTATGGGCTCCTTTGGCACTGTTCTCTGGGAAAGCTGAGCTGGCGCCTTTCTTAGAGGGATGAGGATCACATAGTTTGGCGTTATTCTTATACAGCTCCAGGGCCTTGATGGCCGCTGCATTGTTATCCATGCGCCGAAAACCCGGAGAGGAGCCACAAGCCTCGTTCGTGCAGGCCTCATTTCCACAGCCCTCAGTTAACTGGTGGTAGTAACGCTCAATTAGATGCTTTGCAGCCGCTCGCTTCCTGCATCAGACATTCAAACAGGGTAGCAGGGGATTAGTAGGGTTCATTCACAAAACTATGTGTAATGCTCAGTACAGCAAATCATTATGCTGCAACAACAGTGTGAAAAAGTGTACAGAGCCAATGCAGTACAGCCCCTTAAATTTTGGAGTCCTAATGAAATCATTCATAAACTTGCACAACAAACATCTTACAAATAATGCTGCATGTCTTTCAGTTGCAGAAGCTATAACTCAAGTTAATAAAGAATCAGGGGGGAACAAAATCTGGTATAAATACATCAGAACAACAAAATGTAGATTATTAAAATACCAGACAGAGCTCATGATGAGAATGGAATGGTATGAGGGGGTCCTAAACTGCAAATACTCATGCATGACTCACAGGATACATTGTATGATGCATGCTATAGTTTATCATTTCTTTTCATCTGTACTGCACAATATATTGTATTCTGGTTGCATGCACATGGTACACAGTCACTGCATTCATAACAAAGATGTAGGAATCACTTGAAATCAATTCACAAGGCCAGCAACTTGCTGGCACACAAACTACCATGTTCTGTGCCACAAGCATGTGTAAGTAGTGTGGTATTAACAGTGGACAGTGTGACAGATGCAATGCTGCCAATACAGTGTGGACATGCTACTGTGAAACTGTAACATGATCATGTTAGAAAAGGAACAAATACTCACATTAGACTTGCTTAAAGTTTCCAATGCTGGACTCTTCTATGCTCTAAACTCTAGAGAGAACAAAACGGGGTCAGGAAACAATCCTGTAGATGAGATGAGGGTTAGTTTTAGGCTGAAAAACTGTCTAATCTCAAGCTACTCTGAAATCAAGCTTACAACAAAAGCGGGGAAATCAACATATGAAAAACAAATGCATATATGAATAAGAATAAGAATAATGAATAAGATTTGTTCACACTAGTGTGTAAACACTGCATTCAACCAGGATCAGATCATCGTGTTTGTCCATGACCGTGGGTTTGCAGCCTGAGCTGTGGGGGCTGACAGGTGCTGTGAAGGGGACGTCCAATACCAAAGCATGCGTGCAGGACACGTACGCGGAGGGTAGACTCGAAAACACGATATTATTTTAATGGTCAGATGTTTGATGACAACCACCGAGTGACGGTAAACCGGAGCTGGTAGCCAGCGCTGGCCAGGCCGCCGGGGGGCGGGGGGGTATGACTGTGCACAAACACGGTGCGAGCTTCAGGCTAACTTCCAGTCAACAGCGGCAGCTTTCGCGGGAGTAGCTGCGGAGGCATGAACGCAAATGTGCATTTACTACTTAACGTTGACCCAAAACAAAGAGGCGACCAGAGCAAGGGGCCGAGTAAGAGCCCCCGAGGCCAGGGGCAGCGCTCTGTAACCTTGCTGCAACTGTCACGGGGAAAAGCTCCACTAGCGTCTAGCTAACTCTGCTAGCTTGCTAACTAGCCTAGCCTACCGCTTTCTTAGGCGCGTATTGTATTAGCTTTCTTTTTTCATTCAAAGCCACACAGGACCTCGTTTCCCCAACTCGCGGTGATAACAATGTGCAAAGCCGCGGTAAGGCTAACCCTTTCCGTGTCCCGCTCGCCACCTCAGGCCGCAGAAGCCGCGCTCTCTCCCCGCAGCGGCAGGGCGCAGGAGCGGGACAGGCGAGTAGCCCGAAACACGGCCCGACGGACATAAAAAACGCAACACGAGTGACATGTTGACAGCTTACTTCTAAATGTGCTCTGTCGCGGGCGAGTAATCCTGTCACTCAACATCACAGTCGCTCCAACTCGGTTTGTGTTCAGCTCCAGCCCCTCAACCAAACATTCTCGGCCATCTTGATAGCAGAGGCAAACACGGACCGCATCCCAGGATGCAACGTGAAACCTGAACAGACCATAGATGTTCGCCGATCAGCCACAACGCCGAAAAAACAACGACAAAATATTTGCTTCGCGTGTCGCGTTATCTATCTACACTGTCATCGTACAACTGGTCACTTGAAACGGGTTTACATTTTTTATATATAGATAACACAACTGCTCGTTTTAAATGTGGTATTGTTATCTTTTCAACTCTTTTGCTCCACTTGGCAGTGGGGGCTCTTGTAATAATAACATGTACCACCAGATGTCGCAATAAAAAGAAACCATAGAAATCACACGAGTTTAGCCCAGGACCCGGTCCTGATCCCCACAGAATGGCCCCTCAAAGCTGCTGTAAACCAGGCTAATACACTCATCCGTAATGACTCAAAACCTGCTCAGTTCTATTTCTGATCTGCAGAAAGACAATTGTGACCGTATCAAAACTGGGGAATATTATCTAACAGAAACTTAATCAGATCTGATTATAAACGGCTCTGTTAAAGTGTTTAACAACATTAATGTTGCGTCTTTGAGAACACTGTGCAATAATAATAATAATAATAACAATATTACTACTTCTACTGCTAATAATAGTTACTACTACTACTAAAAGTACTACTACTTATATTAATAATATATGTTATTATATTAATATAGTATTATACTAGTGATAAGTACTACTACTGCTACTACTAATAATTCTTATTACAACTACTGATTATTATTATTAATTCATCAATTTTTTAAACCGCTTCTTCCGTTTCCGGGTCACAGGGAAGCTGGAGCCAATCCTGCAGGCCTAAGGCAGGGTACACTCAGGACAGGAAGCCTGGATCTTGGCGTGTTTATTTATTGCAGTAGTTGCCCTCTGTAGTTGTATAAGCACTTGGCGTATGTATGTACTAAAG
>JBBPDA010000105.1:17407850-17418457 GCA_037974385.1 Arnoldichthys spilopterus | reverse complement strand
TTGAGCATCTCTGGAGAGACCTAAAAATGGCTGCCCACCAATGTTTACCATCCAACCTGACAGAACTGGAGAGGATCGTCATTGTTTCAAAATATAATTGAAGATCAAATTATGAAGCCAGTTTAGTGAATCAAATCCAATTGCGAGCGGAGTCTATTGGTACATCCCCACAAATCAGCACAGGCAGGAAAACCAAAACAAGATCAAAGAGGCCTCCTTGACAAAGCGTTCCTGTAGCTCTTGGAACAAGACAATACAGCGGGAACCTGAGTTAGCATAAATGAGAAAAAAACAGCCATTGTTCCTCCGCTCTCAAGCTATTCAACTGGTTAACTTTAGTGTAGTGGCCAAGCAAGTGTCTGGGGAGAACCAACTTTAATCAGGGAAAAAAACATACAGGGCTTAAATTAAACATGATCATTCTCTGACTGTGGTGAGGCTGAGAGTAAGATATTAAGCACTTGACTTAAATATCACTGCATCCATTAAACTTCTACCGATTTTATGATTTTTGCATAATTAAATAGTTAAGAAGGAAATCGTCATTAAAAGCGGCTTGATGCATTTTACAAGCGCCTGAAGAATTTAATGCCTCTAAAGCCACCTTCTTACGGTCACCTGATGCCCAAGACACTGTTGTTTAAAAGTTTTGAGATAAGGTCTTAGCCTAACAGTCCCAACAATACCTGCAGGGCTGTGTAAGGAAAAATATTTCACCAAGAAAACCTTTTAAAATAGATTCACTACTGCTTTATCATTTTCTATACGTTTTTGAAACTTCACATTTGCAGGTTCACTGGTCATATGGGATAGTAAATAAAAGTTTTTTGTTTATCTGCTTCATATTACCATCTTTGTCTTTTTCTACACTTGGGCAGTGGTGGCCTAGTGGTAAGGAAGGTCGCAGACTCAAGTCTGGCCTGGGTACCACTTTACATAGCTGCCTGCTGGTCCATGTGTGCACGTATGATGGGTTAAATGAAGGTCACTTTTCACTGCGGGGCACTGTGTGTGATTGAGTGTCTTCACAATGACAAAATAAGTCACGTTCACTTCATTAAACCTGTCGTTTACTACATTGATATCTCATTGATTACATTTTTCAGAAATGTTGGAAAATATGGTAAATTAAGGTCCCCAAGCATCAGCCTTTCTTACATGGCCATAGTAGGCAGATCTGCTTACTTTGACTTTCTTCTCTTGCTAAATTACTGTTTGAAGTCTAGAATTGTGCTCGTGTCATTCAAAGAAGTCATTAAAAACCTCGCAAAGTACAACATGCGGTAGAACATCGACGTCTCTAAGTGGCCTCTGATGAGAACCTCTCCTCTCCGCCACAGGCAGGTGGATCAGACCAGAGGCTGCTTACATCTTACAATTCCCATTTTTCTTTATGTCACAATACCTTCTCTTTCTTTTTCTCTCTCCCTCTCCCAAGCCATCTGGGTAATTAGGCAGAGTGCTGCGTGGGCTTGTAAAATGTGGCACTCTGCTGAGAGGACAGCATGGACACAGGTTGTCCACTCAATGCCGAAATGTTTACTTGGCAAAAACGGGCACTATTAATCTCCAAATTTCACTTGCCACGCAAGAAAGCCTGAGAAACGACAAAACGAGCAGCTATTATTACAATTCTGGACTGCCTTTTCTGAGACATGGGTTGAAGAACCAATTAAAAAGCAGGTCTGATGTAGTCCCACTTAAAATGAAGCTTCGAAAGTGAGAACCACATTTCTTAGGTTGACTGAATAAAGTTCCCTCGTCTCAGTTTCAGAAAGGAAGAAACGAAGGAAGCTTAAAAGCGATTACAAAACTACAGCTTGCCAAACCCAGTCAGACCCCATCCAGAGTCTGGTGACCAATGAAAAAATGGGGGGTAATGGGGGGGATGAGAGGTAAGCAGGTCAAATAAGAGTGCTGAACTGATCTCTGTGAGTCCAGACCACAGTAGATAAAAGGCAACTGTTCAAATTCACTCAGTTTTCCCCCTCACCTACAATGTATTAGCCTGTGTTTATGTGAACACACTCAGTCACACACAAAGGGCCTCAACAGTAAAATGTGACCTCTGCAATTAACCCATTACACATACACACGTGGAGCAGAAAGCAGCTATAAGAAGTGAGTGGGGAGCAGTGTACTGGGATGGTACCTAGCTCAGGTCGGGACTTGAACCTGCAACCTTCTGTTCAAAAGGGCAAGGTCCTTAACACTATTTGTTCAGTCATGTTTGCATCTGAGGTGTGCTTTTATATTTCTGCACTGGAGCTAAAATGGAGTATGCCCTGTGAGACAGTGGTGGTGTAATTGGTAGGGAGTTGCCCCTGTGACCCGAAGGTCGCCGGTTCGAATCCCAGAGATACATGGACCACTGAGGTACCCGTGAGCAAGGTGCCATGGGTTAAATGCAGAGGTCACTGTGTGCTGTTTTGTGTTCAAAATTACAAAATAATCACTTTCACTTTCTGCATCACACAAACTAACATCTTAAATCACACGCTTGTCTCAGACCACCTAGAGCTAAGTCATCTCAGATGTTCTTCCTTTAGTAAAAGTGACTAATTTGTCATTGTGAACGCACTCAATCACACACAAAGTGCGCAACGAAATGTGGCAGCTATGAGAAGTGCCCGTGGAGCAGTGTAGTGGGACGGTACCTTGCTCAAGGGTACCTCAGGGGTACCCGGATTGGGACTCGAACCTGCGACCTTCCGTTCAGGTCGGTCCTAACCACTAGGCCTCCACTGCCCTTTTTTGTACTACATGAAATGTTATTAAAATGGTTTAACAGTATTTAACAAAGCTCAGGGGGGTCCAGTGTCCAGAGTCCAACAGCTGTTAAGGCAACGTTTAGATGTTTGGCTGAGGGAAAAAGGAGATTTTGTTCCCACTTAAATGCACCAATGTTGCTTCACTTACAGCGTTTTTTGCAACTAGTTCAAGGTCTTCGTGCTTACCTATGGCCAAGGTCATGACCTTGAGCTTGTTGCGAACCAGTTTGACCACCATACTCTTCTGCAGTGGTGTGGAGCGGCAGCACAGCACTGATCTACAGCTCCGAGCCACGGCCAGGAACTTGTCCTCCAGACTCTTGTCCAGCGCGTACGCCAACGTGCGCCCATCAATCACCAAGCCCAGCCGGTGCACCAGGAAGGGGCTGGAGGGGGCCGAGGGGGCCAGAGAGCAGACAGGAGGAGCATGGAAGTGGACAGAAGTGTAGCCCTGCTGAAAAGCTCTGGGTGTGTGAGGGTCCGCTGAGGGGCTACAGAGAAATTTGGCCTGGATGTAGTGAAGACTTTCATCTAGTAATACAGCACAAGCCTCCTGAGGAATGCACAAACACACACACACACACACACACAAACAGAGAGATTAGAGCAAGGATGCTGTTTGAACCTTTAGGCACTGGACAACATCTGGCAGACAGATGTGATTAGATATCAAAAAAGGGAAAAACACCACCACTTTTACATTTCCAGTCAGACCACAGACATTTCCAATGAGCAGAAGCACTGCGTAAATGCCTCTGAGCCAGAGAGGATGCGACTGTGGTGTTGAAGGTACCAACTGCGATATATTGTGAAACTCTTGTGATGTAGATGTGTCATGGCTTTATTGAAATATAGGAATTTACACAGTGTTTATGTAAGAGAGAAACATTCATACATGCAGCGCTAAATTCTCAAAACCATGAGAGAGAAAAAAAAACCAAACAAACAAACAAAAAACAAACACAAAACCTCTCAACACACATCAGGCCATCTGCCTCAAGCTGATGTTGGAATCCTGAGTAAAAATTAAATTCATTCTATTCAATTCCTTTTTTTTTCTATAGCACTTTTTTTTTACAACTGATGCGGTCAAAAGCAGCTTTACAGAATTTGGGTCCAAGCCCCTATTGAGCAAGTCAATGGTGATATAGGCAAGGGGAAAAACTCCCTAAGCTGGAGGAAGATGCCTTAGGACAGACCAAGACTCAGTAGAAGAACAGATCCTCCTGTGGTCGACACCAGACGGCAATAACAAACAAAAACAAACCAAAAACAATCAGCAAAACACTGATCCTGAAGGTTCAGCACATGGTTATTAAATACTGAGCAAAAAACATCGTCTGTTGTGCCACACTGTACTGTGACGCTTGTACTACATTTCATGAAGTTGCTCCAAGTACTCAGGCCTAGCTGCTGTAACTGCTACATGGCTACTTGAGAATGAAGTATAATTGTCCCCCCCCACCCCCCACCCCAACGTGTTTAATCCACAAAAGGTTCAAAACAAACCTCCTGGAGTGGTCTTTCGTGCTCTCTGTACAGAGAAGGAAGGAAGGGTGGACTATCGTCGCAAGAGCTTGTTCAAAATCAATAGTTTGCTCTGCTGGGGACTTTCCCACTTTCAGCAGAACAGATACTTCTATGTAGTGAATATTATTTTAAAAAATGGAGGGGAAAACTGAAAAGCTTCCAGCATTTTTTAGAACATCTCCAGAACTGACATACTGCCTGCATCAAGGCCTGCTCCATGACACATGCAGTGGCATATTTGTTGAATGACACATTCAAATAGCTGGCCCCATCTCGATCATTGTCAAAACAGCTTTCTTTGTTGTGCCTTTCTGACCAATGTCTGGCAGGACAGGTTATGGAAAAGACTAAATTCCATGAGTCACGGAGACGAAAGACTGACATTTATAATTTGACTCCTTGTCGTCTCTGTAGATGCAGATGTAAGACCAAAAATGGAGTATTGGAACCTTAACCCACCAAGCAATCTATAATCACTGCCAGAGCTGATCATTACACAGTGTGGATTATGGAAAAAATGTGCCACTTTTTGGACAGTGTTAAGTACTTAAAAAAGGGAATAAAAAGCAAAAAGCACAATCTGACAGACTGCATACAACGGTGGCCTAGTGGTTAGGACCTTGCCCTTGTGAACTGAAGGTCACAGGTTCAAGTCCTGGCCCGGACACCACTGAGCAAGGTACTGTCCTGCTCCACTGCTCCACGGGCGATGTTGATAGCTGCCCACGCGTACATGTGTGATGGGTTCAATGCAGAGGTCACATTTTGTTGTGGTGCTTGAGTGAGTGTGTTCGCATTGACCAATCGTCTCTTTCACTATTTACTATATGACATACAAGGGATGACAACAATCTGTAGTTGCATTTGTTAAAGCAGAGGAACGAGAAAAGAGGTGGATGGGGAGTCAAGAGCTTAATGAATTATAAAGAATTAATCATTTCTTGCACCATTTTATCAATATTGCCAGCAGTCACAAGGACAGGATAAAACAAAAAAAGGTTAAGGAGAGGTGTGAAGGCCCAAGACTGCACCTGAGAGTCAGCATTAAGGGTGATGATCTCTTCTTCTGGGTCCAGCAGTTTGCAAGCATAAGCGATGTTGATGGCAGTTTCCTGTTTATCTCCCGTCAGCACCCAGATCTGTAGGCCTGCTTTCCTCAGAGACGCAATGGTCTCCGGCACACCGTCCTGCAGCCGGTCCTCTATACCAGTCGCCCCTGCACACACAGACACACACCTTCAGTTTAAAGCAGGATCTTTGATCTTTTTTGATCTTTTAATGAAAAGAGCAAGAATACACTCCTGTTCTCTAGAGAACACCCCCCATGTCATTGTAATGATCAGTAAATAATGAAATAATTGGGTAATTACATGTAAAAATTATAGCAAATCAATATTAATAAATAAAAACATTTGTTATTAATAAATCCTCCAATAAGTACTACTTGCATTTTTTCCCTTATTTTAATTTTCTGCTTTTTAAATTAATTATTAAAAACTGGACAAAGTTATCACAGTCGCAAAGCTATCCCAAATTATCTTTCATTTATCCATTTTCTAAACAGCTTCTTCCATTCTGGGGTGCAGGGAAGCTGGAGCCAATCCCAGCTGACTATGGGTCCAAGGCGGGGATTCACCCAGGACAGGAGTCCAACCCATCACAGCGTAACACAGACAGACAACCAATGACACACACACTCACTTTTGGGCAATTTAGAGCATTTAGTCAACCAATTGCAGCCTTTAGGCAGTGGAAGAAATCCCACACGAACATAGGGAGAGCTTGCAAACTCAACACACAAAGGCACCCATGACCCAGGACCTTCTCGCTGTAAGGCGACAGTGCTTACCACTGCACCAGTGTGCCTTCCTCCAATTTTTCTTTCTTTTTTTTTTTTAATAAAAACAAAACATATTTTTGTCAAGCAAAATAGCTATACATCAATTTCATTAACAGCTACAGACAATATGCTAAATAACGGTCAACATGTCATCATCAGATGGAACTGACCCACTAGGCTCGCCAGTTCTTAGGGGTCAGCAGAGGCACAAAGAAACTAGGTAAAAATGTAGAAATTGAAGGAAAAAAAAACTGCATCCATAAACATAAAAAAGCTTTAAACAAAGACGATCAACTTATTTAATTATGCCTAAAACAGACAAAATATATCTGCTCACAATTCAATAAACAAACATTAGCTTTTTGGCCTGATCTAGTTCACAGGTCATAAGAACTGGCATGAAACAAGGAGCCATATGCTGAGATGTTTCACCATATGTGAGAAAACCTTTTGATGAATTTATTCATTACCAAAGAGCTGGGTGTGATTATCTCTTACCTAACAGATGGAGGTCAGTCTCTAGTCGTAGTGCAGACTCAAACAGGAGCTCCTCTCTGCCCTGGATAGCAGTTTCTGCCTCTAGGTGGCGCCTCAACCAACCAGCATACTCTTCCTTACTGAGGACCTGAATCAGAAAACCATATACATGTGATTACTGTAGAGAGTTGTAGCCAATGACTATAAAGAGGTGGACAGCGCATCCGCTCTCAAAAGTGAAGCAACCAAATGTCTGGCACCCTAATGGTAGGGCACAGTAAAATATTCAGTAGAGTTACTCTTCCAGTGTTCGCTTCAGTCCAGCTGAACTTGGTTCAACACTTTAGTTATCAGTTCAACAAGAGACTGCGGTGTAACTCTGCCCATCCCCATGGGTTTCAATGAGAAAGTAGCTCATTTTCCACACCTTTCCATCTAAACTGGTCGTTTTCCCCAAGCAGATATCTGCACATTTTTTTTTTACATAGACAATTTGTTTTTCTACTGTATCATTAGATAGCGTGGTCATATCTGGGTCACTATTGGGCTTCCACTCTGGGTGGAGCTGGGAAAACAAAAAGCCAGTGGTGGCCTAGTGGTCAGGACATTCCCCTTGTGAACTGAAGGTTACAGATTTAAGTCCTGGCCTTGGGTGTGTTCACAATGACAAATGGTTACTTTCAGTTCACAAAACTTTAGCTACTAATCTAGCTCAAAGTTACAAGGGCTGAAATGATGATTTTCCAGGCTCTATTTGTCAGTAGTTTGTGTTCATATAGACAATAAGGTCACCCATACATAATTATATAGTGCTTCCACGCATCACCGAGCTTTTAGGCTTTAGCCGTCACCAGGCCAGGCCGATGAGCGTGGATCCAGTCCGGGTGAGGGCAGGGCATCAGTCATTGGATAGTTACTAACCCTAGACAGTAAGATCTCAGTGTTGGGTAAAAACCTTAAACTACTTCGACAAATATGTAGTGTAATCGATTTTCAAATACTAATTGATACTAAAACTTTGCTGAACACTGGGTGATGTTTCCATCAGGTTGAACATGCCAGGTACTGCTGCTGCAGGAGAAGGGTCTTCACGACCCATTTTAGTTGAGAGAAGCAAGAGTGCCACTTGGAAGAATTTTTCATGAGGCTAACGACCAGGGACAGCCCAAGGATATCGACAAACCTGAATGCAAAGAATGTGTGAGCTAGGCAGCTAATAAAATATATCCTGTCTGTATGCAAGGTTAATAGGACCCCCCCCCTCTCTGTAGTATCGAAAAGGATATTGAGTAGATTATCCTTGGTACTGGTATCGAGTTTGGAATTTTTGTATCATGGCAACACAATCAAATAAAATACAATAAAATACACAAAATGTATTTACTTTAAACGTTTTTTGAACATCAGCACTGTTATTCCCCCACAATGCACTTTGGGTTGAGAATATCAAATGGTTTCATTTCAGATTTTTTGGTCAAATATGAAGAAATGCAGCAATTCTGGGTGTAATTTCCATTCAAAAGGCACGAACTTCACAGCTTCCCTAGGGTTAAGTGGAGGAAAATGGACAAACCAAGCAGATGAATAAAGCTTTTCCTTGATTTCTCTCAACTCGTAACTGTGAGAATCCTCATGATAGTCCACTGTGAAGCCATATCAGGCAAGATCAAGGAAAGCAGACAAGATGAGAAAATTCCACTGGACGTGATGTGAAGAGAAAGCCTGAACTGCTCAGAAAAAGCTTGTTAATTTGGACAGAACGCATACAAGCAGTATGTGCCCGTCCATGTACCTGTTTTCTCGCAGTACAAAAGTAGATGTAATGTGGTGAGACGTTCTGTAGATTTCTGCATTAGCAGCTGTAGATGATAAAGTTCATGTGGACAATATTTTATCATTTAGCTTTTATCTGACTAAAAAAAGTGACCACACAAGCGAATGTGTAGAGTAGTCAAGCCTAAATGACTCTCCTGTGCCTACAGGTGCTGATCTATAGCCTCTGATTTGTAATTAGGGTCTATATACTGCAATGTACAGCAGGTATTTCTAGAAATTTCCAGCAAGCAGCAAAAAATGAAACTCAGTATGTAAAACTTCACTTCGTCGGTGCGTGATGTGCTCCATCTGGCTCCAAGCAGCTGTTCGGGCTAAAGGAATGTTTTGTGATTGGCGTGATGTGGTGCAGCAGTAGGGAGAACAGCTTAGATCTGAAAGGAGTTTCCTTACTTACAATAAGTGGAGCTCTGAACAAATGTCTTGAATAATCACTGATGAAGAAGTGTCCGTTTCAGCAGAACCCATAGAGGAGCTCTCTACGAGTACTCTCTCTGTTTAGCACAGGCAAACATCTGCTTTACACATTCCATTTATTTTCCATTTATTATCACTCCCCCACTCTCAGTTTTTATTCCTTAAATCTATTTGCCAGTGCCAGTGTCTCACATTCTGGCTGAAACTGAAAACGATCAACAGCAGATATGTTTAGGGAAGCAGTAGGAACTGGACCCAGAAATCCTGCCGCTTTCAATGAGGACAAGCTGAGGTCAATCAGGTTGCTGACTGATTGGATTCTTGTGGGCTGGGTAGTGGGAATGTTTAAGATTGCCCAGGTTTCTGGGTAATGCAAATCTCCAGAACACACTGAAAAGAACTGTACTGGTTGTACAAAACTGCATTTGAATAAACTGACATTTTTTTTTAATGTGTTGCTGGGATCAAGCATTATAGTACAATTTGGCCACATCATGAAAATAAGACTTGCTTGGATAGCCATTTGTGCAAAATATTATTGTAAAATTAAGCCAACAGTAAAAGCAAAAGAGTGAAAATATGAAGCTGAAAATCATCATCATGATCATAATCAAATAAAAGCAAAAATAAATACACAAAAAAAGAAAAAGCAATGAAGTAAATACAAAAATAAAAGCAGGTTATAAAAACAATTAATTCAAGAATAATAGAGATAAAATATCTATAGCTTTAGTTTTGGTTAATTAAAGCGGCAGAACATTTGAATGAAAACATTAAACCATAGGGCATATTTATTACTATTAATTTCAATAATAATAATAATAATAATATCATCATTCTTCAGAATATTAGCAGCAGCAGCTTCTACTTCACACAGTGTTCATTTTTAAGCTGTAAATTACTGGTTGAGCTTGTAAAATAATGATAAAATCCCATATTTCTAAAGAGGACAGGGCCTTAAAGTAAGCCGAAGTGATTCAGATGCGTCTGAGACACTAAAATGAACAGAAGTGAGTGAAGAGCTTCTCTCAAGTTTTCCTTTTGTGTTTCAGCAGCAAACATTCTGTGGCAAACTAAAAATCCTGTGGGCCTGAAGACCATGCTGTACACTGAAGGGTAAATTACAGTGCAATCATTTGGAATTATGACTATAAGAGCAGAACAGACATGACATTTTATGACCAATGACAGAAATACATTTTCATAACCAATAAAACGGCTGTATGAGAGAAGTGTTCGACCTGTGTGTTCCAGTGAAGGAGGGGAGGTATAATACTCTTAATTTGCAGCCTTACAGCTCCAGTGCAAAAGAAAACTCTGAACACTTCTACATTTGGAGGAAGGGGATTTTTTTTATTGAATGTATCGAATTTATTTTAGGAAATAAAATATGAATTTGTTAAAATTCTTTATTTAATAAACCTAAGGGACCAAGAAATGCATCATGTGTCAACACTGAATCTGCAAACTGATGACAGCAGATTAGACGGACCTTTTTGCATGTGCACGGTCTTGCCGTAGCCACTCATGAGGGTTTAAAGGAAAAGCGGAAAACCTCTCTGAGCGACTTCCTGCCTTTCAAAAACAAGGCGATGGTGTGGACAGAATGCTAGCTGAAAAACAGCACCAGACGGTCCACAAGAGCATGTGAAACTTGGAGGGAAAAAAAAAAAAAAAAAAAAAAAAAAAAAAAAAAAAAAAAACCCTCCCCCCCCCCCCCCCCCCCACACCTCCCCCCC
>JBBPDA010000105.1:17381082-17407750 GCA_037974385.1 Arnoldichthys spilopterus | reverse complement strand
CCCGGGCCGGGACTCGAACCTGCGACCTTCAGGTCCCAAAGGCAGCGTCCTAACCACTAGGCCACCACTGCCCACTATGTGTGTAGTTAAAAAGGAGTCACATGACTGTTGAAGCTAAAAGAGCAGAAATGCCTAAGAATGATGTAAACTGAATGCAATTTCAAATTAAAATTGATTCTTAGAACAAAATCTCTGATAAGAGGTCAGTATACTACGAAGGCCCAACTACATCATCTTGCTTCTGTACATACATTTCATTTGAATGTCATCTGAATACTGCCCTGTATCCAATCCAGATTGCCTCAGACTTGCACTTCATGCAGACTCTTTTTCCTCCCTTTCTAGTTTAAAAGCAGCAACAGCAGAAGATCTGTTTTTTCAATGAAATTGTGTTTTTACTGCTGTACCAGAGAAGAGTCTCCTTTACATATTGTTAGCACACTACAGAGGCAGATTAGCAACTACCACACTAACAGGATCACTACAGGAAGTGGCAGTGAGATGTGATTGGACATTACTAATGAAAAATGGGGAAAAAACAACATGAAGGAAGTTCAGTTTCAACAGACACAAGACACGTGTCTAGTGCAACTAGTGTGGCCTGAAGCACTATTGATGCGTATTGTTCCCTCAGATGGACGACTAAAACAAATCTCTTCAAATATTGTTTTCTGAGCTGAGTATTCAGGCCTGTACGTAATTTGGGCCAGCTTTAGAAAACAGACACACTAAAGGTTTGAGGACATCTTGCTTTCTTTTGAAACTTTGGCTAATGTTGGATTTTCACAGTTACTTTCTAACAAAGTTAGGAAATTCCTGCAAAGATTCTCACAAAAAAGTCAGTTTGATCATTCTCAGAACACTGGGGCAGTGTAATGTTTATGGAGCTGCCCCTTATTCCGTTGTGGTGCACTGTGTGCTGTGCTGTGGTGTGTTCACAATGACGTCACATGAGGAGTAGGTTTTTCCTAAAAGTCATCTATGTACTGACATCACAACAAGGGTGTGGCGCCCCCCCAACTTTTGACAAGCACTTCATTTCAAGCACTGCCGCAGTGAAGCCCATCTCCTACCTGCTGAAGGAGGCCTGATGAGGTCCATGATGACAGAGTCGGCTCCTTTGGTGTAGACCGTGATCTGCTCTGTAAGCGGGTGACGCACCACCACAGACATCCTCTTCCTGGTGGAATCAAAGCCAAGCGTGTGGAGAAGCTCGAAGGTCAGCTTGCCCAGGTGTGGCAGCTCAACGGTCACCTGGTCAGGTAGTCGGCCCACTAGCGAGCACTTATACGCACGGGCAGCGTACACCAGAGCCGCCTCATCTGGAGATTCCGCCTCGTAACGAAGCTCACACTCATCGGGCCTGGCTGCCTTGGCCTGATCATAGTTGGGCGGAACGGGGCTGAAAGCCTGCTGGAGCCGCTGGCCGGAGAGGTTCTCCTCGTCCAGTTTGGTGAGGGTGCTCTCGGCAGAGGGTGACGACAGCATGCTGGAGCAGGCGCGCTGGGAGGACGAGCGGTTGGTGGCAAGGCTGGACGAACTGCTGCTGTTGGAGCCGGAGGTCAGACGGCTCGGGGTGAAGCGCTTGATGAAGTCTTCGATGGTCTTCACTGGAGACTTCAGCTCGAAACGGCGCACCTAGGTAAGGCAAAGACGTCATCAACATGTAATATGGAACATTAATGCAGGGCGGTGACATCAACAAGAGGTTGAATTTGTATATCGGTTTTCACAATCCGAAGGTCATGCGTTCATACACACACACATCCCAAAAAAATCTCTAGTTCAGATTTCAAGGTTCAAAGGGGAAGAACAATCACAGAGAGACTGAGGAAGGGCTTTAGGTGCTATGGCACTGAAGGACCTGCCTCCAGTAGCAGAAAGTCTTGTGTGAGGGACAAACTGAATATTACTACCACAAGACCCGAGAGAGTGAGCAGAGGAGTAAGGCATTAGGAGATCAGAGCGGTAGGGAGAAGTTCGATCATGAAGAGCTTTGAAAGTTGGATGGAGTTGGAAGAAGGATGGGGATGATGTGAGCAGCGTGTTTTGAAGGAGTCAGGACCCACACAGCAAAATTTTTAAATGTACTGACGTTTTTAAAATGATAAATATGATATAATTACACACTACTATAAAAAATTTGTTGTGGTTAGGACCTTGCCCTTGTGAACAGAAGGTACAAGTCTTGAGCAAGGTACTGTACCGATCCACTGCTCCCCGGGTGCTTCTCATAGCTGCCTGATGCTCCATGTGTGCACATGCGATGGGTTAAATGTAGTGGTCACATGTTGCGATGCACTGTGTGTGATTGTGTTCACAGTGACAAAATAAGTAAAAAAATCAGCATTTCCATCCCCAGTCAGGCATTTGAGTGATTTTTTTTTTTCCATGTTATATGGGTAGCGGTGGCCTAGTGGTTAGAACATTGAAGGTCACAGGTTCGAGTCCTGGCCAGGTCACCACCTGGGTGCTGTTGATGGCTGTCTGCTGCTCCATGTGTGCATGTGTGATGGGTTAAATGCAGAGGTCACATTTTGTTGTGGTGCTTGAGTGTGTTTACAATGACAGTCACTTTCACTTCACTTAGAATATTTGAATATTTAACAACATTAAACTGTGGCTGCAACTATTGAATATTTTAATGTAGAGTACTTCCACAAACACTGGATAAAAAGGAATCCTCACCGCACACGACCCTTTGACAAGAACTCTCTGAGCGTGATAACTAGCCATGAAGTGACAGGTAAACAGAAGTGGTAATATTCTGCCTGGAGCAAATGTCCCACACCCTTTTTTGAATACAGAGGTCAATACTGAACACAATGCACATGAGAAAATGAAGCTTTGTTGTGATATAAAAGAAGCAATCTCTCAGGAGATCCAAACCCCTGACTGACAGCTCTGGCCAAGCAGGTGGCTGAAAGCAGTTCAGCAACATTCATATCTCACCTGAATAATAGAATGTGCTTCTGCTGTACTTAAGACACACCTACGCTGATTTCATAGTTGAGCCTTTTCAGTTAAGGGGAGGGATCGTGTCAAACAGTGTGATGATTTACATTCCATACAAACCCATTCAGACCATACCTCCTGAACCCTTCCACTACAGACACTCCCTCTGCTAATACCACTGCCAGAAGACCTCCATGAAGTTATCACCTTGCACATGAACTCCAAAGCATAATTTACATTACACGGTTCCACTGGATCTTGGAACCTGAAGAGTTTTTGATTAGTTTTGAGCACTCTGGTCCAAAAAGTGTTTGAGCACATGAATAATTACATACACTTCTTTTTCTAAGTGGTTCAGCAGTTCAACAAAATAAACAGTAGGAAAGGTCTGCCTTTGAGTTCCTACTCCTGCTGGAAGTGGGATGATCTGGCTGGGCCTTCTACTAAACAGAGTGCACTTCGTTGGGCATGGAGAGAAGCTATTTGAACCAACAAGCAAAGCACTGAAGATACAAAAGGTGCAGCTATAGAACAGCAACACCAGGCATACAAACAGTAAAAACAATAGTGACACAGAAGTAAAAAGAAAAGCTCAGGGAAGCTTGGGCTTGGAGATAATTTTAGTTTTTTTTTATCTTTTATAGGAGTGTAACAATGAATCGATCTGTATTGGTGTATCAACCAATATAGTGCATGATCTGATGTGTTGATGTGGCACTTAAAAATCAAGGTATTATATCTGTATTGATGCATTGACCAGAAAAAAAGCACACAATTCAATGCATCAGTGTGACCCATAAAAATCAAAGTGTGTGTTTGAAACTCCAGTTTATTTCACTTCATTTTACTGTAAGCAGTGTTTTGTACAGAGCCGCTGTTTTACTTTATGACTACTGCTGTATTTGACCTTCAATAATATCAAATTTTCACATTATAATAGGTCTGCATGTGAGAGTTGGTGAAAATGAAGCAGATTGTGGGAAATTTCAGCATATTTCATACTGAACATAGAACCTAGTATCAAACCAAATCAACCGAATCTCATTAAATCACATCGCTGCAAATTCTAAGGTGTTGAAAGAGTGTCTGATCATTGGATAAAATAATCGAATCGCACCGTGATGAAACTTGTGAACTACACCCCTGATTTTAAACATCATTCTAATACCCAAACAAGAAAATATTTTAGATGGTTATGACAAAAACACAAAAAGGTCTGACATTCATCTACAGTGTGCAGCCATCTGAAGAGCTCATCTACACGTGACTGTTCAGCTGATTTGTCTTGGACAGTAGCCCCTTACAGGCTGACCTTAGGAACCATACCCTACATAACGCTCACTCTACAAATCTCTCATTCTCTTTCAAATAGTTTTATATGGGCCCACCTAAATATCCCCACATAGCTTACCATGCTAGATCAGCTGATGGGGACCTGATTCTCTGCCATTCATCAAACATTAAAAATATGAAGATTACAAACAGTGATTTCATTTTTAAAATCACTTATTAGCTACACATCTTACTCCTAAACCACATCTAGTAAACACTAAGCGGAGTTTGGTGTCTCTATATTTGATTAAACATCCTTATTTTGTCAGACAGTGGTGGCCTAGTGGTTAGGACATTGCCTTTGGGTCCTGAAGGTCACAGGTTCAAGGGCCTGGCCCAGGCACTACTTAGGTTCCCTTGAGCAAGGTCCTGTCCCACTACACTGCTCCCTGGGCACTGTTGATAGCTGCCTGCTGCTCCATGTGTAATTGGTCAAATGTAAAGGTTGTTTCGTTGAGGTGCTTGAGTGTTTTCACAATGACAAATAGTCAATTTCCCTAATTTCAACAGCTCTATGCACAAACTGCTCACTTGCTGCTCCTGAACGTAATGGGATTGTGGCAGTGGGGTTTTAAGCAGGAGGAACACAGGTCATTAAGGAAACTCTGAAAAAGACAACACCAGCATGTAAACAGCGTAGCCATTCGAAGTAACCGCATCAGGCTAACGGTCATGTTCAGGTTACTGTCCTGGCATCAGACTGTGGGGCTAAATGTGGTATGTGGGAAGTGGTGGCCTAGTGGTTAGGACCTTGTCCTTCAGAACTGAAAGTCACAGGTTTAAGTCCCGACCTGGGTACCACTGAGGTGTCCTTGAGCAAGGTACCATCCCCTACACTGCTCCCAGGGCTTTTCTCATAACTGCCTGGTTCTAATGCACTTTGTGTGTGATCGAGTGTGACTTTCGCTTTTCACTTTAACAGCTGCACACCCATCTCCACATTCCAATCTGCCACAGGAAAACAACTTACCTCCACAATACACAGACTAAAGTATCATGCAAAACTCAAGTAAGCATACGTAGCACCTATTAAAACACCAGACAAACAACAACAACAACAACAACAACAACAACAACAACAAAAACAACATACCCTGCCGTTATGGGCCACAGGGATTACACAAATACTGTGCTGAGAGTGGACCTCAGAGAGAACTTAAACACAAAAATGTATAGGGACAGACAGGTGGAGCTATACATTACTGTTCTATGAAAAACACTCAATGTTCATTCATCATTTTGGTGATTAAGTTATTACAGATAAATGCTGTTGTGGTACTGGAACAACAACCACAGACACTGTGTAATGTAGATGACTCATCGTTACACGCCTGCAGGGATTAAAACTCACTATTATTTGTGTACAACGTATTGGAAAACTATTCAATGCGTCACAAAATCTCATAGTGGTTTAATCTAACTGTTTCAAAAAGATCAGAAATACACTGAATACACACGTGTACCACTGTTTATAGAGTAGTGGAACACAGACAGACACCATGCCCGTTTTTACCTGGGTTAGAAATTGATGTAAATCAAGTTTCATCACGATTCAGTCTGATCTGTTTGTTGTAACCAATAATCTGATACATTTTCAATCCCTTCAAATTTGCATTGACGCGATTCCATTCAACACTGGTGTCTGCAGTCGGTATGAAATATGATGAAATTTCACACAATCTGATACGCTTCCATGATCTCACACATGCGAACAAATTATAAATGTGAACATTTTATTATTAAAGTGTAAATGCAGCAGTGTGGTCATAAGCAAGATCAGCGTGAAGTGAAATTAACTGTGGAGGGAACACACTTTGATTTATATGGGTCACACTGATGCATAGAATTGCGCACTTTTTTGTGGTCAATGCATCAATACAGATCGATTCATCTTCAGGTACCAATGAGTAACAGTTCTGAATTTAACCTTGCTCACCTTCTGTCGAGGCTGGTTGGGCGAGGACACGACCACCGTGTTGCAGATGGTGAGAGCAATGAAGAAGTCAAAGACGTCACACAGGTCAGGGGGGATCTGGCTGAGGAGCTGACTGTGGAAGCGCATGAACTCCATCTGACTGCCACAGTCGTTCACTTTATCCAGTAGCTGAGGATCTGGAGTGATGTCTTTTTCCTGCGGCAGCCAAACAAACAGCAAACAGCGTTTGATCCAGCAACTTCCTACACAAAGGTGAGAATATTCCTGGATATCTCTGCCTATTTCATCTAAGACTGTACACATTATGTTTCCTATAGTCTGAAATGCTTAAATGGACTGTACTGGCGTTACACAGCATACTATAGTAGTGACAGAGAGATAAAATATTTTCTATTAAAAACACAATGTTACACAGTTTTTGTTCTAAGTGTTACACTAAAGCCAATGTAAAAACAGCGCTGTTCATCAGAAACTTTGATTTTATGACCACAGCCCACAAAAGTTTCAATTGTAGTGGAAAAACAGGCGAATTACCATTTCTGAACAGTCCCAGAAAGATCTAGAAAGTTCTAAAAGATTCCAAAAAGTTCCATAAAATTCTGGACAATTCTAGAAACTTCTGCACAGTTCTCACAGTTCCAGAATATTCTGGAAGTCTACTTATTTAAAGTGGATGGCATATGTTCTAGGCATTACATTTTAAAATGTCATAGTTCTGACCACAGAAGCAAAGGTTTTGTGGAACAACAGCCATTTTTTATTGATTTTAGGCATAAAGGACTGAAAACACACTTTGTATCCAGGAACAAAAATGAAATAGAACTTTATGACATAGTGTTATTAGCAATTAATGAATTCACTATTATATGTGAATATTACGTGTTTGTGTTTATTCAACTGAGCAGCGATGTTCCCAAAGTTGCCATGTCTAATTCACAGGAACGTTATCCTGCTTTTATTAACGAGCATTAAGGTCGGTTAGTCTCTGAGGGGACGCATGTGTGCATGGACTGACCATAGGGCTGCTGAAGGCAGTGTGTTTGGACAGAATGCTGGCTCTCTTGGCCTCGGCGCGGCTCCCTGTGCGGCGGTGGGATTTGGTGCTCTGAGAACGTAGGACCACTTTGCCGCTGTGCTGGCTGCACAAGCTCTCTCTTCGTGGCAGAGTTCCACCATGAGACAGGCACTCCTCCTCTTCAGAGTCCACCTCCTGGTACATAGCGAGCCTCCTTGCTGCAGGGTTGACAGAGTTACAGCGGGAGGTGGTTACTGGGTAGCAAAATTCTATTACATATATTATCTATTTAACGTCCATTTAAAGTCAAGTACTTGTTGGTGGGCAATAAGCTGTTATTACTGGGTTACCCTTGCAGTTCCAGTGCTAAAACCAGTGAGTTGACTAATAGTGAAATAAGGCAAAATTACTCCTCTATACAGGAACACAGCATTCAGACAACAGTAGAAACACAGAGTACCTAAACAGACTGAACAGCGTTAACATGTCCTCACCGTTGGCATCGTGCGAGTACTCCACTCCTGCCACGGTGCAGCGGCGGAACACCATCTTGTTTTCAGTGAGCGTGCCGGTCTTATCAGAGAAGATATACTGCATCTGGCCCAGGTCCTCAGTGATGTTCAGTGCTCTGCACTGCAGGTGCGAGTCGGTCTCCTCATCATACAGCTCCATGTCCTGATGGATGAAGAACACTTGGCAGATCTTTACTATCTCAATGGAGACGAAGAGGGAGATCGGGATCAGGACCTGAGGATGAGGAAGATCAGAAAAGAAAGGACGACAGGGTGATTTGGTAACTTAAACCTGCTCAATGTCTATTAACATTAATTATGTTTAAAAATAGCTTCTACTATTTAAGAAAAGCTTCTACTAGTCTGAAGGTATATGAAGAGAACAGAAAACAGTAGAAGGCAGTGACTCACTAACTAATGAGAAAGATCACATATAGTAAATAAAATGTAAATAATCATTCAATATTGAAAATACAGAAAATCATATTTAAAGGCATTTTCACAATCTACTTCATGTATCACAATATTGAATATTTGTATGGTTTGAAGTTGGAATGGACTCCGTGAGTCAGCAATTTTCAGACATTTGTTTAAAAGGGTTCAAATTTTTTTAAATTATAGAATTAAACATTTTAAATATTTATTTCAAATTATTAAACATATAAATTATAATTATATAATTAGAAATAATGTTCTCATATTTACTATAATATTACTAAAATAAATATTTTTTGTTCAACATTTAAAAACTATTTAGAAGAAACTGTAGCAAAAAATAAAGTGAATAAACAAACAACAATTAATTAAAAAATGTATATAATTAAGTTTACAACCAATCAGTTACCTGCTACTAAGTCCTAACTATACACTGGTTGTTGTTTACAGGCTCACTATAGTTGGTTTTTATGATAGTTCGTCATTGTTTTAGAAATACTGATAATCTTGATTCACTCAGAAAAGTGTTTCCTTATGTAATTTCTTAGGATTATGATCATATTGCCCACCCTTAATATCAGATTTCCTTTGTGTCTTAGTACTGCCCAAGGAAACAAACTGTAAATCACAGTATAATATGAAAATGTTGTCTAGCTACACTGCATCAGGCCCTTCACATGAGACGTAAAGAGCAATGATATCCCTCTAGAATACATAACCTAATCAGATATGGGCTCATGGAAGAAACAAATTGTTTACCATCTATTACACAGCAGATTCACCACTTATCTTAAATTTAATAGCATCCCAGAACATATCACCCCACTGGACATCCTGGGTATTTACTCCACCTTATTTATACTGAAAGGCCTGAATACACAATTACACCATTATCGCTATTCACCTGAAACACTATGATCATGGTGAGGAAGAGATATATGGCCGAGACCACAGGAGATAAATCTGTTCCCTCAGGACTCAGGACGTCAAACACGGGCCGCTTATCTCCATACTGAAACATCCACAGGCCGTGACCTACAGAAACAAGACAAAAAGGGGAAAACGCTGAATGTTACAAAAATGAGAACGTGATTCCAGGTGAACATGCAGCACAATTCTTACTGAACAGGACATCAACCCATAGACATCAGTCATCACTGCCCATAACAAAAGCATACGACTCATTTCTCAGGAGTAATTTGACTGATACAAGTGGAGAAGTTCGGTCAAAGGAGTGGATCCTAAACTCAATGCCACATTCACATTCAGAGGTAGAAGATTTTTTATTCATTTCTGGATTTTCCTGTGCATGAAAATATATCTGTGTAATATCAAATCAAACAGAAAAAGTTGAGACCTGCACCAGCCCAGTATAGAAGGCAAATCAAATGTAACTTTGTAATTCGCTATGGAAGTAGTCGAGTCAAGTCGGCTTTTATTGTCATTTCAGCCACATGCAGTTCACACAGTACACGGTGAAACGAAACAACGTTCCTCCAGGACCATGGTGCTACATGAAACACAGGACCACAAACTACACAACTAACAACATTGTGTGCAAAGATGTGCGAACACTGCAGGACAGTGCAAAGACAGTGCGAAGACAGAGAGGTACAAACAAAGACAGTGCAACAGTGACCAGTGCACAGTTATGGGACCACCAGGTGCAAAGTGGCAGGATGTGCAAAAATACAATAATGTGCATTGTAAACAATGACACAGGGGGCAGGAAGAATGTAGCAGCATAAGATCAATATGTTATCATGTAATTATAACTAAACAGTTCCTCTGATGTAAGAGAAAAGTTACTACTGACAAGAGTTAAAAAATACTTTTCAGACAGAAACTTGTTTAAAGACACTGAAACTATAAACCACTACTTGCATCAGAATAGCTGCACACATTACCAAAGTTCCCACAACACACAAAAACGAACACACAAATTTTCACTTTCATAAGCTCTCTCTACAACACAGAGAGGCAGATTTCTGAAGGCAAGGAAAGTCCCTAAATGCTCCGTACCGATTGCTGAGAACAGACACATGACCAGCAGGATGATGACACACCAGAAGACATCCACGTTCATCTGACGCTCCAGTTTGCTGCGTTTGTAGCGTGGGCCGTTGTTGTTCAGCATGGCTTTGGTCTCATGACCTGGGAAACACAATGAGCATAGACCTTAAACTTTCACCAGCCACAAAATAGCTCATATATAGTTTGGGGGTCGTTTCAACTGTTGTTGAGCAAGAGGAACATCTACATCAAGACTCTTTTCAGTCCTGGCTCCCCAGTGGTGGAATGAACTTCCTCTGGTCATTAGAACTTTCGAGTCCCTTGTGGTCATCGATGACTTAAAACGCACTTCCTCAAGGAGTATCTTGAAAACTAATCAGCCTCATATTTATTGCGCATATATTGCGGTTGTCTATTTATTGTTTACTCATATACTTGGCAGTGTTTGTTATGGTGGTTGTTATGTTATATCTCAGTAGAACGTCAGCTGTTGATTGGTTCAACCCTACAGACAGAAGAACAGACATGGACTACAAAGCACTGTTGTTCGTCGCTCTGGATAAGAGCGTCTGCTAAATGCTGTAAATGTAAATGTTTCCTAAAAGTTGAGAGGATGGAGAACACCTGCACCTAACATGCAAAAATGTATCCACAGCTTCTCTGAGCAGGTCAAATGCCCAAGCAAGACATATTGTGTCTGAAGTTTGCTTTTTTTTTTTACATTTTTTCCTGGAGCAGTCAGGCTAACAGAGCTAACAAGTAATGGAAAGCCCCAGTCAGCATTGTGCAAACAGCATGCTTAAATCATCACACACTTGCCTAAAACGGCGTTGAGCAATCAGACTTGACTATGAGGTTTCTGGCACTACACAGTTGTTTGTGCACAGTAAAAACAGCAGAGGCAATAATCTTAAAGACTGATTTTATCTTTATACATTTGTTTATTTTATCCAAACATGCTGAATAAGTCTGAGTAAAATTCAATCACCTTAAGGGGTGAGAACATCACTTGTACACTTGTGCTTAAATTCATCAATAACACAGCCCACAAACATTTTTAATTTATAGTGGCAAAACATGTACATTTTTATCTTTTCTGGACAATAAGAAAATTCTAAAAGATTCCAGAAAGTTCTAGAAAATTTTGGACAATTCTAGAAACTTCTGGACAGTTCTCACAGTTCCAGAAAATGCTGGAAGTCTCCTTAGCCTTTAAATTGAATGGAAAAGGTTCTTGAAAACAGATAAAAGTCAAAATGTCATTATCCTGACCACAGAAGCAAGGTTTGGGACAATAGACATTTTCTATTTATTTCAGGCATAAGGGATTGGGAAAATCTACACAGTGATGTTCAATAAACATAATATTATGGACACTTAAAAAAATGCCATCACTTAGTCAAAAAAGTACAGGTTTGATTTTTTTTTTTTTTAATTTGATCTTTTAAGAGATACAGAGTAGCTCTGATTTCATAATGTCCCACTGCAGGCACATGTTAATATCCAAGCTTTATGTGATGTTTGTAGAGCTGTTTATTGTATTATTGGTCTGTGCACCTTCACAAATTTCAGTAAAGGGTCTAGCACCCAAACTATCTAATATTCAAAGGAATTTGCTGTCCAATTCTATAAAAACAGGAATATGTATAATCATCAGTATGTTACTGGTATTAAAAATGACACTAGTAGTATTCAGAATTACATGTACACATATCTTTATTTAAAAAAAAAAAAAAAAGGGGGGGGGTAGTATCCTAGTTGTTAGGGACTTGTCCATGTGATCAGAGGGTCACAGGTTCAAGTTCTGGCCCGGGTACCACTGAGTTACACTTAAGCAAGGTATCGTCTTGCTACACTACTCCCAGCGTGTTAAGAGCTGACTGCTGCTCCACGTGTGGAAGAATTAAATGCAGAGGTCACATTTTGTTGTGGTGCACTTGTGTGATGGGGTGTGTTCACAATGACAAATAGTCACTTTAACTTCCTGCAGCATTGGTTTTCCACAGTATAACACATATATTGTAAACCATGACAAAAGTTTGGTTAATTTTTAGGTTGGTACATTTTTCTACCCAGTAAGACTGTTCAAAGTGGACATGGTGGTTCGGTACCTGCATAGATGACGATCCCCACAGCCTCCTCTGTATTGCGGATGGTGCATCCTCTGAGCAGCAGGTTGTCTTTGTACAGCCCATCTCGCCTCCCATTGCGATGGATTCTGACAAAGAGGTCAGACACATTCATCTGGTTCACATCAACCCGTAAACATGCCCATGATGGCACTCTGTCTTTCTCAATGACCTTCTACAACGTCAGCATTTACTAGTAGGTAGTTGCATTAGAGTCAATGAAGGCATTTTCATTTCATCATTGAGATCAGCTGTCAACATCAGTGACTGAGCCCAGCGGAGACTCATTTCAGTACACGGCCCAATGTGCCCAGCACATCGATCCATCACGGCTTACATCAGGCAGCACTTCTCCTGTTGGAGCCCTTATCTCAGCACAAAGCCACTCTGATAGAGAAGCACTGACCTCGCTAAACAACTCTGCTTGTACAGGTAAGGCCTGAAGCCATACGGGAGCGCTCAAGACACTAAAGATATTCAGCCACTGCAGCACTTTTGAACAACTCCCACAGCTCCACTTTTAAAGAATGCTGAAGAGAAGTTGAGAAAGATCGAGAGCTAAATGAGGATGACCGTGTGGCAGTGGATGTTGCCTTAAAGCGGTAGTTCTGCAAAAAGTAAGATTTGCACAAGATCTTCCCATTACTTGTAATGTGGTCTTTCTGCACTGGTGATATAAGCCTGATATACTAACAAGTAATGGAAACTTGTATCATCATGTAGGCAGTGGTGGTTAAGGACTTTCTCATGTGATCAGAGAATCACAGGGTCAATTTCCATCCCAGACACCAATAAGGTGGTACCCTGATCATGGTCTAGTCCCAATCTACTGCTCCCTGTTAGGTGCTACACTGTTGATGGTGGCCGCAGCTCCATGTGATGATGTGTTAAATGCAAAGATCACATTTCATTATGAAAATGAGTTATTGCCACTGTGAACACACCACAGCACAGCATACAGTGCACCACATCAAAAGGTTACCTTCTGTGTAGTAGCAGTGGGCAGCTGATATAGGCAGCACCCAAAAGCAGTACATGGTACTTGAACCAGCAACCTTCAAGTCACATTTGGTGTAATGGTTCAACTCCCCAACAATTACACCACCACTGCCCTTTGTCTGATGGGGTGTGTTCACAATGACCAACAGACCCTTCACTTCATCAGTTAGCACTGTTTAAAATGACAAACATTTGCCTCAAACTAAGGATGAGTTAGTGTCTGAACATACGGTAAACCAGATAAAATGTTTGAATTGCAAATTAGCATTCTAACGTTATATATGCTAACACTGAAGAACCATGAGATACCTGCACACCATCTTCCTCCAGAGGGCGGAGTAGTGCTTATTTCCTATGTTGAGGAGGTTATTTTCTATAGAGTCCAAAGAAAGAAGAAATGCTACTATTGTTTACTAAGGCGATCACACATTGACTGAGCTCCATTCTACACCACAGAAGGATCAGTAGCTCTGGATATCATGTAGCACAAAGCTAAGTTAATGCAGAACTCTAAACGTGTACATTCAAAGACGTAAAATTCGACATTTGGTGAACTCCTCATTTTGTACCAACTAAAAGCTTAAAGCTCAGTATTCAGCTAAAATGTTACAATAAATCTGAAATTACAATACCAAGTATTAAGCTGATACAGTTGGCGATACTGTGGCGTGTCCCAGAAGGCACCCGGTCACATTTACTGAAGTCTTACCCAGTCATTCAGGATTTCTTGGCCAGCATTTCTGGTTTCTAAAGTGTTTAGGAAGAATATAACTTCAGATCACAATCTGGCTCTGTTCATCTGAACTGATTCTGCAAAACCGGTGTCAACAGGTCCTGATGATTGGTATGGTTGCTGCTAAGAAAATTATACTCTTAAAAATGGAAATTTACAAAACACATCATGCTTTAAGCGGCAGCTGAATGAGATACTTTTTAATAATTCCAGTGGAGCAGTTGGGTTCTAAGGATCAGAAATCTTAAAAAGCTTTTGGGAAAATATGGGTTGCCTTTCTTGATTTTTTTTTTTAAGGGCGACTTAGTTTGTTGCCAGTCCCTGGCTGTAATGCCATGTTTGCCTGACAGCCGTTCTTTTTTCTGCTTCTTTTTTCTCCACTCTGCTTGTTTACCTTTTCTTGTGCAAAGTTTGATATAGCATATGGTTTATTTTGTTGGCTTTCACTGTTGTAGTATGTACTTTGAATCTTGAAGAAAAAAAAAACAAAAAAACAACAGATGTGTAGTATCCTGTATCATGTCAAGTGAATCTATTTATTTATTTATTTATTTTTCACAAATAAATTTGACTTTTTTCCCCAAATGACCACATTAACGTGGTTAGTGATCTTAAACAGAGTCTTTACTCCATTTAATATTTTACTGAACCATCACTTTGATCCATGAAGACCGACCCCCGATACGAAGGCTGTGTCTGAGTGGACCACCAGCTAAGTTCAAACGGCCTGCGGGATCAGAGCTTTGATAAAAGCGGCGGCAGATGCAAATTGAACTGTTGCTGCATGAGAACAGAGTATTTCACACCTGTGGAGGGTGGAAGCTCTAACGCCAGCCCTAATCTTAAGGCTTAACGATGGATTACATCTCTGTTAGTTAAATCGCCCTACTCTCTGCTTTTGCTGAGCTTTTGTCTTCTCTTAATCACAGCCAGGCTTCCTTGGTGTTTCACCCAGAGAGGTGCGTTTATCACTGAGCTCTGCTGCAGTACAGATTAATAAGGGTGTCCATGCCAAGTGTTTGGACCTGCACATGGTTTAACCCCATCACGAACACAGACCCCTACTAAGAGCATGGTTAGGGGCAGAACTCTTGTTAGTTTTAAGACTACACACACACACCTTACATTCACCCTTAATGTAATAAAGCATCACATCGACAGCAACTGGCCCTGTACTCCCTCCCTGGCAGCTGCAGGCACTCTAGAGTAGCTGGGCAACAGAATGCTGGCACAGTGCCAGCAGCATCTGCTCTCCATCATGGAGAAAGAATAAATGTCATAATCATTCTGGTTCCTGTCAGCTGACTCACTCACCCTGCTACCATCAGCAAGGAGGTCTTTATCTGATCCACTCACACACAAACACACCCAGGGACACCAGTGGACACAGCATATGGTGTTCAATATACTGTTCACAACAATTACAATACTGATATCACCAAAGACTGTAATACGAAAATTAAACCCTTTAACCCTTTAACTAAGAGGCCGCTCATTCTCCAAGACGAAAGAAGACCTAAATAACCCTCCTTTATGTAAAGTCACCATGCATCACCACCACAACCCTGGAGGAAAAAAAATAATTTTATATTCTTAGTGAATTTCTTCCTGAACATTTTATGTGAATGTCTTCCTCAATATTTGTAGTGAATGTCTTTCTCAATATTTGTAGTGAATTTCTTCCCCAATATTTGTAGTGAATTTCTTCCCCAATATTTGTAGTGAAATTCTAAGTGCATGTTTAGTGAATTGCTTCCTCAATATTTTTAGTACATTGTTTACAGAGTATTTTTAGTGAATTTCTTACAGAATATTTTTTTGTGAATTTCTTACAGAATATTTTTTTTGTGAATTTCTTACAGAATATTTTTAGTGAATTTCTTACAGAATATTTTTTAGTGAATTTCTTACAGAATATTTTTTAGTGAATTTCTTAATGAATATTTTTTAGTGAATTTCTTAATGAATATTTTTTAGTGAATTTCTTAGTAAATGTTAAGTAACATTTTCTTAAACTTCTGCTTACTAATATTACTAATCTTTTAAAATCTTATATTTTTTTCCTCAAAGGTTGTGGTGGTGATGCATGTTGACTTCATAACACGGGGGCGGGGGGTGGGGGTGGAATTGTTTCCAGAGTAGTACTGTTTTCAGTGGTTGTTCACCTTTAAATTTGCTCGGTTTCCATCTTGGAGAAGGAGCGGTCTCGTAGTTACGCTATCTGATGGAAGTTTGCAGATGACCCGCACTGTTAACAGCTGGGTAAAAGTAACAGAAGGCTTACTTTACGTATTACAGGTCTCTCCTCACAGCGGTCAGCCATTTTCTTTTGACTGTGCTTCGAATGGTAGTGGGCAGTAGTGGCTAGTGGTTAGGATCTTGCCCTTGTGAACAGAAGGTCGCAGGTTCAAGTCCCAATCTGGGTACCAATGTGGTACCCTTGAGCAAGGTATAATCCCACTACACTGCACTCTGGGCACTTCTCATAGCTGTGCCCACGGTTTCATGTGTGCATGTATGATGGGTTAAATGCAAAGGTCCCATTTCATTGTTGTGCACTTTGTGAGATTGAGTGTGTTCACAATGACAAATATGTCACTAAATGTTTCCTAAAGGTTTACACACAACACAGCCTGTAAAAGCTACACCGCTAGCACCACATCAGCCTGACTGAGCATGTAAATACTGCTGAGATCTGATCAATATCTGGGTGCAGAAGCTACATTTAATAATGTATAAACACATCAAGTCTTGAATGAATGAAGATCCCATCACCACGATCAGAACAAGGCGATCAAATTTTAATGCCAAGTGTAAAAACGGCCAGTTTACTGCAACAATATGTGGTAAAACCACCGAAAACCTCTTCTTAGCAACAGTAATAAATCGGTGTTTAACAGTAAATCGATGTGTATTGATGCATGAACCAAAACAGCGTACGATCTAATGCACCAATGTGACCCATAAAAATTGATGTGTGATCAATTAATATGACTTTATTTTACTGTCCTGCAGTGTTTTGTACCAAGAAGTTGTTTTCGCTTATGACTACACTGCGGCATTTGACCTTTAATAATACAATGTTCACATTATAATTTGTTTGCATGTGGGAGATCATGGAACTGTATTAGATTTTGGGAAATTTCAGATTTCACACTGACTGCAGACACCAGTATTGAACCGAATCGCATCACTGCAAATTTTAAGATATTGAACACGTATCAGATTATTGGCTAAAACAACCAGATCAGACTGAATTGTGATGAAACTTGTGATTAAAAACGAGCATGGTGTGTCTGTGTTCCACTACTGTACAAAGTAGTCCATTCGTGACATGAAGTAACTATTTGTCATTGTGAACACACTCAAGCACCACAATGAAATGTGACCTCTGCATTTAACCCATCACACGTGCACACGTGGAGCAGTGGGCAGCCATCAACAGCGCCCGGGGAGCAGTGTAGCAGGACAGTACCTTACTCAAGGGTACCTCAGTAGTGCCGGGACTCGAACTTGCGACCTTCAGGTCCCAAAGGCAGCGTCTTAACCACTAGGCCACCACTGCCCACAGTCACGTGTGCACTCAGTGCATTTCTGATTTTTTTTTTTTTTAACAGTTGGATTAAACGACAATGAGATTGAGAGACACACCGAATAGTTTTCCAATAAGTTGTACACAAATAATAGTGAGTTTTAATCCCTGAAGGTGTGTAACGATGAGTCATCTACATTACACAGTGTCTGTTGTCACAGTACCACAACAGACTTTACCTGTAACAACTTAATCACCAAAATGATTAACATCAAGGTCTCATGGCACAAAAAAGACAGGCATCCCTGGGCTCAGACGTCCTATGCAGTGCTAATGTAACACTAATGAACATCAGGCTTATGTCGTGTCACATTATGAAGAGTCTTGAACAGTGAACAATGAACAGTGAACAGTGTACTTACATGTAGCCACGAAATCTGTTCAGGTCATTGTTGGGCTTCTCACATTCAATGACACTATTGTACTTCAGGGGGTCAAACTCTGTATCCTGTAAGAGATTTGGAAAGTTTGGATTTTAAGCGCTGGTCTAAATTAAATTTTGCAATGGCGAAGGCTTCAGAAGGAAAGAAAAATCCAGCAAACAGGATCACGTCACTTCTTTAAATGACTAGAAGAGACTCAGGAGGAGTTTCTACCCAGAGGTCATAAGGCTCTTAAACCAGGACATGCCTCAAACAGTAGGTCTCACCTGGACTATACACCTCACTATAATCCTGTACTTAACTCAACCATGGCATTACACTGTCTTCAACTGAACTCCTCTATCTGTACATTGCCATTTGCACTTTGCTATTTGCATATTTAGCTTATATGCACTTCCTATATTATATTATTTATATTAAATATTATTTTTAATATTAATATTATTATTAATATTGTTGAGGGGTTGTATTTAATGTTTAAACTGTTTATACTGTATATTAGTTAGGTTTACTGTTTAGTGTTCGTTTCCTTTTTATTATTATACGACTTTTACCTGCTTACATTTTATAATACACATTCTATTTCTTTTGTAATATTTTTTACTTCCTAATTCATTTTTAGCTTTATTTATTTTTTAATCTCAGGAACAATCAGGGTACATTTCACTACATGTTGTACTTGTATAACTATGTATGTGACAAATAAATCTCGAATCTTGAATCTAATCTTCCCAACAGAACACTGGGTGAACTGATGGCCTGTGGTTTTCTACATTAAGGTTCATCTACTATGAAACGGGGCAATGCTCAGGCATTTCTTAAGGTCAGTTACCCAGTTTTGACAGCTAGGTTTGAAACGGCAAGTCTAATACACATCTTAAACCTCATCACTGACAGGAAACTGTGAGCAAGGTAAATATAGCCCAGCTGAATCCACTCGGTGAACAAACCAACACCAGCACATCAACTATTAACATTTAGACACTACATTATCCGCACTGTTTGCATGTTGCCTCCAGTATGTCCTGTTTAGATGAATGGTCAACAGTGCAACCATTCCACAAAAAGCAACACAGAACAGCACAGACTGGCAGAGTATTTATTCTCACCAGGTCGATGAAGCTACGGACCACCTGTCTCTGTTTAAGGTTGGTCTCGCCATCTAGCGTGGCCGTCTCGATGTGACACAGGCGGTCTGGGTCGCTGGTGCTCAGCAGCAGCACGTCGGCCGGCAGGATCTCGTTGCAGCGCAGTCGGATGAAATCTCCCACTCGCACCTCCTTCCAGTACTGCTCCACATAGCGTTGCTCACTCCTGGAGAGACCGAGCACACACATGCACACTCGGGTTAGGATTGAATGGACTACAGTGTTCAAATCAGCAGAGTTTTTAAAACAAGATTGTAGAGAAAGAAGACTGAACACATACACAATAAAGACAAGACTGAAAATCGTAGACTCCCAACTTCGTTCTCCGACACATTGTATTATTTAACGAATAATAATAGTAATAATAGTAATAATAAAAATAAGATATAAGATTAAATAAACAAATAAATAATAGCATTATTATAATAAAGAATTATATTGCTATTATTGTTAATAATAAAAATAATATATATTTTTTTAATATATAGCACTGTTCATACATCTGAATGCAGCTCAAAGTGCTTGTCAATAGCACAAATTTATAATAAAAGTTAAATTATAAATATAATATATACATATAAATTCTAATAACTTTTTAAGAAATATATAAAAATAATAAATGAACGAACAAATACCTGTATACAACACAATTAAAAACTTAAATAAAGAAAAACAAGCCAATAAAAATAAACTACAATTCCAGTTAAATGTGTTCTAAGCTGCTTTAAAAATACAAAAAGAAAGGAGCTTGAGTAACACAACTACAATTATTATTATTATTATTTTCTCATAATGAAAATGCATGAAGGCATTTCTCTCTTTTCTGGCTTCACTCACTAAGAAACTATTTTGATAAGACCATGAAAACCTTATGTAAACCCAGTGTGGAACAGCCAGTCAACCTTCAGGCAAACTTACCACAAAAAAATAAGACCTGTGAGTAAGTCTGGCCCAACACTGCAAAATGAACCCTGTCTAAGGATCTAGCACCAGGCCCAGTTCCTCAAGTAGAGGGAGTATACTGTGCGCCTGAGGTGATGAGTAAATCGCCACCTACTCCGGCAGAAGCAAAAATAACATAACAGGAGTTGGGTAAACACGGTTGCAGGGGCCAGGCCTCTATACGGCAGAGTGAGAAACAAACCTTTCCTCTGTTCCCTTTCCCGCCCTTCCCCACTAAAGAGAACTCTGTTTCTGCCGTGAGGGAAACTATGACCCCTAACTAAACACAAGCAGTCTGAAAGGACGCAAAAGCCAGGAGCTCTTAAAAGGAAGGACAGGAGAGTGAAGCAAACAACACGGTCATATGAAGAGATTTATGACAAAGCTGAATAAAGATCTAGGGGAGATCAAGTTAGGGGTGTAAATGAGGGGTGGGCACTACAACAGTCTATTGGGGTGGGGGTCAACCTTATTTTTCTGCTTGTTTTCATTCTACAATTAATTCTACTTCATTTTACTATGAGCAGTGTTTTGTACGGAGAAGTTGCTTTTGATTATTACTACACTGCTGCATTTTCATTCATTCATTCTCCAAACCGCTTCTTCCATTCCAATCTCGGCGAACTATGGGCCCAATGGCAGGTTTCACACAGGACAGGAGGCCAACCCATCACAGGGCAACACAGACAGATAACCATTCACACACACACACACACACACACACACACACACACACACACGTAGAGTCTCTAATCAAACTATGCAACCTACTGCATGTCTTTACACTGTTTTCCTGATGAACAGACCAATAGAAAAGCTCCAAAATCATCATCAAAGTAAAGAATGTTAAGGTCTTCTCCTGAATAGTTGCACATTGCCCACTGCTCCACGTGTGCACGTGTGATGGGTAAAATGCAGAGGTCCCATTTCGTCGTGGTGCTTCATTGTGTTCACAATGGCAAATAGTCACTTTCACTTTAATGTACATACTGCGCTGCTGCAATCACACAAATGACATCCATCCCCGTCTCATGGAGTTCGACAAAAGATGAAAACACTAAACATGTACAGAGCACAGCGAAGCACCAGCAAAAGCGAACAGAATAAGGTTTAAACAGCAGTCTCACAGAGAGCATGGAAAATTACATCTGCCAGAAAGGATTCTACAATAAACAATATTACAAAACTGACATCTTAAAACAAACACCCACGTTTAATGGAGTCAGGCCAAACTCAGACGGATGGTACTAATAAACTCACAGAGAAACATAAATATGCAGAAAATCCCTTATCATTTCTAAATGAAGCAGAATCACTTTTCACTACATCAAGTAGCCAAGCAAAACACAATGTTGGAGAAACACCTCTTAAGAGACACTCGCATTAAAGAAACGTACATTTTGCACGGTTATCCATCACAGTCTCAGCAGAAACGACTAATTTGCAGATGGAGAATTGGGAGCTGTATGAAGGATTTGACTACCCAACCCAGCGTGAAGAAAATTCCCAGCATTCCTGCTCCTCTCAGCAGTCTCCCTTCTCTTAACCTAAGCCAAGTGAAACAAGTGTTGATATCAAACACTCTCAGAAAACAGTTTTGAATTGTAAACGGATTGTTAAAAAAAAAAAAAAAAAAAAGCACAAGAACATACAATAGCTCAGTTCTGACACCCAGCGCTACCAAGTACCAAACAGCAAAACCCAGGAAGGGTGGGAACACAGCAAAATAGTTACTTTCTAGGCATGTCTATTGTTTTCTAAGGCCTTGTGTTATCTCTTTGAAGGTGAGAGTATCCCCTCCACCCCACAACCCCATAGACCATGTACACCTTTGGCCCTGGAAACAAGGGAAAACAGGAGAGGGCACTAGCCAGGGCACGAACTAATAGGACAGCCAACCAATGGGCTGGGCAATGGTGAACTGGTTTCGGAGGAAACATCAGCAATAATTTGCCAATAATTTGTGACTTTTTCTGGTGGCAGCAAAAGCTCACAACCCCTTGACAACTGGGTGAAATTGTAAACAGCAGCAGCACCTGGGACCCCAGTAGAAGCCACCCCCAGTTTGCCAGGGAACACATCATGAAAATGCAGAAATATAGTTAGCATTGACCTTATTTATGATCAGATGATTCATAATGCGCACACTCAGTCTAACACATCGCTTTAAGCTTCATTATAAGTCAGGGTAGTTAACAATAAATACATTTTAAATAATATATATATATAATAATAATAATAATAATAATAATAATTCAATGAATTATAAGCTAATATTGTTTTCAAAATTAACCACGACTCTGATATGCGGGAAAAAAATCCTCTGACGAGCGAGTCTTTGATGTGGCATGTTTAAAGGTTGGACTTCATCACGTTTAACCAACAACAGTAATGTTGGAGCATGTGACGAGGGCAAATCAAACACCCAAAGAAAGTCTGTAATCAGTTCAGGAACATCTCACACAAACATTCAGTGATGGGTTAAAGGCTCTTGTGCATATTAAAGATTCATACGATTTCAGACCTATGAAGGCCATGATCATGGTGAATCAAACATACTCAGGCAAAACAGCTCTCACTGTGGAGCACGGTGTTCTGACCCCCTTCGATCCTAGCCAGCATTAACATTTTGTGCAACAGGAGCTCCTCTTTGGGATCGGACCAGACAGGGTAGTCTTCACTCCCCATGTGTACTATGACCCCGTCGCTTATTCACCAGTTATCCTACTTTGGATCACCTTTGCTAGGTACGAACTACTGCAAACCTGGAACACTGCACAAGACCTGCCGATTTGGGGATGCTCGGACTCCGTCGTCCAGCCATCACAATAAGGCCCTGGTCAAAGTGGCTCAGATCCTTACGCTCACCCATTTTTCCCTTTATGCCTAATATGTCCCACAGCCATGACCAGCACCATGGCAATGAAATAACTAGATCGACAATGTTATTCACTTTACTGGTCAGTGGTGTTAAAGTTATGGTTGGTGGGTGTATTGTGCAGCTCTTCTACACACAGTGAATTACCAAGAAGACAAAAAAAAAAAAAAAAGGCACAAAAGACGAAACAAAGACCTCAACCATAAATAACTCTGTTCTACAATGTGGGTCAAGACGTGCATGTTTTTTGCGTGTATTCACAACCTGCTACGCTATTAAACTGCTGAAGCTCCTTCGTTTTTCATAAATACAGGACAAATACATGATCTCCCCTTTAGCTATGCGGCCATAGTGAGTCTTGATGGAGCTCATGACTGAACTTAGACCGCAATGTATATTGTTCACTCGTAACATTGAGTTCGTTTTCGCTCTCTCGCTCTCTCGCGCTCTCGCTCTCGCTCTCTCTCATTAATTATTACTATAAATACAATTTTTTTTTTTCTGTTGTCTATTATTACTATATGGTGTCGACCAGAAGAGGACAGGTTCCCCTTCACAGCTTTAGTTCCTCAGCTTAGGGAGTTTTTCCTGCTTTCCTTCACCTCTGGCCTGCTTATTAGGGGCTCGGACCCGGATTCTGTAAAGCTGCTTTTGGGACAACATCAGTTGTAAAAAGTGCTAAAGAAATAAACTTGACTTGAAATACAGGAACCGAATGTTCAGGTAATCCAACCAAATAAATAGGTTAAGATGAAGATCGTGTTGCTGCATCATGCTGATCCACACAGAAAATCCCGAAAGCCAAACATCCCTTTTCTGCAAGGCCCAGAAGATTGAAAGTCTCATCACTGCTGGAGAAAGAAACTTGTAATCATATTTATAAGGAGAGAAAACATGTGGAATAAACATGTCCAAACAGAGAGGAAGGCCCAAGGAAAACATCACAGACAGTGCGCAGGTACTGCCCACACCCTCTATGCTTTATAAATGTTGTGGCCAAATACACAAAACGTACAACCAACCATTCGTCTTTCTGCAAACAAAACAGCGGCACGATCCATTACCTCGGAACACCGTTCATTTCCCCAGATGCATCGAAAGGTTGAAGGAAAAATGTTCAGTCTCATGAATAGATTCAGCTCCTCTCTCTTTAGAGGGAGAATTCATCACTCGACCAAGAGCCATGCTGCACCCCTCCCCCCAATCATCACGGAAACGCTTGTGAAAAATGCCAAGGCCCTGGGAATAAAGACCGCTTTAAGCTTCGCACAAACCTTGAGAAATGAATTTCATTGGAAGGGAACAACATATTTTAGCCAAACTTTGACATTTTAATCCACTGCTCCTCTCAAGTGAGGGTGACAAAAGAGCTGTTCAGGACTGCTGCCCTAGACTTAGTAGCACCGAAGGCTACACCGTAATCTGCTGATCTTCAAGTATTAAGAAGATTTCATAGAGTTTCCGATGTTAAATGTGGAGTAACCTTGGGAGGCGGGGCTCTCGCAGCTACAACCGTAACTGAAGGTGCTCTGGGTAAAGGTTCCACACTTCATTAAGGCGGTCACAACTTCATCTATTACTAGGGCTGCTACAGTGAATCAATCTGTGTCCATGCATCAACCAAATTTGAGCCCGATGCAATGGATCGATGCAACACATAAAAATCACTGTGTTAATTCATTCATTCATTCATTCGTCCATCCATTCTCCAAATCGCTTCTTCCATTCCAGGCCGTGGGGAAGCTGGAGCCTTTCCAAGCTGACAATGAGCTAAAGGTAGGGTTCACCCAGAACAGGAGACGGACGGACAGACACAGAACCTATTGCAAACCTTAGGAGAGTGTGAGGAAACCTGAGCACCCGGAGGAAACACACACCACAAGATTAAACCCAGGACCTTCTTGCTGTGAGGCAACAGCACTTGTGTGTTCATACCCCGATTACATTTACTTCATTTTACTGTGAGCAGTGTTTTGTACTGAGAGGTCGCTTTTATTTAGGACTACACTACTGCATTTGACCTTTAATGATAAAATGTTCACAAAATAATTCGTTTGCAAGTACGAGTTGAAGGAAATGTAGCAGATTGTGTGAAGTATTGAATCGAATCAGCTGGATCACATCACAGCAAATCTTAAGGTACTGAAAATGTATCATTGGCTAAAATAATCAGATGGAATCACGATGAAACGTGATTTACATCTCATCGTTTACACGATTAAAAGATTTAGAATTATTTTGAAAATCATGTGTGTGTGTGTGAGCAAAGAGAGAAAACACACACCAACAGGATCTCACAAATGTCTCACAAATTTCTAAATTAAAATCTAAAATGAAGCAACTAGTGAAACACGGATGCAAACCTGAATCCTGTGTCGCATTTCCAGAATAAAGGAAAGCAGATGGAGGAGGGTTGGCAAGCAGCTTATCTGTCCAAGCAAGCATATCTAGGCCCAAGTGCCAGACAGATTTTTGCACACAACACTACAATCCTGATGTCTGATCTTATTCAATCACAGTGGGGCTACAGCACTAACTAACTGCTTCAATGCCAGGTGAACAGTCAGCAACAAACACATGCTCCATGACAAGCATTACCCGACTTCTAAGGGAAGAACAGAACTTCAGTCTGCAGCACGATATCCTAACGACTGAGGAGGGATCAGTAAGTATTGTGTGGAGCCAAGTTTTTGGTCACAGCCACTGCAGAACATGTGAGAAAAAGGTGGCGGGGTCCACTTCTCCATTCAAGGCCTTTAAGATTAGTGTCTAATCATAATCGGAGGTTTAGATCAGCAAGGTGTAGGCTTCAGAGACTGCTGATTCTGATTAAAGATCAATCATACTGTCCTGGGTCGGCATGGTGGCGAACAAGAGCCATTCAACCAGACGAAAAAAAATAAAGAACGGCTTTTCTGCTCCACCAGCCCACCATCTGATCGTGACTTCTGTGAAGGACTGACAGAGGCGTGCCCTAGCACATACAGACTGAGGATTCTCTCGATACAACGGCAATAACTCAGCAGCTGGTCTCTCGATACAACGGCAATAACTCAGCAGCTGGTCATGTGGGAAGACTGCAGAGAAGCTGCTTAAAACACACAAAACGTATATGTTTATGTTTCTCACTCTATGCTGACTTTGTTCTTGGCATTGGAAGATTAAGTGCACCCTAAAGCCACAGATGGAATGGTTTTCTGATCTCCAAACCATCCAACTTCACTGTTCACAGCAGAAAACCATCGATGAGTCACAATTCTATAACCCAAACTTTTACACTATGACCATTGCAGAAGTGCATTTTTCATAGTGTGACGAGCCAGTCAAGGCTCCGTTAGGTGTAGATTCTCAACCAATCAGTGTTTTTTGCTAGAAGCTACAAGAGGATCTGCTACAGAAGCGTCCCATTATGGTGAACCAGTAACAATCTAAGCTAGTGGCCAATGCCTGATCAAAGACAATAGTCTGGGGAAAAGAAGCCCAGAGGTGAAGTACAAGATAGCATCCTGATTACTCAAGAGTTTAGCCAGGTTGTACAAGAGCAGGGGCGGCACGGTGGTGCAGTGGTTCGCCTCACAGTGAGAAGGTCCTGGGTTCGATCTCCGGGTTGGCCACAGGTGCCTTTCTGTGCGGAGTTTGCAAGCTCTCCCCGTGTTCGCGTGGGTT
>JBBPDA010000105.1:17336785-17375550 GCA_037974385.1 Arnoldichthys spilopterus | reverse complement strand
AGGTGTGAGTGTGTATGAATGGTTGTCTGTCTGTGTGTTGCCCTGCGATGGGTTGGCCTCCTGTCCTGGGTGTACCCCGCCCTAGGCCCGCAGTCAGCTGGGATTGGCTCCAGCTTCCCTTGACCCGGAAACGGAAGAAGCGGTTGGAAAATGGATGGATGGATGTACAAGAGCAATCCAAGCTTTTCACTCATGTCCCTGAAAGAGGAGAAAGGAGGACATACACGAGCAGGGAACCTGTATTATTTAGACGCATCCGATCACGCGACGAATGTAGTACCAATATAAACCGTGGTGGCACTAGGTCGGTTCCACTGTGGGATACAATGTATGCATGCTGAACACACCTCGACAGCAGCCACTTTTGCTGAGTGTTTCTGGCATATTTTCACAATAGACAGCATTATGGTTATTCGTATACTGTTGAACTTTTTATGATAAAAGGTTCATAGTGGAGTATGTAAACATTGCTGCTCATGTAGCTGCTGTATATGCACATACACAGTGATTAACAGCATGTACCACTATGGCTATAAGACCTGAACCTGATACTGACCTGTGATCAGCAGACACTGCGATTCATGCGGACTCTAGCAATCCGTGCGAGTGAAACTGGACAAAAACTTGTTACAGTTACATGAGTGATACATCAGAACTACACTTAAGGTCAGTGAACGTTATTTCAACCGCAAAACCCACGACACCACTTATCTTTTCATCAGTCCAAACACGTTAAGTGTTTAAAGATTTGATCTTTAACAACGTTTTGGATGCCACCAATCAATGTCAAAAGCCACAAATGCAAAGACCACAGAATTTGAGACTGCTGAACACTAACCTCCACACCAAGAAAAAAGGCAATGAATTTTTTTTCTTTGTATTTTCTATTCATTTGGAGCAATAATAACTATAATGTAAATTTTTTTATTCAACAATCCCAGTTTTTGTTAAATATAATCCACGGTCAAATGGTCAAGATTTCTCGTTATCGTAAATCTCTGAATACATAAACAATTTTGTAAAAATCAAAAAATTTGGATTCTCCTAAACCGTCTCCGAAAAATCCACAAAACTCAACTGTGTTTTCGTGCAACACAAATACTATGCCTTTGTGCAACTACTGGTAAGGAGGTCAACAAATAAAGACAGTGAGCTTGTATTTACCATAACTGACCGGAACCAAGTGACCGTGATGGAGCAGTAAGGTTGAGTTAAGCTCAGGAAAGGTTTCAGTAAGATATAGAGGCTCAAAATGCACTCAACCAAATAAGTGAACAGAACACTAAAGGGTTAAAAAACTGAAGTGGCTTGAGGCAGGTGTGTGACAGTGTTAATAGTTGAGAACAGCCTTCCTTTACTTGTTGACTACAATTTGTGACTTTAGCACCAGTGCAAACCTACAGAAGCAGAATTTCTACCAGAAACACTACTTAAGATGCTTTTATATGCCAAACACATGTAGTCATAACCACCTGGAAAGGCATCACAGTAAGGCCCTCATCAAAGACCCAATCTGCCCATTTTTCCTGCTTCTAACATATCAACTTCAAGAACTGACTGTTCAATTGCTGTTTAATATATCCCACCCCCTGACAGGTCCCATCATAATGAGAAGTTAATCGGTTCATTTAATTCCTCTGTCAGTGGGTTGAATGTTGTGGATCATCGGTGTTAGGTTGGTTTATTGTACGGTCTCTCAAAACAGCTTCATCAGCCCAAAACTAGGGCAGATCCTTGCAAAAACTCCAAATGTTATTCTTTAAGGCTTTTTTAAGGCAAATTCAGTACTTGTAGTCAATCACCTGGAAAAGTAAGGAGTAAAGGTCAAAATACAGGTAATGTGGGTTAAAATACGCTCATAAAAGGCCGCCAACTGAATCCAGTACGGTCTCTATGCAGTTTGTTTGAAGAACTGTTGGAGGACTGATAACTGCAGCACATTTAATATTCTTGCTAGAAATTTATGAAAGCAAATTTGCCTTTGACATAAGGGAGCTGTTAGCTTTCACTTAAGACAGGGAAATGAGAATAGCAGCTTGTAGATAATTGGGTCTATACTAATGAAACATGATCTACAGCATAGCTGCTCATACAAAGCTCTTATACAAACTTGGGATGCACAATAGGCATAAGCCAGAACATTAAAATGACCTGCCTAATAGTGCGTCCTCATGCTCTGACTCGGTCGGTGGTGCACTGTGTGATTTGGCAATTTTCTTTCAAAGCCAGCATTCACTTTTGTGCTACAGTAGCTTTTCGATGGGATGGAATCAAACAGGCTAGCCTTCACTCCTTACATGCATTAGTGAGCCTTGGGCACCCATGAACCGGTCACTGGTTCACAGGTAGTGCTTCCTTGGATCACTGTTGGTAGGTACCAACTACACCTGGAACACAACAGCAGATGCTGTTTTAGAGATGCTCTGACTAGTCATCACAATAAGGCCCTTGTTAAAGTGGCTTAGATCATTACACTCGCAGTTTTCCTGCATCCAACAAAAATTCAAGAACTGAATGTTCACTTGCTGCCTAATATACCACCCAGCCCCTCAAAATGTGCCATTAATGTGCCAGAAATAAGTAAGTCAGTGTTATTCACTTCACCAGTCAGTGGGTTCAAATTATGTGATAATTGTTGAAAATGTATGTAACAGAGAGCCATCTCTTTAGGTTGGTTTCCTGTGCTTTGTCTGAAAAGGTGCCTTAACCGCTTCCTCTGTAAGGCCCAATACCAGAGCAAAAGCTACAGTAGGGCAGCAATGAGACATCTTTCCTAACTAAGTGGATGCTGTAAGAACAGACTTAAAGAACAAGCAGAACATATGCAATATAAAATTAATGAACGAGTGACCTAAAAATAACACACTGCTATCACATTACATCTGAACTGGGCATGATCAATATACACTCATCAGGCACAACATTAAAACCACTGACAGGATATTGGATATATTAGGCAGCAAGTGAACAGCCAGATCTTAAAGTTTAGGTGTTTGAAGCAGAAAAAAAATGCAGCGTGGTGCCTTTGACGAGGGGTATGTTGCGATGTCTAGATGGCTGTATAAGAGCCTGGTATGCAATGGAAGAACCAAAAATGGCCCCAACGAAAGACAACTGGTAAAATGAGAACAGGGCCATGGGCACCCAAGTCTCGCATGTGGGGAGTGAAGGCTATCCTGTATGGTCTGATCCCAAAGAGGAGCTCCTGTTGTACAAAATGTTACTGCTGGGTCTGACAGAAAGGGGTCAGAACAAACCACACCACAGCAGCATGAGGGCGACCTACACAATATTAGGCAGGTGGTTTAAATGTTAAGGCTAATAGGTTTAAATTGCATAGAACAGTTAGAAACATTTACTTTTTAAGTCCCAAAAAATCTGAACATAGGATCAAACATGTATGCAACAATTACATAGTGTCAATAAGTTAAAAACATCTGCCCAATGTTCAATAACAGGGAACCAGTGATTTGGGGTCAAATTCATCAGTTACACATTGTGTGAATTATTTTACACCTCCAGCATATTTAACTCCATACTTGTGGCTGTCCTGTCTTTGCCAACTACTGAATGCCAGCCTTCAGTGAAACTGGCAAGAGTTTTTCAACTGCTAAAACAAATTAAATTCATCATTCTTTAATAACTGACTGAACTAACAGAAGTCACGTAAACAGTGGACATCGGTGACCCACCACTAAATCCACCCTCTAAATACACCATACCTGCATGGAGAATTGCACCTGTGCTCTACAGTGGCTGGTGTTTGAACTTTTATCCAAGTTCTAATCATGGGAAGACATGTTATACCTTGACTTTAGCCTCAAATTCCATTTATTTTCCCTCAGCAATTGGGTATGTTCTGAAGAGCATGCACCACAGAAGAACTCGCTTGAGAGAATTCGATCATGCCGAGACCATGAGAGCAGCTCTGTTACAGTGCTGGCTCAGATTATGGCCACAGAAACACTGAGGCTTTTGACGGCACTTGGTCCATGGCCTATAGAGCAACTTTTCATTAGGAAACGCAGTCACAAGGCTCACCCTCTGACTCCAGCTAAATAGGTAAGTGTAGCCAATATTGTGTAGATCAAAATCAAAAACCTTTCTGAACAAGGTGAAATTGTCATAACCTGTAATCACAGCCAGCTAACAGAACGACCTTCATTTCTGTACAAAGCACAACACCTTTACAAATGCGTTCTGTCTGAAATTAATACAGAAGGATCAAATGAATAGTCTGTTCTTGCAATTTACTTGTTAAACAAGTTGTGTTTATCCACCAAGGACAAACGAGGAGAAAATGTCAAGGTGTAATTGGAAAATTACATTGCCTACACATGGTCTCGGTGAAGTGGCTCTACAAGAAAACAACTAGGCTGCTATTACAGCACTGCAGGATGCATGCGGCATCCATGTACGATGCGATGGATCAATGTGACACACGAAAATCGAAGGGTGTTCAAACCACAACTCATTTTTCTGTGAGCAGTGATTTGTGAAAAGTTGCTTTTGACTACACTGCTGCATTTGACCTCTAATAATAAAATGTTCACATTAGCATTTGTTTGCAAATTATAATATTTCATATTGACTGCAGACCCCGGTATCAAACTGAATTACCTCAAACCAAATCACATCGCTACAATATTTGAAGTATAAAAAACATCTGGAATCTTTAGCTGTAATGACTGGATCAGATTGAATCGTGTGATTCACACCCTTACTATGCACCAGGACTGAATGATAATGAGAAAATATATTTTTAACCAGGATTTCCACTGCATTTTAAATCCAATTTATTTTTTTCACCCAGGCCTTTTCTTTTGCCAGAAAGTCATTTTTTGTACTTTAGGATTAAGTGCTTTATTAATATTTCAGAGTGCAAATTCTTAATTTCTGCATGATTAGATCTACTATTAATAATTTCCCCCATTCAAAACTTAGAGGTACAATTAAAACTGGAGCCCTGGCAATGAGAAAAGTGTGATTTTAATTTAAAAGTGATTCATTGTTGAGCTCAACTTTGGACTGAAGTTAGTTAGGCGCCCATTCGAAATCTGGAATCAGGATCAGGCCAAACTAAGCAGAAAATGCTGGGAGTGCTCAAATATTGCAGAGAGAAAAATAACACAATCATCCTGCCATCATGTTGTTAGCGGGTTGAGTTTTCCTGTAGGGTGGCAGTGTGTCTGAGTAGCTGGAGCATGATTTCAGTCAATGCCACCCTGTAGGCAGGACTCCTCCAATCACCCAATACTACAAGGTGACCTCTGAGTAACTGGGAACTGAGCTCTGTTAAGTCAGCTAACAGATGCTCATCCCATTGGGGTGCGTCCTAATGACAGAGACAGCAAGACTAATTATCTCAGACACTGACCCAACCATGGATGGCTGATCAGGATCAAACTCATTATCAACCTATTATAGACTAACAGTTTCTCAGGAGCTCAGGTTACGTTTTCCTCCAGAAGAAATATCAGAACATACCAGCCGAAAACTTTACATTCAGGTATTAACATGGGGGGAAAAAAGTTGTACTGTACCACCTCTAACAGTATAACCTCTAGGTCACCCATCCACCTAAGATAGAACGAGACCCTCCTTCACTGCCTGCTTCAGTCAGCTAACTCTCAGTTCTGTAAGCTGGTAGGTCTGCTGAGAACATCCTGAGCAACATGTTCTTGGCCTTCTCACCTCTCACCCAGTGTGCCAACCATGCCAAAGAATTCTCTTTGACGTCTATTAAAACATGAACAGGCACGCGTGGTCACTGCTGCAATTCTAGACAACACAATTTACCTTTACCACACTGGACCCCAGTCACCAAAGAGAAACTGTGACGTCATCACTGGGTGCTTTGCTACACCGCACAAAGTACACATACGACAAAGTTCAGGGTCATTTGGATCACAGTGGTGGCTCAGTTTAGGCAGACAGGTCACCACACCAACTATAAAGCAATTTGTTTTAACAACTGACTTTTGTTCAGGACATTACATAAGTGCATATTTCACGATCAGCTCTCAAAGCCAAGGCACGAACCCTTTAATAATTCCTGTAATCGTAAATGTTTTTCATGTTTAGAACACGGTTCCATAGTAAACGATTTTCAACAGAATGTTTAATTATACCAGTGGGTTACGGTTCACGTGATCCACCACAGTGCACTTTTCGGTGGATAACGTGGATAACGGCAGCACTCTCAACACCGAACAACTGCATTAAAAAGTGAGCATCATCAGCCCTGCTGAACTGGTTTAAGTGAAGTTCAGTGTGTGAAATATTTAATAAAAGTCATCATCATAAACCAACATTATCAACAAAAAGCATACAATAAAAATGTCTTCACATATGGTGATATTTTTGCCACATTGCCCCTATAATAAACATCTGAAGTGTTCATACCCTGTGTATGTTCTTACACACACCACTGATACCTGCTTATATTTCCATCATGCCTCATGGAAAAACAAGGTGCAGTGAGGCTCTAAACTACCTAAAACACTCCACAGGTTTCAGAGTTTCTATATGAAAATGTCTTGGTCAAGCTGTTCTAAAACAAATCTTTATATTGTTTTTATGAGAAGAACTTTATTCATCTCAAGGTAAATTCCTTTTACATGCTCAGTGCAACAAAGGTAGAATCAGAGCAGAACAACTATAGTTAGGAAGAATGTAATGAATTTTATGTATTATATATTTATCTATTTTACATTTGCTTGTATTGCTACTGGAGGCCAAGAGATTTGAAAATGTCATCTGAGCTTTTTTCTTATGAGTGGTTTAAGGATTTTAAATAAATGCAAAAAAAAAAAAAACCTAAGAAGAAACCTGGCCAATCATAATCCAGCATTCATATTTCAATCAAGGTCATGTTTGTGATAGGCTGATGTTTGCTGCAGCATGTTTTGGCACGATTTCATGAGTATGGGGACCTTGGAGCCATACAGGTTGCGAACCACACAATTTAGCTCCACTAAAGCTTAGTAGGACTTAGGAGTGTACTGAAGCCATTTTTATCGGCCTCAAAACAATCCCATCATTAAATTACAGCAGCTGTGCGCATCTGTTTTCACTGAATCAATATTTGTGAAGTTTGACTGGTCAGTACAGAGAAGGAGTAAGTGATTTAGTTTCAGTTGTTGAGCATAAAATGAACAGTAAAAATAATACATATTAACCAGAGAGGGCCAACTGCCTAAATAAAGAATCATCTGGCTAAAACACAGTGACCGTTTGGCTACAGAAAAACCAAGACATTACATTATCAAATGTAGAAATGGGTTTGGTACTGCAGGGTGGCATAATCAGTAAATCTGATGAGGCAAAGAACTAGCAGTAATAGATCCAGTGCTCATGATGGCACAAAGAACTTCATGATGGACTTTCACCTTAGAAGGCTTTTAAAGAAATCTTCCACAGAAAGGCAATGTTTGTTTTAGTCGAGTAATCACAAGGCTTTGATTTACAGATGCACCAATCGGATTTTCAATCCCAATACCTATGATAGCTGGGCTTTGGGTATTGGGCTCTTGAATCTGATTTCAGTGTTATAATAATAAGCTGCATGTCTCACTGTGTGGAAGAGACTGGGATGTGTAAAGCAACATCAGGTTTGACTTAAACTTTACCTTTCTAACTTTGTAAAACAAAATGTAACAAATACATGTAAACTGATTGAGACATAGATCATTAAAATAACTGTGCGTAAATGGTGCAGCTCTGCTTTGTTTACCCTAATAAGGAGTACTAAAAAGACTAAAAATATGTTTACAATGTTTACAAGCTTTTAAACTAGGGCTGAATGATGTGGAGAAAATCTCAGTATTGCAATTGTGATATTTTTCCAATATATTATTGAGCCCATGTCACGTTTTTCTAATTAGGCTGAAGTATGCAAGTATTGTTAAAGTTTCACAATATACATTAACTACCCCATCCATACAATACATATATGGAAACTAAGCTTTTAAAACAGCCTCAAATAATAGTTCTGTCATAGTTTGGTCAGAAAACCAACATATTTACCTGTATCTCCATGTTGAGCCCCGCCCCTTCACATGGACGTTCTGGGGGGTTCTGTGATAGGTCATTTGCATATTGCAGTTATCTGCAGCAGAGACTAGTATCGCGATAACAGACGATATATTGTGAACCCATACGGTCAACCACAATAATTAACAAATAGGCTATTTTATAGCACACAACTTCGTTCTGGACAATGACATTAGGACGAAGCATCAGAATTCACCGAGAAGAACCAGAAATGAGCATCAAACCGTAGGCCTGAAATGCAAGGCCATTGTACCACTGTGGAAACTAATGACTCTCTTCATCAAGTAAGTGAGGGCTGAACTCTGGAGTAAACCAAGGGAGACGTCAGAGCACCGAGATTTCTGCGGTACTGGTTAGGAAAGGAGCGTGTAAATAAATGATAACCGACTACTGAAGCAAAAAGGTAACAAAAGGAGTTCACATGTGAGTGAGTGCACCGGTTAGCTGGTGCTGCAGCAGGTAGGCCTGCCGTTACCCGAAGAGGCGCGTGGAAGTTACTTTAGCAGAGCTGGGTCCACGATCAGCGTGGGTTTTACAGAGTGACGGGGAAGTGGCCAGAGCCCAGAAACATTCACCTACCTGCTGTAAACCAGACAGTCCATATGATTTATTTCTTTATCTGATCTGTGTCGCCTGTAATCCTCCCACAAATCCTTTATAGCCGTTACTGAGAGAATAAAGACCACTGGAGCGAGAGCGAGCACCGGCTGGAAAGCGTTGACCACAGGCACGAAATTCAGCAAGGCGATAAAAACAAAATACACGTTGGCAAATCTGTGAAACTGCTCGAAAAGGTTCTTGGGAATGAAAGAGAGCAGTGTGTACTTCGTGGTTTTTATCTTGTTGTTTGCATAGTGTCTGTTGGGGTTGTCCCCTCCTTTGGCGTGGTCATATAAAATATTGGCGTGTACGATCCTCGTCTTGCTCTCTTTCTTGCTTTTCCTCCTCTTTTGCTTCTTGATAGTGGGACTTTTGGCTCCTCCAGCTTCTCCAATCTCCCGCGCCATACTTCTCCCAAACTCGCCAAAACTTTTGTCTCCTTTTCCGCGTGCGAAAAAAACAAAAAATATCCCTCAGATGTTTCCTATGTAATCATACCGATCGTTCTCACAGTTGAAGGAGTTTGGATAAAGATCTTCATTTCGGTTTTTCTTTTCCTTCCATGTCGCCGAATCTGCCTCTGTCTCGCTCCAGACCATTGGAAACTTCTATTGTTGCATCTTTTTTTCGCTCACTCCCAGTTGAAGATGCTAATGCTGGGCCGATCGGTCGTGTGTGCGCGCTACGCGCATGCTCACTGATCTTTATCTCGCGGTGATTGCCCGGTAGCACTCTTTCAGCCCATCCGCAAGGTTGTGTGAGCAGCACTTCTGCGCAGTTGCCGCCAGAGTAGCAAGTTTTTACTGGGCGGCACCGAATCTGTCGTCACGTCTGACGTTACTAGAAGCGCAGGCTCCGCCCCGTGCGAGTATGACTGGAAGTGCCACGCGTAAGTGTTTTAGTACATGAAGGCCAGGCTTGTACGCTCAGTACTCAGTTCTCGAACAGGTTGAGCTGAATATCAGCGTATGATGTGTTCAGTGCGTAATTACTGATATGCCAATGTGATTTACTGTCTGTTCACTGGGGTCTTGAGCAAAGATTCAAAAGTTAAACCCTCATGTTTTCCTTGGTATCACTAGTAGAAGACTAAACTGAGATGCACCATTAGGGGACTATAGCTCATCATCCATTCACCTTATGCACATCTGGAGCAGTTATCGGTTTCGCCTTTATCAACAGCACCATATTTGGCCACTAGAGTCCTCAGTTTGGACTCCTGTTAGATGAGTAAGCTGTAGCCTTGTATAGAAGGCCTCTGTGGCACTAGAGAAGCAGGGTAAACGTTGGACTACAACTCTTGTGAAGCACATGAGGCCTGTCACTGCATCTCTTCAAATGTCTGACCACACAGTACAGACTAGAGAGGAATGCTAAGTGCTCAGCTATCACCACAGTAATAAACAGTAACTGGAGCCGTCTAATATCACTTAGTCAATATGTTTACTGGCTTATAATGATAGCATAATAATAAATCCAGCAAAGATAATGAACATCCCCTTAGATATTCATCAAGTTCTTTTTTTAAACATCTGCTTAAAAAGTGCTTAATTAGATTTTATTGCCTTCTCTTTTTTATTTTAAGCTTGAAAACAGGCTTATTGTTTATCCCAGCTGTTTTTATTCATTTATTATTAATATTTTTATTTTCTTATTGATTTCCTTTATTTTTTTGTAAGTCTTGTTTTATTCTATACTTGCATTTCCTGCAAAGCCCTGGTGCTGTATAATAATAAAAATAATAATAATAATAGTGAAGTAATCCAAGTCCAAAATAATTTACTAGCCTCAGAAGTCCTTGGGTGTTCCTTGTCCTTATATACTGATCTCAGAACATTGTTAAGCCACTTATGGCTTGAATCAAGTATGTTCTGGAAATCTGTGCAGGGCTGTTTACTTCTATCACAGGATCTGGGCCCATTTGCCATCAAACCCTCACAGTTATAGCTCATCACTGTTCTATGAAAATTTCACAACTTATTGTTTTTATATATTTATTATTTATGTATTTATTTATTTACTGTGCACCATATGACAACACCAGCTGCCCTTAACATTCTGTGGTGCGAGTGGGAAGTGAAACATGATATTTTGGTTAAAACCATGCCTGCTGGTTCATGGTGATGCAATCAAAGTCTAAAAATGTTTAACATGTGGGCACCAGGCATTTGCAGTTAATGGAAGATTACAGAAAAAAGAGAGAAGTGTGTTTTGAATGGTAAAATAGTTCAAATACTTGTACTATACATTAATTAACAAGGTCGACTAGCTGTGATTAAATCCTTTGAAATGTTATCCTTCACATAGTTTCCCATCCTGTAGAATTGCACTGATCCCTTTCCTGTGACATTCGAGCTATTTGTGCATCAAAGCATGCTGCTTTCTGTGCATTTCTGGCACTACCATTACTTTTCCTCTTTCCTTTCTGATTTATTCTCATTCATCGACTTTTAAAGTAAGATGTTGTGGAAACATAATACACAGAACAGTGTATCAATCACATGCATCAGTGAGCCTTGGGCACTCATGACCCTGTCACTGGTTCACAGGTTGCCCTTCCTGGATCACTTTTGGTAGGTACTAACTTCTACAGACCGAGAACACCCCACAAGACCTTCTGTTTTGGAGATGCTTTGACTAGCCATCACAACAAGGCACTTGTCAAAGTGGCTCAGATCCATACATTCGCCCATTTTCCTCCTTCCAACATATGAACTTCAAGAACCGACTGTTGCTGCCTAAAGTCTTCTACTTCTTGACAAGTGCCATTGTAAAAAGACCATGAGATCATCAATGTTATTCACTTCACCTGTCAGTAGCTTTAATGCTGTGGCTGACTGGTGTAAATGTAAAACCCTCTTTACATCTGGTGACTTCATGCATCATTGACACCACATAAAAAATGGAGGTGTAAATGCTGAATTTCGATGGCTCGAACCACTTCAGCAGGTGGCCAGAGACATGTTACAGCCTTGTAAATGAATCGTCTCTCCAAGACACATTTAAAACCAAAACCTCACCCTATACTGTGATGGCGCCCCCTGCTGCACACTCTGCATGTGGGTAAGAAACTGCCCTTTAGAGTTCTGTCATTTTTAAGCTTAATCTTAATTACATAACCCATGTATGTATGTACTACAGTAATTGCGTCTGTTATTTGTTTTACAACTACGAGCAATGCATTGGTCTTCCTTGTAGCACCACCCTCAGTGTTACTCTGTGCAATGCGAATGCTTGATTGTTTCCTTTGTCCTGGAAGTCGCTTTGGATAAAAGCGTCAGCCAAATGAATAAATGTAAATGTAAACGTAACCCACTGACAATGAGCTAGGAATCTCAAATTAGAGGTGTCACAATATACCTGTATTGACAATAATCATGATATTTAAATAATTAAATATTGATACAGTGTTATTAATAAATATAAGATAATACCAGGGCACAGTATTGCAGTGGTTCGCACCATTGCCTCACAGCGAGAAGGTCCTGGGTTCGAGTTTGCAGACTCTACCCATGTTCACGTGGGTTTCCTCCAGGTGCTCCGGTTTCCTCCCACTGTCCAAATGCTTTAATAGGTTGACTGTATACTTTAAATAGCCCATAGGTGTGAGTGTGTGTGAGTTCTGTGTTGCCCTGTGTTGGGTTGGCCTCTTGTCCTGGGTGAACACGGCCTCCAGCTTCTCTGCGACCCGAAATGGAAGAAGCAGTTTGGAAAATTAATGAATGAATGATGATCTAAATAATCCCGCATCAGTAACCAAATGGTTCACACTCCCACAGTAGGTATTGCTCCTTAACACTGGCTTGTTTACCGGTGCTGGTTTGACGTGTTGTGTGCCCGACATTTGTGCAGAATGAAAAGAGTTGTTCTACAGCGTTGCACAACGTTGCACGGTGTTGTTTTTGTGTGTCTGACTTGTGATTCACTAATGGACAGTGTCAAATGTAAAACCGTGTATACGAGAGTTACTGTTACTTTAAGAGATAGAACACATTATTGTTTATCTTTCCACACACAGAGATGACGCTACAGTGGGAAGTAGTCAGTGTCGCATCATGTTGAGAAAATCTTATATTGTGACAGCTCTAGCTCAGATAAAGAGACAGTTTGGTTAAACTGTACCTATTTTATTTTCGCTGTCTTACTACAGCACTCTGCATATTTATGCATTCGGTTCAAGACTAGGGTTACAAAATTTCAGGAATTTTCAAAGTTGAAACTTTTCATGGGAATTAACAGGAATTTATGGGAATTAATGGGAATTAATATGAATAAACTGGAAGTTTTCAAAGTTGAAGGTTGGGAACATAAAATACAGTTGGTAGAAAATATATTTTAGCATAATTTTGGCTAAAACAATCAGATTTAAAGCAAATACAGTTGAGTATCTATGCTATTTCTCAATCACAGGCCCATAGCATACTAAATGCAGGGCTATTGAGGCCACACCCCATACATGCACTGTGCATTCCTCCTTCACATGGACGATGATTTCTAGAATTTTCTGAACTACTAAAGCTACTTTTTTGAGCCCACAGCAGATACAGACTATTGAATCCACACATTTGAGCCCAAGGACTAAATAAAGTCATGTAAGTTTTGATGACAATGTGAGGTAGATAATATTTGATCTGTGGTGTTAAAGTTTAACTAGCAACTATTAAATCAAAATGTATTCATGCAGTAGCTAGCTAACTGCTAAACCAGATATGCTAAATGTATGCTAGCTAGTTCTATGCAACTGGCTAATGCCTGATGTTGCCCTCCAATGTGCACTGGAAGAGATTTTTTAATGTTCTCCGATCAACATGAATGTTTTTTTTTGCACAGGAGCAGAACCTTTTCCTCACCAAAATCCAGTTTGCCAGGTGAATGCGCCATTATAATAGCAACGTGCCAAAGCTCATGCACCCCTGCCTTTTAAAAGTGAGATGACGTGCTATTCTGATTGGCTTATTGCATGTTAAGCCCAAAACATACCTCTCAATAATTAAGAGAGTTAGGACAACATTCTTGGCACCTTGCACTGGTGCAGAGTCTGATTTATAGCAAAATGGATTGGGACATGCTCATAAATATTGCTAGATCATCAAATTATTGTGCTTTTTTTAATAAAGCAGAAATGTAGGTGTTAACTAGGCCATAGGTTGCTGTATATATGCTTGAAATAAAAATGGAATAAAATGCAGTTACATTCATTTAAATTAAGGTAAAGAGGTTTTGTTATGATAGCAAAGTACTGACAAACCCAGTTTTGCTGTCTTGTTCCACAGTTTAACCCTTTAACTTCCACACCAAGAAAAAAAAGCAATGAAAAAAATTGTTTTTTTTTATATATTTATTTGGGGTAGTAATCATACAAATTTTTTATTAAACAGCCACATTGGTGTTTTTTTTATATAGGCCTCTATCAAACCATTGAGATTTCTCTTTTTCTAAAAACTCTGTATAAATAAATTAGTAAAAATAAAATACATTAATTGGATTCTCTTAATACGTCTTCGAGACGTCCAAAAAACATCCTCAAATGTGTTTGCGGTGTGTAAACTCCCTGAAAAGGTGAAAAGGTCTAAAATACAGTGTAACACCGCAAAATCCTGTAGATTTTTTTTATCATAAATGACCTAAACTGAGTGGCAGTGATGGAACAGTCAGATTACATTCAGTGAACGTTTCAATAAGATATAGGGGCTTAAAATGTGCTCAGCCAAATAACTGACCCTAACTAACACTAATGGATTAAGCAGAGTCTAATGCATCACTAACAGTTGGCCTCATGGTCAGCTTTGAAGTGTAGGGCTTGTGCGTAAACACCTTGAGTACATATCTGACAGACCGGTTTGGCTGTTTGATGGAGCGGTTTGTATAGCCTGGGCAGGAGCACTACTAATCAGGGTTCTGTGGGGATGATGGTTAACCTTCCTCCTGTACTTATGATTAACAGTGTTTATATCCTCTCTCCAAACAAGTAGCTATCAGTTCCTCTTTGAGTCAGGAGGTTGCTATGAGATGAATGCAGCCAAGCAGTCTAATGCAATAGCTGAGTTTATTAAGCTCTTCCAAATGTTTGTTCTTCGTTATCTTTTCACTGATTAAAAGTTCAGCGCACCATTTTATCTGCCGAAAATAAATAAGTACAAGATATAACTTTGGAATCTCCATGTTTTTGCTAGGTTGAAGATTAAACAGAACAATTTGGAGAACATCATTGATAAGTCAGCTGGCAAAGGAAGCAGGCAGCAGTTGTTGTTATAAAAGACATTGTACTGGAACTTGTCCTCACTTTTTTTAAATGAAAGGGTATCATGTTGTATGTAAACCCTGTTGACATTTCAAAACATACCTGTCTTCATTCCATACTGTCCACATGTGGAAACTGAACTGCAAAACCAGTTTTAAATGTACTGTTTTTGACTTATTGTGATGGCCAGCATCTCTAAAACAGCAGGTCTTGAGCAGTGTTCCTGGTGAGTAGTAGTTAGAACCTGCCAAGAGTGATCCAAGGAAGGACAACCAATGAACCGGCACCAGGGCCATGGGAGCCCGAGGCTCATTGATGTACCCGGAGAGCAAAAATTAGCTCACGTATGTGAATGGTGACTCTGATAAAAAGGTGTCAGAAGACAGTGCACCACAATCGGAGCTGTTTTGAAGAAAAGAGAAGCACCTACATAATATTAGGCAGGTGGTTTTAATGTTCTGGCTGATTGGTGTATATCTGCCTTTTGAGCACAGTTTAGCCTCACCCACTCACAATGAAGTTATAAGGAGTGTTTCAGCTTGGATTACTTTCTGAATGAGGTACAATACATGGCAGCCGTTTGGAATAGAGGCCTATTACAAGTTGACCTAGGTGACAAAAAAAAGCAGAATATGGGCTGGTGAAGGGCTGGTAATGTGTGTATATCTGGAGGCAGGTTTTGGTTTTGGTTGACAACAGTGGCCACCATATCTACACTTCTGTTTCTGCTCAGTCTGCTTGCTGTTCTAAAGCAGGGTATTTTTCTGCTGGGCATTTTCCGTTGGATGATTTATGTCTCTGCCAGCCCACAAAGTCACAGATTTTGAACTTAGATTTTCTTCGTTCAGGGTATTTCACATGCTCTAAAAAAATATTAATGCAGGATAAAAAAAAAAAAAAAAACAAGAAGCAAAGAACAAAAACCCAAAGAAAACCGGACCTGATTTCTTTTGACTCCCTTTAGACTATTTTGCGTATTTACTTGTTTAAAAAGGTGTTAAATAATCAAATAATGTGCAAAGAGCACTGCGGTAGAGCTGACTTATCAGCAGAAATGATTAGGCATTCAGAAATTTAGTACATAAGGCCACACCTTCATAAAACGTATTTATTGCACAGGATTTGGGGAAATGAGCTTCTGTCAGCTTTATTTTCAATTGTGCATCAATATTCGTAGTGATGAGCAGGATAAAGCTGCTGACCCCTCGTGTAGTGGGAAGCCTGTTCACAAAGCCCATGAAATTAGGTGATCGCGCTGGCAGCTGAAGAAATGAGCAAGCCGACGAATGAGGAAAAAGCAAGAACGGCTGATCGATCCTTTCCTGTTCTCGTGGATGGGCATGGCGCATGGCTCCCTCGCTGTTGAGGACGCCTGGATTACAGAGGGTGTCAGCGTGGCGGCTCTAATGCCCTGAAACACGACATGACTCATTACGGTTTCCCAGGCTTGTTTTGGATCAGGACCAGACTGGCCGAGTGTCTCAGGTCCGGCTCTTGCTGACCATCCATCACTGGGAAATTGAATCGTTCCCCAGTGCCAAGATGCCATGGAGTCCAATCAGCCATTATTTTTTCCCCAGCCCAACAGCTGGACGGTGCTACCGCAAATCATGGCTGAAGGCGGGCTGGATAGGCCCCTGATTGATCTCCTCTAGCCCTGCCTGCTGAGGGCTAAATGACCCGGTACTCGCAAATCTGCTGAGCTTTAGGGAGGCGATGCTGCTTCTCATGAAAAAAAAATGGAGACTATCTGTTTTTTTGAGCATTCTCTCTTCAGAACGAATCAGCCAAAATATATCAAAAATATCTGATGACCGTTGTTTGTGCCTTCTTGAGTAGTTCAGGTTCAAAAGGCCTAAATTAAAAGAATATTTTTTGTTTATTTTTCCCTAAAGTCTTTTTAAAAATATATATTTTAATGTATTAAAAATAATAATCAGTCGCAATAATGTGTAATAATATATATTACATATAATTATTTGCTTTTGCTCTACTTTCTCCTAGGTTTAGAAATAGCTTAGGACGTCCCAGGGCTCATGACCCAGACTGTTCATGGCTTCAAGGTTCATGGTTCATCTTTGTTTATACCCCTTTGAATTCTGGGGCAGTGGCTTTGCTGTAAGTTGTAATGTCCTTCCACCAACTACTGCTGCTCCCTTGAGCTAGTCACTTAACCTTTGCATGCTGTAGCATGTCTCCTCTTACCTCAGCGTGGCAGCTGGAACTGCTCAAAGGCCCCGCTGTGATTAAACAAAAGCTAAAAGAACAGTAATAGGAAGTGGGCCTTCGTGGATATGCACGTGGCTCTGTTTCAGTCTCCGCTAGCCACCTGTTGATTTGCATTTTGTCTTTTGTTTCAGGCTTTTTGTAGAGCAGATCAAGACTAAAGTGTCCTTGTAGACAATTTTTAGTGTATCATTTATCACAGCGGTCTCCTGTACTCGGGTCCTGGCAGGAAGTGAGTCTTTTTTAAGTATTTCAGTCTAGGATCTGAAGTGAAACTGAAAGTGTGGGCAGTGGTGGCCTAGTGGTTAGGACACTGCCCTTGAGACCTGAAGGTCGCAGGTTCGAGTCCCGACCCGGGCACTACTGAGGTACCCTTGAGCAACGTACAGTCCCACTACACTGCTCCTGTTTCGTTGTGGTGCTTGAGTGTGTTCACAATGACAAATAGTGAAGTGAAAGTGACTATTTGTCATTGTGAACACACTCAAGCACCACAACAAAATGTGACCTCTGCATCACAAGTGCACATGTGGAGCAGCGGGCAGCTACCAACAGCGCCCGGGTCCCAGTGTAGTGGGACGGTACCTTGCGCAAGGGTATCTCAGTAGTGCCCGGGCCGGGACTCGAACCTGCAACCTTCAGGTCCCAAAGGCAGTGTCCTGACCACTAGGCCACCACTGCGCACAGGAGCTATTATGTAGTGTAAGAGCTATAAAGGATAATGACTATTTGCATCTGATTTAGTGAGTGTACCATCTTCTACCAAATGAACGAGTGATTAATGTGTGAGTCTCTCGCATGTATTGTATGTCAACACAAATAATTCCTTATTACAGTTTGCTTTATAATTTGATCGTCAGCTACTAGAATAAATCAGTAAGCTCAGGACTTAATGGAGATAAAGTGTACAGAGCTCTCACATGTTACACCTATGTAAATGAGGCTGACGTTCAGGCCTGTTTCATAAGCTAATGGCCTGCTGGTGCAGTAGGTTCAAATAGGGTGCACTGTTGGTGAGCATGTGGTCATGAATGATCGTGCACAGTGAGTGTATGTAAACTAGTCTAGAATGAATTAACAGCATGGACTGATTTGTGTATCGATTGCCTGATCTGCTCCGAAGTAAACGTTGCGTTGGTGTGTTTGTAATTTATGTGTTGTGTTGATTATGTGTGAGTTAAGAACCAGGTGTTATAGAAGATAAAAAATGAAGACTGGTCAATGCAGTGTTTTCAGTTCCTACACACACACACACACACACACACATATATACACATGTGATCTCTTTCCCCTGTATGGAGAGAGTTGCTGACATTCAGATTATTCTGGAATACACAAGACAAAAGACCCTTCCTCTGCCACTTTTTTCCACATGAGAGGTGCTGTAGCAATCAGGCTAATATACAATGCAGGGATTCCTCCATTTTTCTCTGCCCAATTCAATTATCGCTCCCCGTTGCATAGTTAACAGAAGTAATGAAGCTGCAGTCGAAGCTTTTGTTTGGTTAATTTGTAACACTTTTTGCCAATTCAGCGAGTATAAAATAGCAGGAGTCCCCTCCAATTATGGCTGCTGTCCATTTGTGTATGCCGCAAAATATAAAAAGGGGGACCACTGGGTCAGTCTTGGTTCGGTTAAATGGTCCGTATCCTCCTTTTTTTCTTGTAATTAAATAAACACCACTGGAGGCCACTGTTAACAGGAAACAGCATCCACATCCTGCCGCCAAACACATTAAAGACTCTCACATGACCAGTATATAACCTCGTTTTATCCCTAAGAACTGAACAGGCTTATATGTAAGTATCATTGGGTTCTGATTACCTTAAAAAGCAGTATAGGCTGAAACACTCTTTATAACTTCAGCGTGAGTGGGTGGAGCTAAACAGCTGTAGGCTGTGGACACAAACACAGTAAATTCTGTTCGACGTTGTTAATGCGGCTTAGTTTCCACATACGGATGTATGGACTGGAGAGTATGTGTTACATTTAGGAACTTTTAACAGCAAGAAATTCAGTTTTCCGTGATATCGGAAGATGGCTAGTCACCCACCCAACACCCCAAACCCCATCCACGATAACCCCCCCACAATGGAACCAGCACAGCTCATGCAAGCATGCATGCACTGTCAATACTACTTCAAGCCAGAAATCACATCGCAGGCCTCCATCTGCTCACACTGGTGTTAAGGTCATCAGTTCACAATGGTTAATCATACTCCACAACGACTGCGTTCTCCTCTGCGATAAGTCAGCGTGCATTTCATCAGCTGCAGAGGTGCCCCTGTGATAAATGACTTCTCAATACCTCATGTATCATGGGAGTGCAGATTTTGTTGTGCGCAGTTGGCTGTGCCTGTGAAGTGATGAGTAAGAGCCTAGGCAGTGGTGATAGCAGCATTTACAACCCCACTCGCTCGCATTCTTTAATAAGCACAGCCCTGGGTCCAGAAACACTGGAGTGTGCTATCTGGGCCAATCTCAAGGGGATGCGGCAGTATCTGCTGAAAATGAGTTTGGTGTTGGGTTGGGGGATGTGAGAGGGGGTGTGGGACAGGTGGAGAGAGGTTTAGTGATAACAGGAAGTGTGTGTGTGTGTGTGTGTGTGTGTGTGTGTGTGTGTGTACATGAAGGAGGATAAGGTTGGACAGAAACAGGAGAATCCTACTTGCTGTTACCTGCTTTCTCTTGCTTCTTTCTTGCCAGAAAACAACCCAGTCCACTTAACAAATCTATCTCACACTCTCCAAAAACGCATCAGTGTGGTTGTTGTGTAAAACCTTTCCCCTCCCCTGTACTTTTTCCTACAGAGTAAACACATTTCCTTTTGGCAGTAACTAGTAGTTTAAGGTGAATTTTTTTCCTTTTTTTTTTTATTTTTTATTGCAGCAAGATATGATCACTGGCTGATGTGGTGTGATGTGAAACTGTGCATTGTAAAGAGAACTACCAGTCCTCTTCTTTACCATCGTGGCAGGTAATCGGAACCATGGGGGCCATATCTTTTATGCCAATAGACCAGGGGTCGACCAGAGGAGGAGGGGTTCTCCTGAGTCTTTGTTCCTCCCAAAGTTTCTTCCTCTAGTTTAAGGGAGTTTTTCCTTGCCTCCGTCGCCATGGCTTCCTCTCTGGAGCCCGATTCTGTAAAGCTGCTTTGTGACCATATTAGTTCTAAAAAAAAGCGCTGCATAAATAAAACTGATGAATCTCATTCACTATACAAAATGACATACGAGCTTACATGTATCATCTGGGTTAAATGGTATAGTGGTAAACAGGCTTCTCTTTTTCCTTACAGGGCTCTAAAATAAAATCTTTTTTTAAAAAATAGAACAAGTCTTTCATCTCATAGAACATGGTCTTGGGTATCAGAATATTTTCATCTGAGATTAGGAACATTTTGGAGGTCTGGTTCTTAAAACCAGTAGTGTTGTGAATTTGGACTTTGGACTGTAAGTTTCTCAGAACACTTCACTTCAGACCTATAGGTAAAGCTATTTTGCAGTAAAGGGCTCATATGAAAAACAGACAAGGACTCATAAATTACACAGACAAGAGACTAAAATATATATATAGTGTGTGTGTAAGTGTGTGTATGTGTGTGTGTGGTGTGTGTGTGTGTGTGTGTGTGTGTGTGGGGAGGGGGGTTGAATGTCTGTGTGTATTTAATTTATAATAAAATCTATAAAGAAATCAGTAAATGCATGAGCCCAATTTTACTAGGATTTCATCTGGGTAATGGCTGCTGTAACAAAACTGTTTTCACATGCTTTTGTGCTGTTCTGCAGACCATCAGTGATGTTCTAATTAAGAATTAATTTGGGGGGTGCTTGGGGTGGGATACTACAATTTCCCTTTATAGCCTGATCACAAAGAGACCACGATACTACAAATGTGTAATGTTTTACAATGCGGGCATAATTCTGTTAAAAGGTTATATATGTGCACAAATCCAGTGTCTGTACCTGTGTTCTGTGCACTCTGTGTCTGTAGGACAGTGCTGGAGAGCTCATTGGGGTGCCGCAGTCTTCAGAGAGGATCAAGAGTCAGTTGCTGGCGCGAGCATGTGAGCTGCCGGAAGAGGGCGTGAGACTCCAATCAGTAGAGGCAGGGAGGGCCAGTAGAGGGAGCGAGCCTGTGAGTACACTGCAGGGACACGCAGAGCAATATGCAAGTCTCCCACTGTTCACCTCTCTGCAGTAATTCAATTGTGTTGCCTCCTTCCTTCACTCCGAAGCAGCACTAATCACAAACCGCCGCTCCACCGCCTTTATCGTCCGCCCTGGAAGGCACGAGGTGGAAGCAGGCGCTTGTTATTTAGGCTCATCTGCAGCAGCGAACACGGCGCACGGGAGCTATTACTGTACTGAGGCACATCTCCAAGTTGAGGAAAGTTCACGGTCCAGCCAAGTGTCAGAAAGCTGACAACAGCCCCTAACAGATGGACAACACACTCCCAAATCTGCTCTTGTTGCCTGGAGACTACAGAAAGACCAGGATGGTGTTGATGTGTGTGAGTGAGAGAGAGGGAGAGAGAGGCATTCTCTCTCTGTGTAGAGCAGCTCTAATGCAATCTGAGGGTGCTTCAAAATGCCCTTTAAACTAATTAAATAATAAAATACACTAGTGGCCTGCAAGGATCATACTTCTACACCCCCCCCCCAATCCCTCCATCCCCCCCGTCCCACACACATTAACAAAGTGCTTCCATTCTCTCTCTTAACACAAAGGAATGTCGATTGTACACCCTCAAGCGGAAAAAAAAATCCACCGCTGTTATTCAGTGAGTGACTGAGAGAGCCAATCATACCCACAGAAGCTTTTGTAAGTGAAAGAAGCCTAAAGAAATGAACGGAAATGAATGATTGAAACTGTCAACCGTTCCTTAATTAGGGGCAGCCGTGGCCTAAAGATTTAAGAAGTGGGTTTGTGACAAAAGGGCTACTGGTTCGAGTCCCTAAAACAGCAGGAAAACCCACAGTTGAAGTGCCCTTGAGCAAGGCACCTAACCCCCGATTGCTCCCCGGACACCGTGGCTGTATGGCTGCCCATTGCTCTAGGTGTGTGTGCTAGTGGCCACTACTCTGAATGGTTAAAACGCAGAGACCAGTTTCCCCTCTGGGGATTAATAGAGTATATATATGTCATAAGAATACTAGGTAGTATCTGATGGTAGGAAACAGGAGAATTCAGGCCCAGAGCAAATGAACATCTTTCCAAGCACGTCGACATTATGCAAAAGATGAGGTGTGAGAATCAGGATTATGCACATTTCTGATGCCTTCTTCAGCCAGTTGACCACCAGACTGGGTCTTTATGAAGCTTTAGCACAGTCAGCATGTCTAGACATCTCATGTCCATGTGTATGCTTATGGAACGTCCAGTCACCATGTTTTTCCTTCATTTACCTTCATTTCAATACGCCACATGAATTGCAGTATAGACAAGACCTTTTCACACTGGGTTCTGCTTAAGACTTTTATTAACGCAGCTATGTGGAGCCTGGGAAATTTCTGTGCTACTAAATTATTACTGATCTTTGACCTCTAATTCCCATCACTCATGCTTCTTCATTAAAAATTCAACATCATATGTTAAGATGACTAGTAATCAAAATCACATCAATACAGCCAATATGACAGATCAGTATAATGGCATTTTCTGAAATATTTGTGAAAAGCTGCTTTTTTTAAAGAAACTATGCAAATGATTACCTGTCTTTAATAACTAATGAAGGCCCCTGAGTGCACAAAGACTCCTGATCCCTGCAAATGTCTAAGCACTTGCCCTGTCATCAAGACATTCTAAGTATGATCCCTGGTGATACAACAGCAATCTGTGGCTAAGAAGGCATTTAAAGATGAAATACACATATGCTATATTTTAATTTAGTATTTTTCACAAAGTACATTTTAAATTAATACAAATTATACTTTATATGCTGTTCAGAAAAACATCAATGAGTTCAATGCCCAGCAATGCCCATCTACCCTCCAATGTGGTAGCACCATGTTGAGGGAGACTTAGCTGTCAAGTCTAACCTAACTAACAAGGCCAATCTACCTAGTATAGGTAGTATAACATTCATTTGCACTTTTATATGTTAAACGTGTTCATTAATGTACTTATTATTGTGTGATGGGGAGTCATAGCTAGTTGGTGGAATTGGAAACTAATTTGGGCAGAAAATCAGGGGGAACGTTCCCTGTAGAAGAACAGTTGTACATGTAAATGGTTTGCTAGGTGCTTTTCTTCTCTTTTGGCCTGTTTCTGGTCTAAATGCTTAAACCCAAAAGTGGGAGATATGAGCAGCAGCAAAGCGGTCCATGTGTTGGACCAACATTACAGAATAAAATTTTAAACCCAAAATAAAATGTGTGGCTCAGTTTGAAAGACTAAGCTGTAACGCCAATAAAACGTCCATTCCTTTCCTCACCAATAAATATGGTAGAGGTATTATGAACTGAAATAGCATAAAAAGACATTTGTCTAATGTTGATGCAAGTCCTGGGCATGTGAGTAAATGCAACTAGTAACTACCTATCTGGGTACCTAGTATCTGGTCTTCACTCTGAAGTGTAATTATGCTGATGATCATGAGCTGTGCTGGAATAATCTGACTCACCGCGCACCAGTCATAAATCATCCCTTCCTTTAGAGGGGTGTTGATGAGCAGCATGTATCAGCAATTACAACCACACAGGAGGGGACATAGGATGATGGGGTTAATGACATCAAGAAGTACACTAGGTGTGTAAGAATAGCTTCAGCTTCTCCAGTGGAGTGGAGTGTGTGGGAGTGCACTGTGGTATCCTGACATGGGCCATGAGTAGCAGCAAGCTCACAGTAATGCTGCTGGGTCTACTGCTACATACCAGTGAAGGTTAGTTTAATTTACACATTCTTTCAAATGATCCTCATAATAGACTGAATATCTCATTAATCTGTTTATTGTCTTTGGGGGTTGGGGTGGTGGTGGTGGTGAGGGCGGTGGGGTCGTTGGTTTTGGCTGCTAAAAAGAAAATACAGATTTTTAGGCCTAGCATTTTTGCTCACAAACCAGTTTAATAATATAATAATAATAATAATACAATTATTATTATTATTAATATCCATCCATCCATATTCTAAACCGCTTCTTCTGTTTCTGGCTGCAGGGAAGCTGGAGTCAATCCCAGCTGACTGTGGGCCTAAGGCAGGGTACACCCAGGACAGGAGGCCAATCCATCACAGGGCAACACATAGACAGACAACCATTCATACGCACATACACACCTATAGGCAATTTTTAGAGTCTCCAATTGACCTATCGCAAGCCTTTGGACTGAGAGAGGAAACCGGAGAACCCGGAGGAAACCCACACGAACATGGGGAGAGCTTGCAAACTCTGCAAAGAAAGGCACCCGTTGCCGACCCAGGGACCGAACCCAGGACCTTCTCGCTGTGAGGCAACAGCGCTAACTACTGCACCACCATGCTGCAATTATTATTATTATTATTATTATTATTATTATTAGTAGTAGTAGTAGTAGTAGTAGTAGTAGTATAGCATGGTTTATACATGATACATACAATATTAAAAAATTAAATAAGAAAGAATAGTAAAGTAAAGTAAACTGAGTAAGTGAAAAGTAAAGCATTAAAGTAAGGCATAAATCATAAAATTAATAAATAAAAAATACAGCATAAAATGCTTAACAGTAAACATATTACATAATTAAAGTAATAAGAAAAAGTAAAAATAAGCATTGAGGTAAAGTACAAAATAGAACATAAAACTGAAAAACTAAAGGTACAAGTGGGAGAGCTTTAAAATAATGATAATAAATAAAATATAAATGAAAAGTTGATAAATAAATGAAAGAAATTGGCTAGTAAAAGGCTGAATTGAAGAAGAATGTTTTAAGCTTCCCCGATATCTATAGGTAGTGTGTTCCAGAGCTTTGGGGCATAATTGATAAAGGCAGCATCCCCATTTTTCTCTTGGCTGTTACTGACTTTCAGTAGATCAGCCAAAGTTGAGTGTAGTGTTCTCGGAGTCAAATTGTTTAGAAATTAAAAACCACCGGAAAATTTTGGGACTTGTGAACCATCATTATTATGTGATATCCTTTCACATAGTGTTCTCTTAGGGCCCCATGTTTGTGATGGGCCCTCGAAATCATCCTAACTGCCATACCACCCTGCCCCCCCTATGCCGCCCCTGAGTGTGATTATCCACAGAAATCAGAAGGATGCTTTATACCTCCTAAGGTAAATGTGCTCAAACTGGTTAGATGGGAACGGGTCAGTGCTGGAGGAAATGCTGGGAATAGCTGGCTGATTATTTTCATGTATTTTGGGGGTGCCCAGTGATTAGGCCATTCTGGCAGGAGGTAATACAGGTCCTGTAGAAGATTTTTGGAGATGGCATTGATTTTCCAACATTCACTTCTCTTAAAAACACGGAACAAGTAACAGCTGTGCTAAACCAGCATATTGACAAATTTAGAAAATCCTGGGAAAAGTGGATTGAACACATATTAGAGTATGTAACCCAACAAAACTGGACTAGTGGATGGAAATGATTATAACTAAAAAGTGGGGAGAAAATAAGGTACAAACAAACAAAAGAAAATACAACAACTACCTTTGTGAAAAACAAAAATACTTTTGTACATCAAAAATATACTTTAAGTACTTAAAAAATGCTAAAAATCCAAAGAAATTTGTATATATATATTTGCATTTTGGAAATACAGATACACTATATTTTTATTTAGTATTTTTTACAAAGTACATTTTAAATTAATACAAATTATACATCATATGCTGTACAGAAATAATTGCATAATGCAATTGAGTAAATGCATTTTGCTTTGCAACAGTCTACAATTTGTCTCTATAATCAGAAAAATATGAGTTCAATGCCCAGCAACCGGGCTCAACAGATACACCAGAAAAGTGATATGTGCCTAATTTGTTTGTTCTGTTATGTTTGTGATTTTCAATAATAAAAGAAATCAGAAGGATGGTTTGATTGTAGTGTAAGTTAGAGGAAGAAAGTTTTGGCCTGCTGTTAGCGAGTGTATTAAGTTTGTGACTGGTTTAGTTTTTTGGAAAAACCTACGATTTGTTTGCGTCGGCTAATTGATTCACTTCACTCACTTAAGAGTCATTCAAAAAGAGCAATTCACTGGCCAATTGACCACCACTACCACACGCACGGCTGTGCTGAGCATGTGAAACAGCAGACAGGTTTAAGTGGACAGAGAAGGAGAGGAACGATGAAAAAAGAACGAGAGCAGTGGTGAGCGATGAGCGAGAGAGCGTGGAAGAAAGTGTAAAGTGGGCGAGAGCAGATGACTGGCTGTGAGTAGGAGTCTGAAGTTCTGCATTAGCACTGATCACTAGCCGCAATGCTAACACACTCTCTCCTGCACCTCGCTGAAGCAAGAAAAAAAACATCTGAGAAATGTGACAGCAGCTTCAGGATCAGCACGGTGGCTAAAGTCTCACTCATGCTAATTAGCTCATTGAGCATGAAGCTCTAGCTCCACTCGGAGTAGTGTAATTAATCAGAACACTGAAATGAAGCCAGGGGTGGGCTTCAAATGAGCTGGTCTCAGGGTAAAACACGCATATCTAGGTCATCTGTGTTTTTTGGAGCTCGTTTTGCTGGTGAAGGAATCATTTCAGCAGCGGGAGATCGTAAGCACTTTTTTTTGCTGCTATGAAAGCTTTATGGCAGTTGTAGGGAGTTTTGGAAAACAAAGTTTCTTGTCATATGTAAAAGCGTATTCTTCCTGCTGAAACAGTTTTGGGTAAGGTTATCAGCTCTATCTGAATGTGAAAGAAAGTGATTCTAAGAAAGAAGGATAGATTTTATTCAGCGTGACTTAACAAAGTGTTGCCAGCACAATGCACAGAGAAAGAAACAACCTTGAGCAAAAATGTGATTTAATATACAATTCATCCACCCATCCATCCATTTTCTTAACCCGCTTTTTCTGTTTCCGGGTTGTGAGGAAGCTGGAGCCAATCCAAGGCGGGGCACACCCAGGACAGGAGGCCAACCCATCACAGGGCAACACATAGACAGACAACCATTCATACACACATACACATCTACGGGCAATTTAGAGCATCCAATCAACCTACTGCAGCCTTTGGACTGTGGGTGAAAACCGGAGCACCCGGAGGAAACTTTAATGTAGCCCGAGGAAATTTTAATATAAAATCTTTAAAAAATAGAGCGTTTTACTCTCACTGGGAGTTGGCCCTGTGACCAGAAAGTTACCAGTTTAAATCCTGGACTGGTGTGAGTCCCACTGAGGTGCTCACAAGTGGACTGGAGTTCCATTTGTCCAGTGGGAGGGTGGGGTGAGAAAAGACATGTAGACTGCATCTCAAACTTCCATACTTTACATACTACACTACTGAGTACACTCCTAATGATGTACTGTTTTTGTACACTATTTAGTGTGCTAGTAAGCAGCTTGGAAAGTGGCCGTTGCTCCCTGGGCACCCTCTTCTGTGGAAAGTAGCTGAGGTTTATTCAAAAAGTTGCTAAATTAGTCACTATTGGAAACTAATGGGGTCCGACAAGTTGCTAAGTTGGCTGTAGTGACTAATTTGTTCATCAAAATATGTAATCAAATTTAAAGAAGTCTAAAATGAAACTGCTCAGGAATGTGAGGACCAGTTTCATGAATTAGTCACTGCACCACACACCATCACATCGCACACCATCACATTAAAGAAATATTTAATTTTAATTGTTATAACATTACTTTTAAATACTTGAATGTGTTTAAATGTAATTTTTAAAAACTTTTACTCAGGTAAACTTTCTTTGTTTCGACTGATTGCAATTATTTAGGCCATATTCCACAGTTGTTACATTTCACAAATATGTAAAGTAAGCAGCATTTTGGGTTGAGTTGAGGCAAATAAAAATAGAAAAATACAAAACCAAAGAAAAAATCCAGTGTGACTAATGCTAAGCATTGTGGTTCGCGATTGTGGTTTTGCTTTCACAGTGTTTTTTGCTTATGTTTTCATACTCTCAGGAGACAAATGGAAGCTTTGCTTGACTGACTACACACATTCTGTGTAACTGTAAACATTTGCGTGTGCACACAACAGTTCATTCTTATCTTAGCAAAACATGGTGTTTAGCCACCTTAGGCTTGTACTTTACTACTTGAATGAAATAAAGGACAATTACAGTGGTGCTTAAACGTTTATGAACGCTTTAGAACTTTCTATATTTCTACATGAATAGAACCTAGAAAAAGATTTAGAAAAAAATCATCAGGCTGGAAAAGATTCTCTAAAGAGTTTGGACTCTATTAATCCACAGCCAGACTGTGTACAACTGGAGAAAACTCTAGACCCTCTCCGGGAGTGGTTGACCATCAAAAACAACTCCTGAATGAATGTGTTTAATAGTCTGTGAGGTCACAAAAGAACCCAAGGTAATTTCTGCTTAAAGATATGCCTCTTTTCTACTGACTTAAAGTTCAGGGAAAGAAAAACGATGATAAACAATGGCGTGGATTTCAAGATATTGCTCTATAAAAAAGAGCATTGCTGCCCATCTACAGTGTGCCAGATATCAAATGGACAAGCCAGAAGGCTATTGGAAAAAATGCTTTGTGGACAGATGAGACCAAAATAGACATTTTTGGTTTAAATGAAAAGCTCAATGGCTGAAGAAAAGAAATGACCGCATTCCAAAATAAGAGCCTTATCCCATCTGGGAAACATGGTGGTGTATCATGGTTTTGGCCTGTTTTGCTGCATCTTAGCCAGGACAGCCTGCCATCACTGGTGGAATAATGAATTCGGAATTATACCAGCATAATACCAGCATAAATCATTCTATCAAAGAATGGCTGTAGAAGAATAAAGTTAATGATTCAAAATGGCCAAATTAAAGTCCTGACCTTAACCCAGTAGAAATGTAGTGTTCTGACCTGAAGCAATCAGTTCATGTGAGGAAACCCATCAGCATCCCAAAATTGAAGGTGCTCTATATGGAAGAATGAACTTTAATTCGTCCAAGTTGATGTGCAAGACAGCTCAGCAGTTAGCAGATATGTTTAGTCGCATTTATTGATGCAGCAATGGGTCATTCTATAGTGTATGAGAAGTGTAATATTTTGTCTCATTAGATTAATTGGGTTATATTTATGTACTTCTAATGATGTTTAAGGTCAAATTTATTCAGAAATTTGGAACATTCTAAAGGGTTGCAGACTTTGAGGCATCACTTTAAATTGTTCTTTGCAATCATTTTTATGGCGATGAACTGTCTCAAAGTTTATGATGAGCTTACAGACTTTTTTTTTTTTTTGCTTCATGCTTCCACTTCTAGTTTAAATACTCATACGTTAGGTAAGCATCCTTGAACATGGTCAGAATGTAGGCTGCTTTTCTCCACAGCATTTGAATGACCTTTTTTGTTTACATAGTGGTTTAGAAATGTAGCCCATTCAGACAGCAGCCTAGCTTTTAGAATGCAGCTACTGATAGACAAAGGTAAAAGGCAGATGTGTTGAATACATTGCTTTGTTTTCATTCTCATACGTTTTACAATACAATAAAATCATTTTAATCAACCTCAAGAACTGAGTTTTAAAATTCCAGGAGGCTTTGAGGGCTGCAAACCACAGACAGTGGCCCAATACAATAATAAAATTGATACGAAAACAGTGTTACTACATTATTGTTGTACTATTAATAATTAATTGCATCCTACAGTAGCTCTGGATATTTAGTTGAGCACTATGTGTGAAGATGAATTCAGCTTTCTCTGAGGTTCCCACCTCAGATTACAGAGAGATGCTAGACAGAATGGCTCAACTGATGAAATTTTCAAGTCCATTACTGCAGGAGCAATTGGATGAGTGAGCCAGACATTAAACGATCCGCATCCATAGCGTATCAGGACTGACTGTAAAGTGCATTATTGATTTAGAACACTATGATGGAAAACGAATATTAGCAGTAAGGAGAAAATCAGTACATCCCTAAATCTCCATCCCTTTTTTAACTAAGCAAGTGTCCAGACATGCTGTAGTAATACTTTGGTGTTCTTCCTCTCTCTCTCCCCCGCCTCCACTATTTCACTAACCCTGACTATCATCATCAGGAGGATCCATCTGTGGAAGGCTCTTTTCCTGCCTCTGCTCTCTCTCCTGCACCTCCCACTAAAAATGGAAACGGGAATGAATGTGGTCGGCTCTAATATGGAAAGAAACCCGAGACACTGTCAGTAAAAATAGCGCTAACCCTTTTTTCTGATAGCATCACTGCTATTGAGTTGTGAAAGCAACCTGATTATCCCATAACTTGCTGCCTATAGAACCTCTGCACATACAAATGAAGCACTGCCCATCATTGTTTGCAGTCAATAATTCAGTAAGGTATTGTCTAGCATTATCTGTAGACCACAATATGAAAGCACACCATGTGCAAACTGCAGCACAAGTCTGCAAAAAATAAGATCAGTATTTCGAGATTATGGTATAATATATAATTTAAATACATACAGACAAAACATATGCAGATAATAATCATTAAAAGCCCATTTTAATTAGATAAACCTTTTATTCCTGTCCTGACAAAACCTTCAATATCTAAAATCGTGACATTATGGTGAGTGGTCTGGTGTCCATATGCCTTTGTGTTTGCATTGGTTTGTTCTCCTCCCTGGTCCTGATTATCTTCCTGCCTATGTTTAGTTTTTTTGTCTTTGCCTCCAGGTGTTTCTTGCTTGTATTCAGTGTATATATACTGTATGTCTTTGTTTGCCCCCTGATTGTCCCTTGCTGTTCATTGTTGTATGCTAGCTGGTTTGGATGTGCTGCTATGTTAGTCTTTGCGAAGAAGTTCTTGGTTTGTGTTTTTGTTCTGACTTAATGCATGTCTCAGCCTTGCTGTGTGTGTCACTTGTCTCACGCCATTCTATAAAATGGATGTGTATATAAATCCTGTGCTCTTTGTTGTTACATTAACTTTGTTATTGCACATTAATGCAGCAGTGTTGGCCTATTTCTATTGGTCTGTTGGTTATAAAATGTTCACACACTGACATATGTTCACACACTGACATTTTCTACTTGTGTAAAAAATAAATTAATATAGATGACTAAATGTAGGTGTTACTACAGTAATTTACTTTTAAACTGTTCTTAAAACTATTTCCACACAAGCTCATATCTTGTAACGAATGGAGTCCAGGAAGAGGTGCTGCCACCTGGTGGTTGGGATCCGCTACCCCAAAAGCGGCTCCTATGCCCAGCCTTGCCCAGGTGGCATTTATTAAAAGACTAATGAGAGACATTACTTAGGCTTGCGCCCAACACTAGGTGGGTGCGAAGCTTACTGTTTGGTTCTCCACAGTATCCCAAGCCTTTTCATTGTTTTCCTAGCCTTAGCTTTTCATAGCACCCTTAGCTTTTTGTGTATCGACCTTCGCGTACTTACCTAGACCATAGCCTTAGCCCTTAGCCCATAGGATTCCCGTTTGCATTCGTGTTAGACTTCGGACTGTTTTTGACTCTGCCTTTTTGCCAAATGAACCTACCTTTTTTGGAAATTATGAATTAAAGTGTTGTTGAGTATGCACTTGGGTCCAAGCTTCTTTCGAGCGTGACAGAAAGCTTCGCCTCCCTGGATCAAGCCACTCACCTCGATCCCTCCACCACCAGCGTGGCAGAGCTTGCCATCGCCGTGGTGGCCCAGAGCAAGAGAATCGAGGAGCGCCAATCGGAGCTGCAACACTGACGCGCCAGCCTGGGAGAGTTCACCCAGGCGATGCAGCGGTTAGCGGGCAAGCTATCTCCCAGCACTGAGGCTCACTCGCCTCCCATGCCGGAATCCAGTCCGGGAGTCAGGTTGTGCCCACACGCAGTCCTGCCTGCTCTGGTTTTCTCCGTCAGAGAAAATGGGGAACCAGCCGAGTACCGCGGGAATCCACACACGCTCAGTGGATTCCTGTCGCAGTGCTCGGCTTATTTTGCACATCAGTCGGTGGAAACCGATTTTCAAAGGAAGATGACGGTGGTCTCATTTCTCTCTGAGAGAGTGCTGGAGTGGGCGGCTTCGCTGGCCGACTGAGAGAGGCGTTCGAGGAACGCCGACAAGGAAGGTCAGTGGAGTTCGAGAGGGGCGTGCGGAGGGAAGCAACTGCCGGCGTGGGGCAGGAGCTGCCTCCGCGGGCTGCTGCGGTCGTCGCCGAGTCGACGGAGCCAACCAGCAACCCGCTGGAGGAGCCACCGTGTGCAGCCAGCACGGTGCAAGAGCTGCTGGGTCGAGTTTCCAGGTCGCCGAGGGCGATGCCGGAGAATCTTCCTAGCACGACCCTAAAGCAGCAGGTCCACACAAACCGATCAGGCCGCTGGGTCCAGCCCCCACGCTCCTGGAGCCCAAGTGGTTTGCTTCAGCGCCGCTGTCACCACCGCCAGCTCATGCCTTGATGTCGCAGTCACCGCCGGTCTCCGACAGGACGTCGCTTACTGCGCCATCTTCCACCAGTAGCATCGTCTTGTTCCCCCCTGATGTCACCGGCACTTCCTTGCTCCCCCTGGACGTCGCAGGCGCTTCCTTGCTCCACCTGGACGTCACCGGTGCTTCCTGGCTCCACCCGGACATGTCTCATTCTTTTTTTCTCTTTATATTTCCTACTAGCTTGTAATCCAAATGTATTAAAATTTATCAGTTGCCATTAATTGAGCCTTCTTTTGTTCAGCAAACATTTTTTATACCAATTTTAAGCATATTTGGCACTAATACAATTAATAAACAAGCATCCAGAAAGGATTTGTTTACCTAAAGCCCATCCTGGATCACTAGAAAAGGGCAATTTCTTCTCATGTGTTTTACTAAGCTGTCCCCTACTCTCAAGAAGCAGAGTGAACCTGAGATTAGTGAGCAAACAGGCAGGTCCAGCAAAACAGCCAGCTCATTCTACCAGAAGGGCCAGCTCTTGTGGGCCCAGACCTTAAGTCCAGCAATGTGGGTGGTGAGTTTAGAAGGCTGTCCTGGTCCTCTGGCATGGACGTAGCACAGACATAGTGTACCATCACTGTGCTGCTCGCAGATGGATAAGATTACCAAGTGGATAAGGAGCCGGGAAAGAGATGATGTATGATTGATGGTGTGAAAATGACTCAATAAAGTCAGTGCCTTCTTGACATAGATCAGTAACCTCTTCAGCTGCCGTTCATGTGGGGAGGCCATATGTCTGGTTTTAGGTGGTACATGCCTTTTTTATTCACTTTGCTCCAATTGGTGTACAAATAATTGTCTTGCTCAAAAGATTGACACCTGCACACCAAGTTGTCTGATTTCTTCGCATTGTTTGGCCAGTGAAACCATTCCCATTGGCTCCTTGGATAATCACTAGGACTAGCATTGAGATACCATTGAGCAAGGTACCGTCCCACTACACTGCTCCCCGGGGGATGTTGATAGCTGCCTACTACTCCACATGTGCACGTGTGATGGGTTAAATGCAGAGATCACGCTTCGTTGTGGTGCTTGAGAGTGTTCACAATGACGAATAGTCACTTTCACATGTCTTACCTCCCTCCGTGTATCTTCATTGTGTTCAGAACTTTCTAAGGGTGCTTTCCCACTTGAAGCCTTTAGACTCTTGGCATCGAACCATATCATGATGGTTTGGTTCGTTAGCATTGGTGAAAATGCAGCAATTGCCCTCAGGTCCATGCCAAAATAATCATCTGGTGAATTCTGGTCCCACTAGTGAAATAGCAATACGAACAAACCAAGACCAAAACTGTACAATAGCATTGAATCATGAAGAGCTAAAAAGCAGAACTTGACCTTGGAATTTAACCCAGCAAAATTACTTCAGCTACTCTAAAAAAAGACTATGCTTTCACTCTCTATTGACATCAGTGCTTAACAAGTATAGACTGTGTTGAAGTCCAAGGCCATATTTGAAAACATACTTAAAAAACTCATGAGCATTTCATCCTTCTGAACTATTTATATGCACCATTGGTTAATCCAGTGTATCAACACAGTATGTTCCAGCTGCACCACTGCTTCATTTTCTAACTATCATTTGTCTAAAGCGATAAATACAAATGACATTATAGACAATGAACAGGGCCATGATGAACCCATGTAGTTGTCCCTTCGTTAAAAAAAATGGATATTGGTGCATTAGTTCAGTTCCGGAACATAATACTTTGTGAGTGACAAATGATGGAGCAGCTTGCTTTTTAAAACAAATATTGGTCTTTTTAGGTATAAATCCATGTGAAGCTGAACATACCTATGTCATTATGCAGTATTGTAACAATTTATTCCCTGCTGTGGACCAAAGCAATCCAACCATAGACCTGAAAACCCCATTATTCTTCTTGGTTAACTGCCAAGCCTAATTGTTGTTGCCTGTAAACGCCAGTTCTATTACCCTGCTGTTTCTATGACCACTAGGTAGTACAACAATAGCTTAATGACAAAAAACATAACCGACTTGCTTCTTTTGTTGGTTGATCATACCCATATTAAGCTAAATGTAGGAATAATATACATGAATGATCTGTCTAGTTTAAGAGTGTCCAATCTTATTTGCAAAGGGCTGGCAGATTTCACTACAAACAAGTACACCTGATTCCACCTGTTTAATCAGTTGGTCTCAGTTGTCAGGTGAGCTTCTGCTTTGTTACAATGAAAACCTGTAGTCTGACCAGTCATCAGACGCCAATTGTAGTTCATTTATGTGGAAGCAGTTATCATTTTAAGGAAATTTAGTATATTAAATATGACATATTTTGCGCATCACACTTGACAAATGAGTGATAATTTTTTATTGGCTTAACTGCCTCCCACATGACAACATACAGTCATATGAAAAAGTTTGAACCCCCAGGGTTAAATTACGTTCTGTAAATTATTGTAAATAATTTATTTGTCATATGAACAGTTATACATGTACAATGGGCAGTGTGGGGTAACCCTGGATTGCTCCTGAGACTGTGTAATAAGTTAAAGCTGAATGTTAAAACTAAATTCTAGAATAAGAACAAAATAGAGAAAACATATATAATAAGATAAAGATAAATGTAACAACAGTATATACACCCTATATACCATCTGTAAGAAAAATATTTACAAGATTAGATAAAGGATTTGCTTTTAATGTCTTGGTGCCAAATACCACAGCACACCCTCAGAGGTCTTGTAAAGTCCATGACTCAACAGGTCAGTGTTTTAATGGCACAAGGTGGACTTACACAAGTCTTAGGCATGTGATGTAAGTTCATAGCTGTTCATTGTACAGGTTGTGTCTTTCCTTTTGTCTGTAACTAGTGGATTCCTTTTAGAGTTGTGAAGTCCTCCCTTAAATAGTTATGGAAGCCACTCTACATTTGTGTCAAGCTCACTACAAAGCCTAACCATGTGTTTGCCTGCCTGCAAGCCTTTCAGCCAACACTGTGGACAGTAACCTTGCTGCAGATTTGCTCTGATATTACTGTTTAATTAAAAAGCACATTGGCTGATCATGCCTGTTTTCCACCCAAGACTTTATGAAGTAGCCACTCATCCATTTAATTAAAGAACCATCAGGCCATTTAGCTTTAGATGAGTTGTAAAATCACCACCCAAAGTCTGACTGCAGCCTCTTGTTTTAGCTATTTTTCCACTGCTGGTGATATCAGGGGTTAGAGATATGGACTTACCTAAGGAGAAAAGAAGTGAAGGAAGGAGAAGGGGAGAGAGAGAGAGAAGAGAAAAGAGGGAAGCTGTTTTGTGAGCTGACGTTGTATATCACAGTTGCGGTTGCAGAAAGCCGAGTGCTGACACCTGGAGTGATGCAGAGATATCTAACACACTCTCCCTGCTCTGCTCATCAGCAGCATGCTGTGTCAACACCGCATAGATAGGAGCTTTCACTTTTATCCATCATTACTTCATACTGATGTCAACTCGGAGGCATCTCTAAGCACCTATTCCAAAACAGAAATGCCTCATTTCAACACCCCATTACATACCCACATCTCCACACACACATTTTTTTCCCCTTTCTTCTGTCTTGTTCTCATGCACGGGAGTATTAAACACTCCGCTCTATTTCTTTTACGTACTGTAGGAGTCAACACACACTTTTCACTTACACCTCTTTAAATGCCGATTTCCATAATGCCCTTCAAGTGCACTGTTATGCCGGCATGGCTGGGGGGTGCCAAGTCTACATTAGGGGGTTCATACACCATGACAGAAAATGAGTGTGCAACCCTAAGCTGGCATGAAGAGTTAAGAGGTCGATTTCATAAAAATGATTTTACATACGTAAATAGCCAGTGTCTCTACCGTAAAACTACAGATCAACTTCCTACACACACACACACATACACACACAGACTGTACTCACATACTGTAGACACACTCTGACCTGGCAGTGGTAGACTAGGTCCTTGTGAACTCTGGAGTCTGGTGTTGATGCAAGGGCTGTTTATACCTGATCTGCCTGTTTGTTACTATTGTAAAGATGCTTGAAAGGTTGTGAGCTTTTTTTTCAGATTTTATTCAGATTGTTGTGCAAATTCTAAAAATAGATTAAGAGAACTTAGTTAAACAAATGAGACAAAATGTTACATTTGGTCATTTACTTATTGACACTTTAAAGAACACCTAGCACACCTATTGTCTGCTGCATCACTGACTATTGAGTTCCTAACTGCCTCTGGAAGCAATATTGGCAAAAGAACTATGAATGAAGTTGAATTCAATGGCCATGAGCAGCTGCATAGAAACTTAGGATCACTAAAGGCAATGCTAAGTGTTGGCAATGCTTACTGCCACTGGGCTGTGGAGGCTGTGTGCTATCTGGAGTGATGAATCTGACAGTCTGGTGGATAAATCTATGTTTGAGGGGATTCCAGAAGAACCTCAATGTGTAATGCCAACAGGAAAGTTTGGTAGGATAAGTGAAATGGTCTGGGGCGTTTTTCAGGGTTTAGGCTGGGCCCCTTAGTTACAGTAAAGGGTAATGATAATGCATACAAAGGCATTTTTGACAACTGTATGCTTCAAACCATTTGGGCAAGGCCTTTTCCAGGATAACTGTGCTACTGTGCACAAGGCGAGGTTCATAAAGACATGCTTTGAAGATGTGTAGAGGAACTCCAGTGGCCTGTTAAATTATTTTAAACAAAAATTTCATATCTATTTATGTATTTACTCTTATTTAAGCACTTTCCTCCAAGCGTTCAGGCTCGCTCTTTTCAACTGTGCATTAAGCCAGTAAGTGCTTTATGGTCATCTCAGCTGTAGAGGTTAACAGTAGTAATTGCATTGTGGAATGATGTGTAAAAGTAGAGAGAATGAGTGTGTGTGTTTGTGAGAGAGAGCGAGAGAGAGAGAGAGAGAGAAACAACAGTACACAGCAAAATTCACACTTAGTACGTTTATAGCACTCATACACTCAGTATGTATATGGGTTTACACCAATTTGGGTTAAATTGTTCAATTGTGTTAAATCTGCACTTTATGTTACGATATCTTACTCCACATTCAGTGTTAAACATTGTAATACTGTCAGTGTTGTTATACAAATCAAGTGCTGCTCATTATACCAAAAGTGTATACTGTTCACAGCATTGGTGTTATTTCTCATTCAACTTCAGTTCACTAATTGATGTTTACTGTTCTTAAATGCTATTGGTTTTTTGCACTGACCGGTTATGTTTTTTGCCACTTAACACTGTAATGACCAATTAGTTCTGAAATAATCACTCTAATAAAAGAACATGCACTTATGCCAGTCTTTATAAGTACTGTAGGCAATAAACCAGTACTTTTACTTTTTTACATTACAGAAATGACTATTTGGGTAAAATACAAAACATCACTGTGGAATAACAAAAATATATAAAAATCTAGACAATCTTTAGGGCAATGCTAGCATGTTATAACAAAAATCCCACATGAAATACACCATGATCACAAAGGTGGTTCACTCAAGGTGAGGCTCGGGCCATTGCACTTCGGTCATGCTGTGGTGTGGGGCAGTGGTGGTGTAACTCCTTAACCGTTAAGCACTGCCCCACACCACCACTGCCACAGCATGACCCACAACACACACAACTGTACTTATCTTGTGCAATATATTTATCATATTTGTAATGTAACACAGTCTTTGTGCAATCACTGTGCAATGTGCAATAATCTTTCTGGTGCAATATGATTTTTCTATTTTTTCATTAAAGTTCTATTCTGTTCTATTCTATTGGGTGTAAAATAACTCCAGAATCATCATTGCCCTAAAAGCTTTACTTTAACACTTTTTTACATGGTAAAAATTGTTTTGGAAGTAAGACTCAGGCACCAGCTTTGATCTGACCTGTGTAGGCCTACTTTCAGGCTAATGGTGTAGATCATAGCCATCATTGTGTACTTTTCCTGGGCCTGACTAAGATTTCTATGCTATTTTATTAGCATGAATGAAGGAGCATACCTGGAATAAATCTATAATTTCTGGGGCCCTAAGGCAGGTTTAAATATATACTGTACATTTTAATCTGTAACACACACACACACACACACACACACACACACTCACACACACACACTCACATACACACTCTCTCTCACACACACACACACACACACACACAC
>JBBPDA010000105.1:17294099-17322994 GCA_037974385.1 Arnoldichthys spilopterus | reverse complement strand
CTGGTTCGAGTCCCAGCCCGGGCACTACTGAGGTACCCTTGAGCAAGGTACCGTCCCACTACACTGCTCCCTGGGCGTCGTTGGTGGCTGCCCGCTGCTCTACGTGTGCACGTGTGATGAGTTAAATGCAGAGGTCACATTTCATTGGTGGTGTTTGCGTGTGTTCACAATGACAAAGAGTCATTTTCACTTTAATGCAAACATCATTGGGCAGTGTAAGGGGGAGGAGAACATTAACCACCAATTCTGTTAAGCCAGGTGCTAGCTAGCTAGAGGGATGGGGTGGGGGAGAGGGAGGGCCTTCCTATCCTACCTACCCAGAGAGAGCAATGCCAATTGTTCTATCTTCGACTCCTGTTTAACAGAACTTTTTTAAAAATGGAATTCATTCATTTATTTTCTAAACCGCTTGTTGGTTTTGGGTTGCAGTGGAGCTGGAGTAAATCCCAGCTCACTATGGGCCAAAAGCAAGGTTCGCCCTGGACAGGAGGCCAACCCATCGCAGGGCAACACACATAGACAGACAACCACTCACCATGTTTTTTTCATGTCAGTCTCTACATTTTTTAAACAAAAGATCAAATATCCTCGTACTGTACCTCACCTCTGAAGCCAGTATGAGTTTACATGTCTGGCTGAGAAGAACAATAGCCAGCAGAATTTCATCAGCAATAAAAAATGGGTACCTCAGTGCCTCTCATCTCAGCACTTCTCCCTCGCTCCCTCCCACACTCAACACACCAAACTCATCAGCTCAACAGCCATCCTCTTCTCTTTTCAGCCTTGAAACACTCATTGACATTTCAGAAGACCTTGCTAAAATGTGGTGGAGCATCGCTTCTGCTGAAAGTACAACCTGTACCATTTTTTCACTTACTGCACTTGAAAGCACTCTGAATTGGATTGGGTTTTGGTTTTGTTTGCCATGCGCTGTTGTTTGGTCACTAAAGTGATATTGAAGTTTGAGGTTTGCGTTATAAGAGGGGTCCTGCAGCACCATCTCAGAAGCTTATTTGAGTATGTATGGAGCTTCCTCATTATACAAAAGGTTTCTGGGCAGCATGCCAGGCTTTTACAGGACATACTGAAGTATACCACAAAGCAGTTCAACATTCAGAGACACTGAAGTGGTCTACCCACCATTACAAATGAGGTCAGATGAAGAGCAGTGTAGAAGTCTGACTTCTTCTGCTATGGGTCATTGCCTAATCTGTTTCTAAATGCTAAACCTGCAGTTAGGTCTGCGGTAATGCATAGAAACATTTTTGTGGTTGCGACATCCAGTCTCTTTGTGTGCGTCTATTTTTTTTTTTTTTTTGTCAGCTACTAGACAAACCTGGAGGGGCCCAGCTGTAGCTTTTCTATTCAGTCATGCTTACCTCCACCTGAGCCTATTTGGATTCACATCAAAGAGATCCAGCCAGGTCCAGCAGTATTGCTAAACAGCCATGCAGAGCAGAATTGCCTTTGCTGTTGCATTGACTTTACCTAGAAAGAGACAACAGACATTGTACATATTGTAAGCTATAATACAATAACAAATGCACCAAAAATGATCTACAACATTCTAAGCAATTATTTCATACAGTTGTAAAAATAAGAAAGACAAGGTAACCCTAGACAAGGTTCTATAGATAATGCCAATAAAGAACCACACTTGATTCTGTTGGTTATCTAGATAAGTAGATTAGCTGTACAGTCATGTAAAAAAAAGTAAATGGAAATTAATTTTTTAAACATATGTGAACAAGCTAACAAATCAACGTCTTTGATACAGTGCCTACAGATATAATTAAATAAACAAAAACAGACCAGTCACATGCAAATATATGTACACCCTTGAATTTATCACAGCAAGTCCATACAATTAGAATCAAGTGTTCTAGATTAGGTGTGATTGATTATAACCTTCTGCAGGTGGAACCTGTCTTATTTAAACCTGACATTTAGTGTGTTGTGTTCTCTTTGCTGTTGAAGTGTGTGGTGTCATCACGTCAAGATCTAAAAAGCTCTCTAAAGCTTTTAGAAAAAAAAGAGGTTGTGGGTGCCTTTGAGTCTGGCAAGGGATTTAAAATGATTTCTAATTCATTTGAAATAAATCATTCCACTGTAAGGAAAATCATCTAAGTGGTGCAGATTTCAAACAAATGCTAATTTGTTCAGGACCGGCAGCCCCTGCAACTTGACAGCAGACTGATTGATGTGAAAAGAAGTCTCCAAGACTCCAGACTTTCATTACAGGATCAACTGGTAACTCATCACTATCAGTGCAGAAGTGCATATGTCTACAATTAGAAAGATATTGGACAAAACTTACCTGCACAGGAGTCATGTTAGAAAATCTTTGCTCTCCAAAAAGAATGGAAAAGTAGGACTACATTTTGCCCAAACCCATACAGGGAAATCCAGGCCTGATTCATGTAGTTAGATTAATTTGGCCATTATAACAGAACAAAAGAACCTCATTCCCACTGTGAAGCATAGTGGTAGATATTTTAAGATTTTTGGTTGCTTTGCTGCATCAGGAACTGGACAGCTTGCAGCTTGATTCAGTTATAAATTCTGCATCATAATACAGAGTGCTTGAAAATAATATGACCTCAGAGGTGGATCTTTGAACACGACTGAAAAGAAAAACCTTAAACATCTTGGGCTCAACTGAAGGAATTGTTCATGGGAGAGTAATTTGGATGTCAAGGGTGTTGTTACTTTCTCACATGAGAATATTATATCTACTGAATTTTTTTGTTGAATAAATGTTTGAAAAACTATCATTTTTCATATGGCTAAGACTTAATCATATCTAACATGCAAAAATATGCATGTGTGCAAGCTCTTATTTATGTCATTGTGCCTGCAATCAAGGGTGTAGGTTTAGTGTTAAAGCCTGTAGGGACATATGGGCAGTATGTAAACCAGAGGTTATAATATGGTTAACAATTTGTTGACAAGTAGAGATCTGCAATTAATCATTTACATCCTACACATTTGCACAAATTTCCATTTAAGTACAATCATTTTGGATTTGCTCAGGAGCGCCCTCTAGTATCTATAATCAACAGAAGACATTGTCAGGTTTAGTTCAGTTTTCAGTTCAGTTCATGGCAAGTTCTCTGATTCCTAAACTGCCCTAAACAAGTCAGCATGCATTCTGCAGTAAATTCAGTGCCATTTTACATTAAATAACTAAATCCATGGTACACGTACGTATAACCATGACAGACACAACATTATAAACAAAAAGCAACAATAGTGCAACTACATAAATACAAAGTAAACTATTTTTAATGTATAAAATTACAGCTTACTAAGATGTAGCTGATCAAATTATTTTAAATGATCCAAAATTTGTCTGTTTGCCATGTGATAAAGACAAAGATAGACCCCCCTCACACACACACACACACACACACACTTCAAAGGACAGTTTTTGCGATTTTTTAATTATTTGGGGCAATGGCATTAACTAGCTAAATAATGACTAAAAACACCCAATAAATTAAATTAAATTTAGACACAAAATGACAGAAAGCAATATAACCACTGAACAAAGGTTACAGAAAAGTGAAATGTAAGATTGTAGTTTATGTGTTGAGTGATGACTTACTGATATTTGCTGAATTTAACTTGTTTCAAGCTTATGGAGGGAAACATAAATCCTTGAATCCTTCTGGTGCTGGATTCACAGGAACGTCCAATTTAAAGTCAGAGTCACTGTCTTTTTAAAAATGTTGTCCAGTTGAGTCCCAGGTCATCAAGTGTGCTTTCCTTGGCCACATTGTTCACAGGGTTTGGTGTAGTAAGCTATCTAAACATGGCTGAAGATTAAAAAGCAAGGCTCAATCTCCAGGTCCATCTACAAGCGATCACCTCCCCTTTCAAACTGAAGCTATAGCCTGGACTGCTTTTCATACAAAGCAACCAATCAGAACCGAGATCATGTTTCATATGTGAGTCATAAAAGCAGCTTGTTTCTTTCTAAAGGTTAAACATGAATAACTTGAATAACAATGAAGTGAGCATATGTAGTTAAACTGAAGCTATCAAAGTTCATATTAGGGTGCAAGTGGATATTTTAAATGCATACCATCATTATTGCAATCCTTTCACTGATTTCATTGGCCATGGCTAGGCATTTGAATTCATTGGATCCTCTAGAAGATGACACTTGTGAGAAACACCTGAGATAACCCATCTCATTAAAAGCTGCTAGAGTGGACTGTTTTGGCTGCAGAGTGTTCAATCTCTGTTTTATCGAGTTCTATTGTTTCATGTAAAATTGCTCACTTCACCAGGTTGACTGGCTCTAGATGAAACATTGATAATGACTGAGAATTGACCCATTCAGTGGCATTGATCAGGATTGGCCATACTTGCTGGTATGAATACATTGTGTACAAAAGTAGCGTCCTTGTCAGAACAAAACCTCACATCTTGTTTTTACAGGAAAAAGGAAAAAATGCTCTTTAATTTCAAAGGACATTTAATTTTTTTGTCATTTTGGAACATTTCCATTGCTCTGATTGTAGCAGTGGTGCTGTAATGGTTAGGGAGTTGCCACTGTGACCTGAACGTTGCCAGTTCAAATCCCAGAACTGGTACTTGGTAGTACTGGAAAGGTAGCTTCATCTCCAGGGACTGCTGCCTATGTCAGCTGCCAACTGCTCTTATACAAATGGGTTAAATGCAGAGGTCACATTTTGTTTTGGTGTGCTGTGCAGTGGTGTGTTCACAATGACACAAGTGGCCATTTTCATTTTTCAAAAACAACAAGAATGAATATACAAGCCTTTGTTTAGACAGCGATGATATGTTGCATTGAAATATAAATGTAGCATATGTGTTCTTTGTTATGTGTCCTCCATTCATTAGCGGATATGGTAGTTTTCTTTGTGGTCCAGCAATAACAGAGCAAATGAAGCCAGTTGTGCTTCTAAACAGGTTTCTTAAGTCAACTGACTAATGTTGCGAGAATCTTGCACAATGTATAGAAATGTTATGTTTGTAATGTTAAGTTGTCTGTAAACGCTACTTTTTGGGAAATGGCAGGTTCACTGCTTTCTTTCCCCTAGATAATGCTTTTATAATAGATGACCAGGCTCTGTACATTCTTATGAAGTAGGACAGGCTGGTTTGTCTCTAGCTGCTACTGAGTCACTTAGGTCATTATACAATTGCCTCTGTGGCCCATCTGTTAATAAAAGCTTGTTAAGAGTGTTTGATTGCTACATATTATCTGTGTGGTTGCTGATGGGCCCTGTGACTGTCAGAGCTGATTTCCAGGCTGGCTTGGCTTTGATTAATTGTGCTGTCTTTTGTGTGTAGGCGTGGAGGTCAGCCATGGGAGAATTCCCTCCACACTTGTGTTTGTTATTGGAGAAGACTAATCACATTCACTTCACCACCCCCTTACCAAATCTGAACACAACCCCTCTCTCTCTCTCTCTCTCTCTCTCTCACACATACACACACAAACACACACACACACACACACACACACACACACACACACACACACACACTCCAAACGGCAAAACAATACAAACGGAGACTAAGATGCCTCTCTTCCATTGCCTTCATGGTCTGCCCTTGAGTCGACTCCAGTAAATGGATAAGGGCAGGCTGCTGATGCACTACAAATGCATAAGAATTCTTGCAAGTGTGACATGCATTGGCAATCGTCTAACTAGATTGTACCTACAAACACACGTTCACATATATGTGGAAAGGCTCTGGCCAGGAAAAAGTGCTTTTTAGTCTGGAGACACAAGTGCCTGCACTGATTGTGCTAATGATTCTATCATTAACGCTGGGTGAGGTTGTGGAGGAGGATAATGGATGCAGTGAAATCTCGCACTCGCTGCCTGCCAAACACACTGCTCTGAATGCGTAATGATGTCCCTGAAGGAACGCCAAAGGAGGAAAAATGCACCCAATCAATTAGAATAAGGAAAAAGGAGGGAGGGGAGTGATTTGTGAGGGGAAAGGAGTGTCAGGTTTGATTTGAGGATGGACAATGGTCAACCGGAGCTACAAAGAGGTACGTGTCTGTCTTGATAATTAATCTTCAGCCACAATGGAGAGTACAGCACAGAGGGGACCATGCACAATGTTAATTACAAAGCAGGGACAAGAACAGAAAGGCTGAGCAACCGGATGGCCAACTGACCTATCCATGCACCACCCGCAGATACATACTTTTAACTGTTGTCAGGTTGAACAAGCATAACAGAACACTGACAAAAATAAATGAGAAATTGTTGCAAACAATTCAGTTACCAAATTACCTACATCTAGAGCGTGCTCTTTCTTTCACATGATATTTTTTTTAATGATTTTTTAATGTCTCTCACTGTTAGGATTATGTTTAACATAAGCATCGAAAGTGACTATTGTGAACACACTCAAGCACCACAATGAAATGTGACCTCTGTATTTAACCCATCACACGTGCACACGTGGAGCAGCGGGCAGCTATCAACAGCTCCCGGGGAACAGTGTAGCGGGACAGTACCTTGCTCAAGTGAACCTCAGTGGTGCCCGGGCCAGGACTTAACCCTGCAACCTTCAGTTCACTAGGGCAATGTCCAAATCAATTGGCTACCACTGCCCTAAAGCTAGTGACTCTAAACAAATGTTTTTGATGGTCCAATGTAAATGATGTATTCATTATGACAAGAAAATAGTTGTGCACTACAGTTTCACATGAGGCTGAATATGGGTTTTGTTGACCTTCTGTAAAGCTTGTCTAACCTTCAACAGTAGTTACAGCAGAAAACATTTGTGGGCGGAGCATAGATAGGTCAAGTGAACCAGTGAAAATGTGTGAAACATATCCAGAAATCTCAACACTAATGTAATAGATCTAACCCCAGCAGCCCTTCTGCTGATCTACAACACCTGATTTAGCACTTTAAATGCCCTGCCAACTCCCCTCTGGTAATACGCATGTCCATATGCACTGTCAGCAAGTTCAGAAGGGCTTGCCACTGGTTGAAGCCTGATGTGACGCTTGTAGAAATGCATTTAGAAACCTTTCTTCAGTCCAGGCTGACAGAAACTTTAGCAAGTGTAGCTAAACCAGCATTTCTCCATGCTTTAAGTGCCTACTGACTGAAAGTACTACAAGAGAATGCTTAAAGCCTTGCACGTTCACCAATCATTCCACTTCATTTCTTCTGATTCAACTGTCAAAGGTAATAAGCATGTTTCTCTCTCGTGCTCTCTCTCTCTTGTCTCTCAAACAGTGGATTAAGGGAGAGATACCCCCTACAGTCTGCATCTGATGAGATCAAACAAAGAAGCATTTTTAACTCTTATATTATATGTTATTTTACTGCCTATTGGATTTGTTGCCAAAAAAGTAATAATAATAAATAAATATGCACTACAAAGAATATATTAAGAAATCTATAAATGCCCTCTCAGCCACAGTACAAAATGTCAAGAAAATTATATTTGGCTCAGTCCCAAGAGCAAATGCGCCTTCATTTTACTTAAAAAGTATGGCCATAGAATATAAATCCAGGTCCAGTGGCTTTACCTCATCCTGGAATGTGAATGAAACATTTATGACTACAAGAAAGGAACAGGAGAGCAAATTGAGTGTGTCAAAGGAAGCAAAGAGGGGGAGAGTTGAAGCTCCCAGGAGAGTCTTGTCAATTATTTGTGAACACTTCTCTTTTTAACATAATTCAGCGATCTGCCATGTCGTACATATGGTCTGTTCATAAATGAAGTCATCCTGACAAGTATTAAATGATTAAGGATCATCTCACACTCAATGTGTACAGCTGCCCAAGCAGCTTAACATAGGCAGACTAAACACTGAGTGCTCACACATAGGAGCACAGTGGACAAACACAGACAATAGGAAACACAGAACATTGGAATTGTCTTTATTAGATGCAGTTCAATATTTTGTCTAGTCATCATACAAAATTTTATAGAAGAAAAGGAGAAGGAAATAGTAAAACTGTTGATGTAAAAAACAACCTAATGAATGGTTGTGCTAATTCAGCAGAAGATCAGTCTTCACATGGCTGTGGAGGAATTCTGGCCCACTCCTCTATGCAGAATTGCTTTAATTCAGCCCACATTTAATTTAGTGCTTTCAAGCATGAACTTCCCATTTAAGGTCCTGCCACATCATATCAATAAGGTTCAAGTCAAGAGTTTGACCAGGCCACTCCAAAACCTTAATTTTCTTTCTTTCAGACCATTCAGATGTAGACTTGCTGATGTGTATCCAGATGTTGTCTTGCTGCATAACCCAGTCATGCTTGAGCTTTAGTTCACACATTAATAGCCAACATTCTCCTGTAGGATTTTCCAACAGAGAACAGAATTTTAATTTTCATGATTCCATCATTTATGACCCTATATTTAAGTCCTTGTGCTCTGATGCCACAAAGCATGTCTACATCATCACTCTTGCCATCACTGTGTGTGGATGTTGGGATGATGTTCTTATTGTTGAATGTTGTAATATCTTTACACCAAATGTAACAGGACCCCTCATCCAAAGGGGAGAACCTTACCTGAGGTGAGCAAGGCTTTTATGTTTGTCTGGGTTCTTTTGTGACATCCCAGATGAGTCATCTCTGCACTTCTGGTGAAATTTTAGTAGGCCAGCCACTTCTGGTAAGACTCACTATTGCAAATGTTCTCAATTTAGAGTTAATCGCTATCACTTTGGTTTACTGGAGTTTCAGAGCCTTAGACATGGTCCTTTCCAGACAGACTTTCTCTCACCTCTCTCAACTTTCTCTCACCTCTTCTGGAAGTCATTTTGTTTGCAACATAGTGTGTTGCTCACTGAGGAATTTTAACCTGACTTAACATTACTGCAGCAGTTCTATTTACGTGATTTTTGGATTCAACAGGCCTGGCACTAATCAAGTTTGGGACATAAAAAGTGTGGATGATGAAGGTGCGGCAGCTGGGCCAGATTTTAGGGTTGTTTAACTGGATTTGCTAAAAATAATAAAAAAAAATAAGTTATATGGATTTTATAGATTGTTTATATATTTTCATATCTACACTAGCTGTGCACTATTTAACTTAGCTTTATTTAATCATCAAGCGAAGCAATCTAAATCACTTTCCTCACTGTTGGCTGTTTTGGGGTGTGCTGCTAAAACCCAAGTAGTTTGAGGTAAAGAGGAAGTGTGTACAGAGTTATAGGCTTGAGAGCAGAGTGATTAAGGTGTTCATCAGTGGTTTAATGTTTTGCTTATATGAGTATTTTGTTGTCTTTCCTCACATTATGCACTATGGAACCTCAGCTTAAAATGCCTTCCAACATTCATGCAAATGTGTGTCTAGTCTAAAGAATCCTAAATATCAACTAAACATGGTTAATTGCTCGACTGAATGATTAAGGGCCAGCTGATGCTGGATAGCCTTTAATAAATCAGCTGAATATCTATTTTCCCTGTAAAAAAGTTTGCAAGCTCCCCCCGTGTTGGCGTTGGTTTCCTCCTACTGTCCAAAGGCTTGCAGTAGGTTGACTGCATACTCTAAAATTGCCCATAGGTGTGAGTGTATGTGTGAATGGCTGCCTCTGTGTTGCCCTGCGATGGGTTGACCTCCTGTCCTGGGTGAACCCTGTCTTGGGACCATAGTCAGCTGGGATTGGCTCCAGCTTCCCTGGACCCAAAATAGAAGAAGCGATTTAGAAAATGGATGGATGGATGAGACTTTAATATAGTACTGTAGTTAACTATTACTAATTACAACTCGGAACAAACTTCACAATGACAGTTTTCTATAGGTAGTGTGGCGTGAGACCCCAGCATAGACTGTTATTGTCTTTTTATATTTGGGCATTTTAATTTGTCAGTTTGTTTGGCAAAACATCATTTACTTTAGATGTACAAAAGCACAGTATTACATGAATTTAAACCACAAATTACTTACAGTTCCTCTTTTGTACAGTGAACTTTAAGATAATACTTGTTATTTGTGTGGGAAAAGTCAGTTCTCCCCACTTCTTGATTTACTTGATTTAATTAGCAGCGTGGCTAGATATGACTGACTGGCTGTGGCACAACTGTAAAAGAAGTAGCCATGGCTCTCCCCTTACACTGAAAAAGCCTTTATTATAACATGGCTACACACAACTGTGAGCTTCTTTGAGGCTTTTATATTTATAAGTCTTTTATTGGGGCGAGTGGAGAAGGATATGTCTGTTGTGGCCATGGCACTGCTATGAGTACCCTTTGATAAACAATCCATGATGAGAAATTCGATCGTTACATGTGTAGTAATCAAGGTCTTTCCGAGTGAGTGAACTGACAGCCAACCAGTATAAATATTGGAATGAACCTTTGGGACTGGTGCCAGATTACCAAGCTTTCCAGCAAACAGAGGCCAGCACAAGGTGAGTGCAGCTTCAAAGACACTGGTGACAGGGAAAAAAGGATCTGGCAGGAGGGTGTAGCCACTACCCACTTGGCAGCCCCTGCTCAGCCATGGCAGAAAAATCATTGTCTGGTCCAGTCCGGATTTATGACTTTTCCAAATTTTTAGGAGTCTATCCTGAAAGTGAAGAGCGAAATAGAAAGAAGGGAATGCTTATTCTGGAATGTTCAGGCTGATGGATTACAACTCAGGTCGTCAGGGCTCGTTTAGCTTTCTGCTGCTGAAAGACCTGATTGGTCACTCAGCTCTACATCGTCTCCCATAAGTCACTGCAGGGAAGATGTTCAGTTCACGTTCAGCTGAAGCTGTTCTGGTTGAGCGTCAGTCACCCCAGCCCCCACGATCCCCCTCTCCCAGAATGCACAGACAAATGGGCCTGCTGCCCTTGACAAATGCTTGTTCCTCTTTTTGACAGATTGACCAATGGATTGAGGAGTCGCTCAGTCGATGCGGTTGAGGAGGAAATAGAGAATGAAAGCAACAAATAAGTCATTTTCAAACCTTTTGTTAAAACACAGCACTGGTATGTGACATGTTCCACACTTTTTCTGTTATAGTGATTTAGTCTTAATAAAGGAATGATTCTTTCAGACAATGAAGAATCAAGTTTCCTAAATTAATATTCTGTGGTGGGACTTCCCCACTGCTTCCCCTGGGCTATGCATCCAAACCAAAAACTTTACAGGGATCTTTATTTTGTGTGTAACATTTCTGTCAAGATAGTACAGCGTAATTATGATGAAAGTCTACTGAAGAATTGAAGCTTCCATAGCATACAGTATATGTTGTGTAGACTCTTCTGGTGTCCATGGTCACACTTTGAATGAGTAAATGATGTTTATGTAAGCACATCCTGCACTTCTTCTATATCAGACAGAAGTGAATGTGACTGGGGTGAATGTGATGCAGTGCTGATGAAAACAGAAAGACTGGCTGAGATATGAGCCTGGTTGTCATGGTGCTTAAACTCAAGACAACCCATTTCAGAGGCGAAATGATGTCGGCTGTTACACTGCTCTGACCACTGTCAAAACACTGCAACCCAAGTCTTTATGGCCTGTCGCTGAGCTGTCAGAGGCACTCTGCTAATAGGCCTGCCATATCCTCCTCATCTCTCTAGTCCTAACCATCTGAGATCAGACATGCAGATGAAAGACCTGGATTGATCTTTACCTGCAAGGCATGTACATTAAACACACTTACTGAACACAGCTACTGTCAGTACAGACTCAGAATAACAGGCAAACATATCTTACAGTGCAATCTGTAAGTCATCTGTGAATTTCCCCTGAAGTCTATTTAAATTGCAACCAACTGTATAATAACGTAATATTAAAATTATTTTAAATTATCCAATAATTTTTTGTTATAATAGAGTTAAAGTATGAAAAAACTCCTATAGATTTGACTGGAATCCAAAAAATCTTTATTGTAACCCCTAATTACATTAAGGGGCTATTATTATTCTATTTGTATTCTTATTATTCAGTTATTATATGACAATGTCCAAAATATCTGAAATATTACAGTTACTGAAATGTTGAAAGACAGACTGGACCCATTGGCAGTTTCTGGTCATTTAAGTGGTTAAAAGAATGATTCACCAAAAAAGTCAATTTTACACAATGATCTCCTTACCCCAGATCTAGTTGATCAGTAGTTGATGTGTTCTGTAAGGAAGATTGGGCTAAAATAATCTAAACCAAAGTGCAGAACTGATCAACTGTTACTTTAAATGTTTAGTTACAGTAATTGCTACACAAATGGGTCAAACCAGCTACAAAAGCAAAAGAAAGCAAATGTTCATATACATGTAGAAATTTAAAAAATTCTAAAGAGTTCACAAACCTTTAAGCACATATGTATGTTTGGAGCCTTTCCCTTTAACAACTGGCAACATTGTGCCATTCATCCAGTGCCATTCATCCACAGCCTCTTCCTTGTTCTAACACTCTTTGTTATGACTTTCTCACAGATGAATGTGAAGACTGACATTAATGTGGAGGCTGGGAGAGGAAAGTGTGGTAGTTTATTCCAGAGAAAGAAGAAGAAAAGGTCAGGCATAAAAAAGACTGATGTTATTCCTCAGCCATGGACAGCTAAGACAAAAAAAGGACCTTGGCATTTGCAAGATGACTTCATCGTATTTCTCCCTCTTTGTGTATAACCATCAAAACTCTGGTTTAATAGTATAAATATGTATTTTCAATGAAGTCTTACATCTTACATCTGTCCCTGTAAGAAGGTTAAGGTAATTTGGGGCTATTTTATGTCAATTGCTGATGAACCTTTCACCTAGTTCAACAAATGCTTTGAAATAGCGTAAAGAAAATATGGAAAAATAAGATCAAAGAAGCATTTCCTATTATGCATTACATATATAATAAGAAATGGTTTGTAAATTCTAACAAATGGTAACAAGCAATCTGGTTTTAATCAGCTCTAGTTTGAACTGTATAATGCAAAATTTCATTTAGAACAAAAGTTTAACACTGTTTTACATCAATTCAAACCTCAAAATACTCCAAATAAACTTCTTTTCTGTTCCAATTTTTTTGCAGTAAACTTTAAAACAATATGATAAGCATATTGAGCTTTTTGTATCTTATTGCCTAACAGAGGCAAATTATTAGTTTGTTATTTTTCAGTGTTTATCTTTTGTAACACTTGGATAGGCCGTGTAATAGAACACATCCAGATGCTGACTGTGTGTGTTTGCAATGTTAAGAGGAGTTGGAGCAGATCTTGGTAAACTTAATTATCTGTGTAATGCGTTGATTTACATTTTGATTAAACTTATGGTGAGAGCTGTCAGACGGACCTCAAATTACTTTGATGGCCTAACAATTCGTGCCAAGTTTTGCATAAACAGCCATAATTTGTCTCCCATCATAAGTTTTCATCATTGTGATTTATGCAGGCATCTGTTAGCACATTTTTTTTTATAAACATTTGTCATTTTTCCTTCAGAGTGGGGTGAGTTTTATGACGCTCTGTTATAAAAGAGTTCTGAATGTCATTACAGCTTTCAAAATGGGACCTTGCAGCTTTTAGTGAGGCCTTAGTGTTGAAACAGTATGACAGTTACTATAGGTCCAGATGTTTGCAGACACCTTTTTATGCAGTGCTTCTTCTGAAATCACAGGTGGTTTCTTTCTCTTTTGCTGAAGTAGCAGCCTCTGCTCTTCTGGAAAACTTAACGCTAGATGTTGGACCTTTGTTGTGAGGATTTGATTGGATTCAGGCACATGAGCAATAGTGAGGTCAGTCACTGATGTAAAATGATGAGCGTTGGGTTACAGACACCACTGTGACTCAACCCCAGCAGATTGGATAGAGTGGCATTACTCAGAGATTGTAGTTCCACCCCTCTAGATGATGTTTGGCATTGGACATGAACCATATGATTATGTGCAGCTGCATCATAGCCTCCCATTTTATTGTCTGTGCTTTTCTGTGATTACAAGTTGCATGTGCAATTAAACACTTGTATCAGCAAAGGGTGCACCTTAAAGGTGATATAGTTAACTAAATTGCATTGTCCTTTCCATTTCACATTACATGCAAGAATTCTGTGTCTGCTGTTTCACAGAAAGCACTTTATTTTGCAGGGTGTAGGATTTGTTGTTCCATTGTATGACACATCAGCAAAAGTTCGACCTCTCTCACCAGGCCCGCTAGGGCGGTCTTCTTACTTTCTCTTTTAAATGAAGTAAAGTGAATGTGACTATTTTGTCATTGTGAACACACTCAAGCACCACAAGGAAATGTGACTTCTGCATTTAACCCATCACATGTGCACATGTGGAGCAGCGGGGAGCTATCAACAGCGCCTGGGGAGCAATGTAGTGGGACAGTATCTGGCTCAAGGGTACCTCAGTAGCCCCAGGACTTCTGATCCCAAGGACAATGTCCTACCCACTAGGCCACCACTTTTGCTGCCACAATTATGTAATGTCACATATCTCAAACATTACATTACTGTGTTAGTGGCTGATTCAGCTGTCTCTTTTTTGTTGATGTAACCAGGTTCTCTATGTGCAAATTGAGCTATGTTCTGTCCTTACTAGAGTAAGTACATGCTTGAAATCTTTGCTGATGGAGTCAACACCCAAAGTACAGAATCTTTTATTTGAATGAGCTTCAGACAACTGTGGTTGGTCTAGAGACGCTGTAAGATGCAAATATTAACCACTATCAGCTAACATAACACTGCATCCCTATTACAAAGCTAACACCTTAGTACTGGCAACACAGATGAACAAAGCCAGTTGTGGGGTCTCTGTATTAAACATTTCTGTGTAAAAGCATGCTCAGCTCTGAGTTTCAGGACAAACAAGCCCATTTCAAACATCTATGGTCACACTGTACTGTGGTCCACTGCCAATGTACAAAAGCACAATAACCAACCTCCTACACTGTCCCTCCTCTGATGCAGCTATTGAGAGTAGGGGTTATTAGTGCACAAAATCAGCACTGAAAGAATGACCTTTTCTTTACAGTGGAGTAAATGACAGGGTTAAACATACAAACATAGAATGAAGGTGTTAGTTGGTTTATCCTCCTCACGGTTCTCTTTCAGAAAGCACAGAGAATTATATTATACTGACAAAGAGCAAAATATGTCTCCTTAAATGTACATTCATTCATTCATTAAAAAGGGGGTGAATACATCCTAATGTACAATCATGTGGAAAAAATAAGCACATAACATGGGAATTGTTGACTTTTTCAACATTTTTGAACAAGCAAATGTTTTACCTTCTATGATACTGTGTATACAGATAATGTTGTTTATATTCCAACTAATGACACATAAAAAATGGTATTTTGTAGACACAGAAAACATAAGTACAATCTTAGTACTATCACATCTTCAAGTCCATAAAATTAGAATCAGGCCTTTCAGATTAGTGTGTGCCATTGATTAGACATTAGTTGATCCTGACTGCAGGATCCAGGAACATGTCTTATTTAATCCTGACATCTAGGGTCTGGTGTTGTCTTTGCTATTGAAGTGTGTGGTAGTATCATGCCAAGATATAAAGAACTTTCTAAAGCCTTCAGAAAATAGGCTGGGCATGCCTATGAGTCTGACAAGGGATTTTTAATTATATTAAATTATTTGAAATAAATCATTCCACTGTAAGGGTCAATTTGTCCAGTACTAACTGCCCCAGCGAACTCAGCATAAGAACAAACCGTTGGTGTAAAATGAAGTCTCCAACAACCCCAGATTTTTGTCATGGAATTGGCAAGTCACTCCTTAAACTACTGCCAATGTGAAAGTGCATATGTCGACAATTAGAAAGAGACGGGACACATTTGACCTGCAAGGTAAGAAGTGTCAGGAAAAACCTTTAGCTCTTCAAAAAAAAAAAAACAACATTATATAATGACTATGGTTTTCCAAATAACTTCCAAATAGCTTTTCAGGAGAGGAAACCCATACCAACTGTAAAGCATGGAGAGGAAAATGTTATTGTGTTGGGTTACTTTGTTGTTTCAGGGAATGGGCAGTATGCAATGACTGAGCAATGAATTCTGTAACTGAATGAATTTTCCATGGAAGAGTGGTCAACTGCAAGCCAATGTCATTGAGTCACGGGCTCCTATAGTATTGCCCCTTTTTAAAGTAGGTAATACTTGATGCTGCGGCCAACAGTATACTTACCTTTTCTACAGAAGATTGCATCTATTAATATTTTTATTAAATATATTATTAAAAGAACAGTTTTTTTTAACTATTTCACATTATGTACAGACAATGTATCAAAAATATTAAAATATCTTTGAAAAAAATCAACAAATTCCAAAAGGTGCGCTTATTTTTTTTTCTGCATGACTGTATTGTGTCATTTGGCAAGAACTGCAATTATAAAATAATGCATTGCACTTCTAAAAATAACTTCACTTTACTGTTTGTTATAATTAAATAAAATATTTATTAGCATTATAAAATTTCAGTGGTTAGCTGAGCATGTGCATAAGCATACATATGTTCCATGTCAACATATACACGACAATCTATGTAAGGAAATTAAATTAGTATGATCTTTCATCATGTTGTGTATATACATTTATAATATTGATAAGAATTTATTCTGAAGGTTTTCTGTCATTATCTTCCCTACCTGCCCTTTGGACCAGTAAAGGCCATTCATCATGGCTGCCCTGCATCCCGTCCACCAGAGGAGACCCTGATGGAGCACTTCTCTTCTGCAGGACCACACTAAGTCTCTGCAGGCGCAGACAGCTTTGTCCTTATCGCCACTCTTCAGCCTCCTCTCCTGACCCATCATGTGCATCACCGTAAACCACTGGCTCAACCTGCACACTCTTCAAAAGAAAGAAAACCCACCCATCCCCCACCCCTTAGTGTGTGAATGTTACATGTGAAACCATATAAACAACAAAAAGTTGCTTTCTGAACAGTTTCTTAATTTATCTCTTGGATCTTTAAGGCCTGAAAAACAGAGCCAAAATCTACCCGCAAGTACATTTAAGGCACAAAGAAAAGTAAATGAAGTGAAAGCATTAGCATAACTAGTAGAAGGGACAATGGTCCTGGATCATCTGGGTTGATAAACATTGTCATTTTGCTTTGCTTCATTTTATTGAAGGGATTTTTAACCCCCATTTCTTCCCAATTTCATCTTTATAAGTAGGACTCCACTAGACTCATGACACCATCAACACTGGGCGGGAAAGGGCTAGCACATTCTTCCTCTAAATCATGCAAAGCCTCCCACCGCATCTTTTTGAACTGCCACTAACACGATATCATTGAACAGCTTAACGTGCTTGGAGGAGAACACTAATCACCAGTTCTGTTATGTCAGCTAACAGATAGATGTCTGTGCTGGCTAGCCCTGCATTGAATGAGTTATAGGGAGAGTCAGGACCTTCCTACCCACACAGAGAGAGCGAAGTTTTTGATGTACAGATGCGGTCCTATGAGAGTGGACAGGACTGTTAACATGGATATTGCAGGAAAGACATTCAGGTGAGAATTCAAATGTATTTGTTTATTAATGTAACACTGTTGATATCCTCAAAGTTGAAGTTTAAGGAGATCCACTAGGCACAGGTTGATTTGGGGGCTTTTAAATACCAAAAAGCCCTCCTACTGTATTTTTCTGTGTTTTTCAAATGTCTGTAAATGAATTATACTTCCTCTCTCACCACCCTCAAACATTTTACAAACCGAGACTAGACTATGACTGAACTTTAAAATAGCTCCCTTCTCCCTACATCTAATAAAGTGCACTGTTTACTTAATGAAATACAGTTTCTACACTATATTCCACACAATAATGCTTTAATTGAGTTATCTTTTTAACGAATGCTAATCATATTTAGCTGATGTAAAACTATGCCATCAAATATTCCATTCTCAAATAAATAAAAATAACCTTAAACATTTGCAGACATACAATCCTGAATATACTGTTTGCTGATATACTGTATGTTGCAGATCTACAAACTGAGTCTGCTCTTTAGGGTCAGTTTTAAATTCTACACAGATTTTGCACATGTAAGTGTTTAAAGCCCTCAAAAGGGGCAATTCTTATTTTAAGACAAAAGAGGACAGAGCCATGTGCTCAGACTACTCAGCATCTCTCCATCTCTAAGTTATTTTTCCCTATCTGTATATGAGCTGAGATTATTTATTAAATGATATTGATTAAATGGCATTAGTATAGTGTCTAGGTAAATGATACTATGTAGTATATGATATAGCAATGATATTCTGCTCTTTACATGTCTGTGAAGTCAAGTCTCAAGTTGAGCTCCAGTTCAGGAACTTCAGGTCCTACTTGACAGTATGCATTCTGCAGCACATGTGTTGCTATTTCAGGGACCCAAACTCAGTACAAAGCGGCGTAAGGTGTGAAAAATATATTTGATGAAACCGAGGCCTCTGCAGGGGAGTAACACAATGTGGGGCAAGTCCAATTAAAGTTCACAACAATCTTAGCAGAAGTATAGGCAGTGCACAAGAACAGAACAACCGTCGAGGCAGGCAGAACTCACATGAGATCGACAGGCCTGGGTTGGTAACAAAAGACAAACAAGTCAAGTCAGCAATCCAAAAATGCTAAGAAAAAGTCCATAATCCTAAAAGGTCAATGACCAAAAAATACAAAATCATGACAAGAATTTACAGAAAGGAGACAACTTCGGGGGTGGTGGTGGGGAGTGGGGTTCGCTCTATTGGTGTCCAAGTGGTTCTCCCCACACAGTCCATATTTTGCTCCATCCCTGTGTGCTGCAAAATATGATTGAGCAATAATGGTCACTGTTTGTTGCTCCCTGAGGGCTGGTCTTATATACTTATATAGTATTTATACTGATATATATTATCCAAGGCTGAAATATGAAATTGTGTGTGTTTATATGTGTGTGTGTGTGTGTTTATGATAACAAAAATGATGATAATAATGTCACAATGATAATAATGTCACAGCTTTAGCAGTTTTGGGTGCAATGTGTGAAAAAAATCAGAAGATATACATTTATTGCTTTACTGCACATGGTCAAACCTTTCTTAATTAGCTATTGACTTTGCAATAATTTCTTTGGCAGAGACCGTTTCATGTGACCACCTAGTAATTGAAAGCATGTGCAGTGAAAAGGCAAGCTAATGCTGCTGCTTTTCCCCATGAGTAACCAACCGTCCTGTTTACATTCATTCACCCCCCCCCCCCCCTTCACAACTGAGACAGTGAGGTGCAGGGTGTATTATACCGTACCTACATTGACAATACAGATGCAGTATGTAGGTTAGCTGTACCCATAAGAACATCTCTATCTCCACATGGTCCAACAGACCGCCGCTGACAGCCATGGCTATAGGGTCTCACAAAAACAAATATTCATCAGCTAAAAGCATCTTAATTGCAGAGAAATGAATTTGGACGTCATTCACAGGGAAGAAGACCCCGTGTCACCATTATTTTACATCTTTAATTTACATGCCAATTACTGCAGTTGATACAGCGATGTAAAATATCTTTTAGAGGCTTGTTTCCTCACTTATGCTTTCTGTTTTCCACCAAACAAACCAGTTTCACATTTGGACCTTTCAGATATTCTATGTTAATATTCCGTTTGCCGAGGGCCTAACTGCGGATAGTGTGCTTTAATTAATCATGTGTGCTGTAATTATTCATCTCATGACATTTGCCACTACTCTAATCAATCACACTGCCAAGCTGACTGCAGCACATACTGAGAATATGTTTGCAATATGAGACCTTATACAGACCTTACTGTGCTGATCATAAAGCACAGTAACACTATAATACCTTCCATTCTTATCTTCTGAATAATACATGTCTGTCAGGTATATTACATAGCAATAGTCCTCTAAAGGCAGGGTCTTTTACTTAATAAAACTAAGGCAGATATATTTCTCATATTGCATTTTTTATTTGGAAAAATGCAAGCTAAGTATGATTTTTGTCAATATTCAGTTTAATGTCAGAAAACCGCATGTATAATGTCTGCTAGACCTATGAGTGAAAATGCGGGGTGACTAAGAGAGGAAAGGTCTGCATATGTGGGGAAAAAAGTTCAAGAAGGAGATGAATCCGAGACCATAATAAGATTTCTGTTCAGGCGTAAAACCCATTAAGCAGTCAAAAAAGATTTGCACTTTGCATAAAAATGAAGATTTCATTTCTGTTTAGCAGTACATTACTCACCTAAATGACAAGAAAAGGCCTCTTATAAGGATAAAACAGTTTGAAACAGGGTTTGCTTGAGATGCCCAGATACAGAAGCAAGGATTTATGTATAAGAGGTTCACAAGGCTGTGCACCTTAAAACAGATGAGCCTACAGTTTCACGTTCCCCTAGTCTAACATACAATTCAGTAAAAATCAAGTTCACTAATGTTCCCACTTACCCCATATACATTCCACCAGTCAAGGCATGTTAGGGGTCCTAATGTTGCTTCTTTAGTTTAGTGTAGTAGTTTAGGATAATTGCTGGAAATAAACACTGAAAATGAATATTAACACAGGTGCTTTGACAAAAACTAACCAGTAAAAACATCTTCAGCAATTTCTTATTAGGCTGAGAGATTCTTGGCAATACCTTCCCAACCTAACAACAAAAGCTACAAAAGAACACATTAGTGGGTGGAGCGTGGATGGGTCCATTCATCCCCAGCAACCCGTGATCTTTATATCTCGTTTAAGAAGGAGTGGAACTCCATCAGTGGGGGCTAAACTGACCTGTAGTTGGGTTGTCTATGGTGCCATTGCTCCGGATGACACTCCACCACTAAGCTGTGTTCTAATATGTGTGTCTATCATCCAGACTTAAAGCTCACGGAACAGAAGTCTGAGTGATGTCTGCGAGCTGTTTGATTTCATTGCATTAACATTCAGAGCATTGCTGCTTGCTTTCAGGCAGTCGCTCTGCTTGCATAGATCAGAGTAAAAGCATGCGAGCTAAAAAATGTTATTTAATACACAGTGTCGCCGCGTGTTTAGCCAAATGTCAGAGCAGCCCTTCCAAGCCCAGTGTAAGGGGAAAAGCAGTGGAGTCGAGATGCATGGCCCCTGGAGAAGAGAGGAACCCCTGCTTTATTGGTTCATGACCTTTACACCAGTAATGAACAACCACATCCACACGCAAGCTCTGTCTGAACCAACACTCCAGTATAGTCCTCTTATTATGACTGGATCCTCTGTTGCTGTTTTTTTTATGTAAGTCTTTTGTGATGTCTCTCTCTCTTTCTCTCTCTCTTTCTCTCTCTCTTTCTCTCTTTCTCTCTCTCTCTCTCTCTCTCTCTCTCTCTTTCTTTAACCAAATTACCTCTTCATTTTAGCTTGTGTTCAGCTATGAAGCGCATAATAAAACATTAATGACTGCAACATTTGTTTGAATGTTTTGCATCTCAGTATTAGCGTCAATTACTGCAATGAATGACCACACTCAGATAACCTGTAGGGCCTTGAGGGAAGCGGAATGACTGAAGCCCTACCTCGTCCTGCCCAGAAGGCTGAATTATGTTAGTTTTGAAAAGGAATCTACGCCTCCGAGACCCAGATTTATATTTCCATTAGTGAGGTAAAAGAGGAAAAAATAATAACAACATCAAAGTCCCCCCCCCTCCCCCCAACCCCTGGTTTCGTTAAAAAATGACTTTGCTTGCACCTGCGTTTTTTTTCTTTTGGCCTTAATGAGGTTTATCTGACTACATGAAGCTGTCAGAGCATATTTAACTAACATGAATTAATCTGTGTGCATGTGTGTGCGAGTCTATGCATTAAAAGGTCACGTGACCTCTTACAAACCTCTGGATGTGTGTATGAGTCCATGCATTTGTTAGTAATACCCGCCATCTGCATAATTACTGAAAATATGCAGCCATTTGAATAATGGAGGCTGATTCTCCGCTCGTTTTAACCCTTCTCCCATGCTGAATATTTATCAGAGCGAGGAAAAGAAGAAAATAACGAATGTGTAGAGAGAAATGAAGAGAAACAACATAATAAAACAATATAACGCAACCGCTGAAGGAAATGAATCAGATGGAGAGTTTTTCCTGTGAATTTGGTGCAGAATTTAGTGGGTTTCTTTTCTCCAAGGTTTCCAGAAACCCAGTGATAGTAAAGATATTCATGAAATATGGAAAATTTCTTATCTTCTAGGGCGGGATGGGAGATGAGGGTTGATGAGGGAAATGAAAGTTCATGCAGAGACTTCAGATCAGGTCAGAGTGAAAGCGCACATCACCCTCAGCAGTGAGCAAACCATACAACAGAGCTCAAAACATATGAAAAATAGGAGTAAACAACATCAGTAAATAATTATATTATAGTATAAATAGTAATAATAATAATAATAATAATAATAATTATTATTATTATTATTATTATTATTAGTATTATTATTACTATTACATCAGTAATAATAAAATACTAAGAATAAAGCAAATAATAACATATAATTATATTAATACAAATAATGAATTTACAAATAATAATAATAATAACAATAATAATAATAATTATTATTATTGTTATTATTATTACAATAATAATAGATATATGCCTGTCTATTATGCTATCAAACTCTTGCCAAATCTAAAAGTCTGCAATAATTTGTGATGCAAATTTCCCTGCTAGGAGAATTTGTCTCTTTTTCAAAGTGCACCACAGTCGCATGTTCCATTTAGATTCTCTTAATTTACTAAGGTGGAACATTCCAAACTATATGCCCTTCAGCTGAGAGCCTGGCTGAGTGGAAAACTCTGTTGGCTAAATCAGCTGTACCCATGCCAACAAATCAGCAATACAGCAAAGCCAACATTAATATTCATTTAAAAAGGGACACTTCAAAGTCGTCCAGACAGTTTAGGTGTTAAACACAATCTATACTTTAAGTCTAACTTTAACTAGTTTTAGAAAACTGACACAAAGGCTGAAATTAAGAGCAATATTGACAAATAAGCCTCACTGAATAAACAATGATCAGTCTCTGGTGCACTGCGTGTTCTGACCCCTTTCTATCAGAGCCAGGACTTTTGGTAGGCACTAACTACTGTATACCTGGACGACGCCACAAGAGCTGCCGTTCTGGAGGTGCTGTGACTAAGTTGTCTAGCCATCACAATAAGACCCTTTGTAGAACTTTGCACTTGCCCATTTTTTCTGCTTCTCACTGTGTATGTGCTGCCTAATATATCCCCCCTGGATGTGCCAATGTAGTAATGAAATTCCTAGATAGTAAATGTTATTCACTTCACCTGTCAGTGGTGTTAATGTTATGGCTGATTGGTGTAGCCTCTTTCCTGATGTTTCTCTCACATCTGAGAGATGTCTATAATAACTCATCTCAGCTGAATCAGTGAAGAGAGCAACCTTGTTATAAGTCAGAAGTAAAAGGGCATCTCATCATGTGATGAAGAATGAAATGTTTTTGTTTGTGTTTTTATACATTTACCAAACGGCTTCTTCCATTTGGAGTCGCGGGGAATCTGGAGCCAATCCCAGCTGACTATGGGCCAAAGGTGGGGTTCACCCAAGACAGGCCAACCCATCACAGGGCAACACAGAGACAGACAACCATTCACCCACACACACCTATGGGCAATTTAGAGCATCCAGTCAAGCTTTTGCAAACCTTTGTACAGTGAGAGGAGAGCAAAGCACTTGGACGACACCCACACAAACATGGGAAAAGCCTGCAGATTCCACGTGGAAAGGCATCGTGGCCGACCTGGGGATCGAACCCAAGACCTTCTCGCTGTGAGGCGACAGCACTAACCACTATACCACTTTTTTATTAATAATGAATATATTATTTAAATATATTCTACATACATATACCCATAACTGCTCTCAGCTGAACTACAGTGACTTAAGTCTATGGGGGAAGGAAAAGCATGCACACCTCCAAATGGTCTGTGGCGGTTCTATTTTTCTTGACCTTGCTGCTCTTGTTTGTCATAGAGTGCATTGTATTTGGTTGCTGTTGGGATTATTGAGCTGTAGTTGTTGTGGTGGGAAAGACACATGGACTGTTGAATGGAGCTGAAAAAGTGAATTGTGGACAGAACAAATTCGAGGTTGCAGCTTTATGTCATGAGGAGGGATGGCACATATCCTTGGTCGAAAACAAGGCCAAGCACAGCTGAAAAGAGAACAGGAAGGTCTGCACTGTGCTGGCTCTTGTGGCTGCAGGCTTTGGGCGATGATGATTTCATCTCATAGCCTCGGCTTGCTTAGGGTACTTTGCAAGCACATGTGCACACTCGGACACATGCAGACACACAAACACATGCATGGGTCATTCCGTGTCACATCACCTGAGTATATTTAAACACCACTAAGCACAGCAGCTGCATAAGAAGTAATGGTAGGGGCATTTGTTTTTGAAAGTGTGCATAACCATTAATGACAGACCATTAGGTAGTTTAGTGTCTGTTACTGAGTTATTTGATAAATGTTGCTCACATTTGCATTGAATTTGCCGATAGTGGCATTAAAAGCATTAGAAGCTAAAGTAATAGCCCTAAAAAGCCAGAATGCCACTACTTTGAAGGACATATATCCAACATTTTTCATGGATTATACATTTTAATCACATACCAGTTGAAGGTTAACATAGCGCAGTTCATGAGAAGTTGTTACTCTAGTACATCATCATTACTTTGGTCACTGGGCAGTAGTGGGCTAGTGGGTCAGACATTGCCCCGGGGAACTTAAGGTCACAGGTTTAAGACCCAGCCCACTAGTGAGGTACCATTAAGCAAGGTACTGTCCCGCTACACTACCCCCAGGGTGCTGTTGATAGCTGCCCACTGTTCCACGTGTGCATGTGCGATGGGTTAAATGCAGAGGTCACGTTTCTTTGTGGTGCTTAAGCGTGTTCACATAAACACATATTCACTTCAAAACTGTAATTACTCTTGTAAGAACGAGCAAAACTGCAAACAGGGCACAGACTGGTTGTGTGGTGTTGGTAGTTCTTGTTGTCTGGTGTTGACCAGAGAAGGATGGGTTCACCTTATGAGTCTTGGTCCATCTAATGTTTTTTTTCCTCCAGGTTTGGGAGATTTTTTCTTGTCTCTGTTGCCTTTGACTTGCTCATTAGGGGCTCGGACCCAAATTCTGTAAAGCTGATTTGTGACAACATAAATTGTAAAAACCGCTATTGAAATAAACTTGACTTCAATTGACTTGACTTGACTTGGTGTCTGTTGTCACTTATCCTGGTGCCTTTCATCCATGGCTGCTTCATTTGATGTCAGACTGTATGAGAGCTAAGACAAGAAAGTTTTTCCACCCAAAGACATCTTGTCTGATGTCTGGGAACAGGCCTGTGTGGATCTAAACTGCCTCGCATTGCCTGTGACAACTGACCTATTTGAACATGCCTGCTGCCTTGTCGGAACTTTCACACTTCATATATTCCCTATATTCTCTGTATCTAAACTCAACTGCACATTTTGTATCAATGTATATCACGTTTCTATATCTCGCCTTGCACACTTTGCACCTTTACAAATTGATTTTAGTGTGTGTATATTGTTAATTGTGTTTATACACTGTTTATTGTTAGATTTCCTATTTACTATGCTTCCTTTTTTACTCTAGCTAGTTAAGTCACTACACAGTTGTTTGGGGTTTCAGGGATACATTTCACTGCCGGTGGTACCAGTAAAACTATGTATGTAACAAACATCGTCAGTCTTGAATCTATATTTCTAAATATGTTGTTATGGGGATATTACAGATCATTCAAAATACGTCAGTAGTGCCCGGGCCGGGACTCGAACCTGCGACCTTCAGGTCCCAAAGGCAGTGTCCTAACCACTACACCACCACTGCCCACGAAGTCTCCTGTTTGGACAGGGGAGTGAATGGTGTGTTTGAAAGTTTAACAAAGTTTAACGTCAGTGTCCGATGCTTTAATTCAATACCATGTGCCATACAGCAGTTTCCAAATGAGTGAAATGTTCTACAGGCTTCATTTCAGATCAAAAATATTTCCATGACAGATGGGTCATGGTGCTGAAAACTGAGGTGTTTTTTTCCACCAGACGTCTTCACCGTTAATGCCTGTGTCAGTAGTCATGCTTTCCAGCCTGCATGATGTGAGGATGTCAATGCCCAGACTTGTACTCATGATGAAGTGTCTCCAGCACTGATTTAGTTGCAGATGCTGGTGCCCCTGCCCATCCTAGCACTGGGCTCATGCACCACAGCTGTGACCAGTAGCAGTGTCTGTGTTTATCTGCTGGACAGCAACAGGACTCATTGCTGTTATAAGGGCTGAGATCTCTGTTAGTGTCTGTATCTGTGTCTATGGTTTGACCTCTTGTCCACACCACTGACTTTAGCAACAATATGCTAATAACGTTTGCGGCCTACTAGTATAATTACTGTAGTTGTATTCAGCTTTCCATTTTACAGTTGAAATCAGATATAAGTTAGTTAGGGGGATACACTGAAAAAATTGGGCCTTAAATTACGTGATTTATTTTACATTGTTTACATTGGTCCCATATCGTATTTGGATATGTTACACTAAACCAATAACTGCCTGTCAGTTGCTCTCTTTTCTTTCATGTCGATGTAATATATTGCAGTCATGTGGGACAAATGTACACTTTTGAATCAGGTCATTTTAGGCATTTAAGGTTTTTTTTAGTGTAGCCTTTATTTTACAATACAAAAGTTTATGTATTTACATTAAGGTTCTAATTGTTAATAGCTTGATACTGTTCAACTTCTTCTATTATTTAATATACATTATTCAGCCATAACATTAAAACCATTGACAGGTAAACTGAATAACACTGACTACTTAATTATTGGGGGATGGAATAGATTGGGCAGCAAGTGAACAGTCAGCTGGACAAATGGGTGAGCATAAGAATCTGAGCCACCTGACAAGGGCCTTATTGCGATGACTAGATGACTGAGCCATCTCCAAAAGTCTTGTGTCCCTGGTGTGCAGTCGTTAATATATACCAAAAGTGACCAAAAGGAAGGACAACTGATGAATCGGTGACAGGGTCATGGGCACCCAAGGCTTACTAATGCATGTGGGGAGTGAAGGCTTATGGTCTAAACCCACAGAGGAGCGACTATGGTTTGAAAAGTAAATGCTGAATCAGATGGAAATGTATCAGAACACACAGTGCACCACAGTCAGATCATCCAAAATGATCTAAAATGTAAAGACTACACTCAAATGATTAAGCAAGAGGTTTTCTTTAAGGTAGACATGCTGAGCGCATGCCTCCATGTTCTCTTTCTATCTTTTATTATTTACTCTTAATGAAAATGTTATAGTAGTAAATGTTATAATATTTGCCAAATTTGTTTTGGTTTTAGCTGATCATGATACTAATAATGCACGCTGTCTAATGAAAGGTCATTTCATAATTAATTCACATGCGTGGATCATATGCATCAACATTCACCGGACATGAACTGTATGAAGCCTCAGTCTTTCCACACTGCATTTCATTAGCTTCACAGACTATGCTTGAGCACATCTATTAAAACAATAGAAGCCACAGAACATCACTAATGACCTTAATTATGTGTTTATGTAACCAATCACTTCATGCCTCTAAATTGTTATTGTCAGATTATTTCTATGAAACATCTTGACCACTCATGGGTATATAAAGTCATCTGATCTTTTCAACCATTCTGATTAGAAGGGAATAGGGCACAAAAAGAGTAATCAAATTGTTCATCTAGTGGCTTGACTGAACTGAAAGCAGTGGAAGTGTAAAAGCTAAAGTCTTGGTAATTTTGTAGTGCATGCACATGCATTAAATGCAAAAAGGGAATTATTGACAGAAGTATATAAGACAAGCAAAGTTTATTGGTACAAAGCCATTTCCAGATTTATTTTGAAAAATGCAATAAAAACTAAAATCTGTGATATGAAAAAGTACAAAGAAAGGATTTTCAATAGTTTTACTGAGCAACGTAATTGTATTTTGTAACTATACACAAATCTGAATCTGAAGATTTGATAGCGGCAACACACTCAACAAAAGTTGGGAAAGAGTTAAAATGAAATTGGAAACTGCACAGAATATTTAAGTAACTCCACAGTAAGCAGGCTAACTGGTAGCAGGTGAGACATCACGATTGGGTATAAAAAAGCATCCATCAATGGCTCAATCTTTGCAAGTAAGGATTGGTCGTGACTCATCCCATTGTGCCAACATTTGTCAGAGAATTGCCAGTCAGTTCAAAAGGAACATCTCCTACACAATGTAAAAATAAATCTAAGACACTGTTATGCTGCTGTGACAAATATAGCCACTAGGGCTCTGTAAAACTTTGGAAAACCATTGTCACTTAAGACAGTCCATTGCTGCATCAAAAAATGCAACTGTATTGCACAAGTAGGAAGTCTTACATCAACTCTATGCAGAAACACCGGCAAGAACATCTCATCATCTTCTCCTAATTCAAGCAAGAATGGACAAAATTTCCAATTTGCAAAACTGCTACAATTAGTCTCCTCAGTTCCAAAACGATTAAAAAGTGTTAATAAAATCAAAGATTATGTTACACAGTGGTAAATATGCCTCTGTCCCAGCTTTTGTTGAGTGTTTTACAGCCATCAAAAATTAAATTTGTGGATATTTACAAGGTGTTCAGCAAAACTTATTTTCTTTGTACTTTTGTCAGTTAAAGGCTCACATGAATTAACAGATCAACAAATTTTGTTTTTATTTTTTTGTTTTACATTTTGGAAAATATCCCAATTTCCCAAATGGGGTTTGTATTTATGAACAGAACTAGGATTTATAGGTGTGCTGTGCCTGATGTGATCTTTTTGAATGTCACCAGATTTGAAATAAATAGCTAGATAAATCACATAATAATGTAATAAATTTCCCACATGCTCTATATTTCTGTTAGAATAGACTTGTATCTGTAAAAAAAATCTAAATCAATAATAAGGTTTCC
>JBBPDA010000105.1:17281088-17293999 GCA_037974385.1 Arnoldichthys spilopterus | reverse complement strand
ATTTCCCACATGCTCTATATTTCTGTTAGAATAGACTTGTATCTGTAAAAAAAATCTAAATCAATAATAAGGTTTCCATCAAAGGACTATATCCAAAATTTGAAGTTCAAAGAGGTCATGCAGTAATGTTGCCAAAAAAAGTTAGTTCAGTAACAAAAAAGTAATATTGAAAGTTTCCTATGTAATGTCATATTATTTCATATATTTCATTTTAAAGTGTTAATTATGATCTGTAAAATGCCACTTTGTTTTACATGAGCGCTGCAGATTAAAATCAAATAAAGTTAGAATACTTGAAAGAGTAAAAGTTTATTTTTAAAACCAATGCCCCATTATAGTCTAGAAATCCATCCCACATATACATACTGAATCAGACACATTTCAATAATAGATATCTGGTGATTTGTGGAGAAACAGAAGAGAGCAGAACCTCAAGGTTGAAAATAAAAAGCATAAAACAACAGCTCACAAATCTGGATATTCTGTCATATATTTACAACACAGAATAGAAGGAAAGGGAGCAATCAAAGTAATAATGAGCAACTACTGAAACAATATAACTGCAAAGCAGCCTGTTCATGTCACATGTAGACAGTACACACTGAGTATTTCAAAGGGTATGTATAAATATCTGTGGGTCATTTGTGAGCTCGTTTATTAAATTAAATCATTCTCTCATCATATAACAAGGTTGTCTGTCCCTGACACAATGTTTGTGGTCACTCAGATGAGTGGCAAAAAGTGATCTCCAAAGCAAGATGGAATACAATCAGTGTAGCCCTCTACATGTAAAGAATAGCATGCTATTGGTAGACAAAAGCTGCTGTGCAGTCATTATGTTTGGAGTACATGAGCATATATTACAAATTAACTGCAGCAAATATAATATTGGTATATGCATATGGCCGATAATAAAATTGAAATGCAATATGGGTCTTGAATTAGTTGGAGTAAAACCTGAGACAAGTTTTTTTTTTTTTAGGAGTACACACTGTGGCTTAAACCACGATTCCTTTAGTCTACAATCCAGGTCAAAGGAACATTGATGGAAAAAGAATAAAAAGAGTTTAGGTGGAATTTTTGGTCAAACAAACATTGTCAATGGACCATACGACAGCTTACATAAGGCCTACATTAAAATTATTGGTCTCAAACATTCATCACAAATGTTTGAACCATAATCTCTCACTTAAAAAATACACATGCTAAATGCTATACAACTACTGACAGAAATGAACCATTTGAAACAAAAGTCTATGTACCATACCTCTAATGTTGCCCTATAATGCATATGTTGGCATTATGGAAGTCATTTGCAGGCCCTGATTTAAACATTCCACAACACTGGTAGTTATGCTTTTATATGTTTTGAACCATGATGAGTGCACAAGCATTACTTAGTTACATGATGTACTGAAGCACTTACACAAGTCTGTGAAAAGTGATCGATATCAACCAAAGGCAGATGGAAATCATGTCTCAAAAGCATGTCATAACATGACTATATACAAACAAAGTCCATTCATACACAATATGTTCATATCAGTAAAAGTCAAACACAACTGCTGATGGAAAAATAGCCAATGCTGAAACTCGTGAACCCCACAGCCATAAATACAGTATATTGCATTTCTACCATCTGGTTTAATACAAAGGTCATTTGATTTGTTCTCAGTCCTCTAATAATGAAAGTTTATTGGCATGAAACATTTGTAGATGACACGTTAAATAGAAGTTGTCTGTAGCAAACTCAGTGAAGCTCTGAACTTCTCTTACATGTTAACTGGTTGGTAGAAGTTTAAAAAGGGTCCGATTGCATCATGCGGAAGTCCGAGGGCTTCGAAATTTCAGCAGTTATGTACAGAGTCTTTATAAAATTGATTCTGCGTTGGTGTGCATCAGTGTGTCCGTGTGTGTATGCACACGCGTGTGTGAGTAGATATGGATTTGAAGGTGAGGAGAAAGCCCATTTTAGTGCACATCGTCTTCCATTGTCACCCTTCAGAAAAGCAAGGGTTTGTAAGTACAAAAAAGCTGACTCTCACCACAACGGCGCACAAATATGTCCTTTGAAAAGAGAAAAAAAAAGTCTCATTTTACCTCTTAAATGGAAAAAGATCATTGCAAAGGGGAAAACCACCCAGATCTGCGGCTTAATTCACGTAGTAAAGCCAATAGATCAAATTAAAGAGGGAAAAAACAGCGGGGAATATTATCCGTGACCATCGATCGATGGCGTTGACGTCCGTAAGGTCAGGGATTTTGATTTTGAGCTGGGACGAGCGCCGGCGCAGCCTGGCTTTTTTGGGCTGAGCATTTCTATCAAGGCTGTGGCGGGCAGCCTCGTGCCTTGGCGCGCTCTGTTTTCGGTACTGGATCCCTGAGTTATCAAACACCATGGAAGTGGAGTTGCGGGCCTCGCTGACGCTGGTTGTCACCTCGTTCCCGGCCACCTCGTTGTGGATTTCCAGAGTGGTCAAGAGAATGTTCCCCTGGGAGTCCACCTGCAACCAGAGGAAAGTCAGTATTTTATTTTAATTGTTAAAAGAAAATCCCAAACCATCTACAGCCTAAAGTATACAGTATAGGTAAGTATGGTAAATATGTGGAATGTTGATTTCCCAAACCATATCAGCATTTGATATGATTCACAAAAGCCCTCTTTTGTACAGTATGTTTTGAGGATGCGTGGGTTATGAATTGTGGAGATTTTTAACCACGGTTGTATGAATGAGTTAGAATGGAGACGCTTACGGGATGTACAGCAGGAAAAAGCAGTTTGTCGCTATTAGCAATTATTTTATTTTCTATAAACTTTAAAGACTTTGGTTTGTGGTAAGTTTCAAGTCATTCGCTTCAGAAATCAGTTTACCTTATAATAAGCAATATGTTTGAGGGCTAGAATAAACGAATATAAACATTTATTTGTCATCAGAGCAAATAAACAGCATTGTGTGGCTTAACAGACCATTCAGATTTGATTTGAGCCTGCATTATAGTAATGAAAATGATGGTTAAATGTATTTACAGGAAGATGGCTTTAAATGTGTTTCTTATATACTCACACTCACACTGGGTCACATAATAATCCAATCTACAACAAACATGTTTAGTATAAATACTGTTTTACAGTACATGTCAGAATGGGCGAACCTAATTAAACTAGACTGTAAGAGCTGATTGAGGGACTAGGGAGTATGAGGTAAATGCCTCTTAACAAAATGCTTATTCACAGCACCAAGTTGCCCGATTTTGTCTATGGCAGTATGATTAGCAGTCGAAAATGCAACGACTAAAGTAATCAGTAACTCTCTAAACAAAATCACCATGTTGTGGTTATTTCCCAAAGGAATCCATTGTGTGCCTCCAAGAAATCCATTGTTTATTTACTTTTACCCCTGAGTCTCTGCAGTAATAAATAATTCAGGGAAAAATTCTAGCAGAAACATAATTATAGCTAAAGCATCCCAGTAATGATGTGGACCAGTAATAGTATAATACAAAGTAAAGAGTATTGAAATAAAAATACAGAACAATAATTTGAGGGTGTGAATATGCTGGTTTGGGTGACCTGTCACCAGCGAACTACATCTGAACCTACACATGCACAAATGGAGAAAATTATGACATGAGACAGCAAAAACGAGAGAGTGCGCCCGAACTGTTATACGAATGCACACAATGCATGGCTGAGAAGGACGCTCTGAGCTTGCATGTGCTTTAGGGGGCAAAACTTTGCATGGCGAGTTTGCAAAGTTTTAGAGGGTGGTTACATATACTGACATAACAGCCAGCAATACACACACTCACCCCTCGTGAGTGACGGTGGCCTTGTACCTGATTGGACTGTTTAACGGACGATGGCTTGCAATTCCCCCCCTCCTGAACAGACTGGCCAGAAAAACACAGAGAAGAGTTGCTCTTCAAGTGAGGTGCAGCTTCACCTTTCATATCAGAAGTTTAAAACCTACGCCTGGCATTGCATTCTGCCTGAGAGTTGCTCTAAACTGTAGTAACGGTACATTCTGACACAAGCTTAATATGCAGGTAATAAGACCAAGTCTGGTGTGCAGTGTTCTCATGTAAAGGGTTTACTACTACAGAAGAAGAGCATGTTTTAAACTCATGTGGCTGTTTCTTCTCAGGTTGACAATATGACTATTGAAACAATGTTGCCATATTCTAAGTGATGTGACAGAAGAACGCTGTTGAATCTATAAGCTGTGGAAAGAGATGGTCCAGTGAGGTTATCCATTGAAAATCAGTAAATTAAACATGTTTTAACATGTCATTAACTCAATGGCTTTTTATTCAGCGTGTGTGCAAATTGTAATGCCCGATCAAGAGTCACTGCAGCTGAAGAGTTGCAAATCACAACAATTTAGGCATTTTTATCAGAGAAAATATATGATGATTCCAAAAACCTAGTGTCAAATAATTAACTTAAATAAGTAACTGTGTTTAATTTAAATAAATAAGTAATTTGTGTGTTTGGGGGAAATCTTATTTTGTTCTAACATGACATAAAAATGTGTTGCAGTTATGTGCTAAATCTGTCATTGATGCCAGTCTATCTAAAAATGTTCTAAATCAATAACGCTGATTCTGGTCTGATTTCAATACAAAGATCTTTGGTGTTTCTTTACGACATGTTCTGCAATTCTATCCATACAATCTGTGGGTAGTCTGTTTTAAGTTCATTCTCTTCCTTCAACAAAGCCTGCGTTTCTGAAATCTGAGCTGTGGAACAAGGCCTCACTGGATCTAAGCAATAACTTTGTTACTAAATATGGACACACCATAAACTAGAGACTAAAACAATGTCACGATAAAACCAACAACTCATAACGCCGCTTACCTTGTTGCCATCATATTTGGTGCGGTCGTTGTTGGCTTTCTCTGCCTTTTCAGCCAACTTTTTCTGCATCTGTGGGCCTCGGCCAAAGAAGATGTAGTTCACGAAGGCGTATTCCAGCAGGGCCAAGAAGACAAAGACGAAGCAGCCCATCAGGTACATATCTATGGCTTTGACGTACGGGATCTTGGGCAGCGTTTCTCTCAGATGGGTGTTGATGGTGGTCATGGTCAGCACAGTTGTGATACCTATGGAAAAATAATTACATATTAGTGCTGTAAAGCTTTAGCAAACGTTCTGCCTTTAAAACTACTCTTATCCTTGAAATCAAAATATAGTTACATGTAAAGAATATGATGTAAAACTTCAATAAAAAAAAAAAATCTGTTTCATTTGAAATGTGTGAATGCATCATTGCAATGCATCCAATAATAAAGGCGCCATGGTGCTTCCTTCATACAGTGATAGGATTGCACACAAAAAGCTCCAATTCCACATGCTGAAACATTTTACAGTTTGTACCAGACATGCACACATTGCAATTACTCTGAAGACAGATTTTACTGAATTCAGTTGGAAAAAGTCTCAGTATGCCAATGTAGGGTTAGAAAGGGTTAACATGCAACCACTTAAGAAGTTCATTGGCAGCAGTAGTGTTGGGTGACTGCAAAAATCGCCAAATGCATCACATTGTCTTCTGTATATCTCTGGTGTATGGAATAAACTTAATCAAGAGTGTGCTTAAGTGAAAGTGACTAATTGTCATTGTGAACACACTTAAGCACCACAACGAAACGTGACCTCTGCATTTAACTTATCACGAGTGCCCATGTGGAGCAGCAGGCAGCTATCAACAGAGCCCGGAGAGCAGTTAAGTGGGACGGTACCTTGCTCAAGAGTACCTCAGTGGTGCCCAGGCTGGGCAGGCCCCATAGGCAGCGTCCTAACCCCTAGGCCACCACTGCCCAAGCATAGTTGTTCTTAGCTGTCTCTTGAGCCCCATAGGCAGAATGTTAGGAGTATAAACTCTCCAGCATCTTGAATCTGTTCTTTAGCCTGCTACAGACCTAAGGATACAACATTTTCAATCCAGTGTTTATAATCATGGATCAGCAGAGCAGACTTAATGCATTAGTGAGCAGCAAGTCTTTGACCGTCTGTAATCTTTAGTGAGTTTCAGAAAAACACAAAGGAGCCCTTGTCCTGGTGCAGCTAAAATAACCGATCAAATGCCTGAAGCGCAGTTTGGAAATAAGCCGTGCATGAGGCTGTATACAAAGAAAGAACACCGTGACACTGAGATTATTCAGAGGCTCAGCCAAAAGAAGTGTGATGAAATCCTTCTCTTTTGACAGCTCTGCTCTGCCGCCCACCATGAATCTGGACTCTGTGGATGGGTGCTACAGATTGAGCTCTGTCAGAGTGCAAATGCCAAAAATGAGCTCTGCTTACTAAACCCAATTACACAATCACACTGTCAAATCTCGCAGTGAATCATTCACTGGTGATGGCAACGTATGCATTTTGAAAACACTCTCTCTTCTTTATTATGTTTCCATGATTTAAAGTTTACCCTTCCCTCTCCCCCTCTGTTTATGGGCGCTTAAAGCTCTCTCTCTCTCTCTTTCTCTCTCTCTCTCTCTGTCTCTCTCCTCACAGGCAATGGGCATTTTCTTTCTTAAGTGAGTCAACCACACTGTCTAAATGCCTTATTAAAGCAGGAAACAAGGACCTTCAGGATATGAAGCTTTAAAAAATGAAAAGGCCGACTGTGACCAAACCAGAGACATATGGAATGAAGCCTGAGACACTCATACATCAACAATGCATATAAAACAGAATAGATGATCAACATGCTTGGCAGCAACCTAAGAGGAAAACTTAGCACTACATACTTTTTTGCCTCATTTTTTCTTCTTCTTTTTCTTTTCTTTTTTTTTCTATCTCGTAATGATATTCGCTGTTCATGCTCATGACTTTCCCTGAATTTACGACATGACTTGAAAACTGGACACAAATTTTCTTTTCACATCCATTTGCATCTGGACTGAAGCTTTGCTACTCTGTATCCTCAGTGAGTCAGCTTAGCAGGAAATCAGATTTTATCAGGGTTTGATCTGGGTCTGGCTTCTTGATAGTATGTTATATCTAACAGCAACAGCCTCTTAATGAAGCAAACTGAATCGAGCAGCATGGTGTATTGGGCTTGTCTAAAGCTTTGGATACACTACAAGACTTTTAAAGTGAAAAGAGATTAGAAAAAAAAACGCTTCTCACACTGTCTGACTGATTTCTTTCTGATTTCTTTTTACTGACTAAAATATTTATATCAATATGTATATTTATGACATTAAATACTATATCAACACATTTAAATCAAGTAAATATGAAGTGCTCTTTTTTCAGCACGCTAAAAGATACAGATGAACTGCCTGCAGTGACGGAATAAATAGGAACCTGAGTGAAGGTCATGGATGGGAGGCATGATTAATATGTGATGGCTTTTACAGTATTTTTTGTACAAGAACTCAAACGAAAGCAATAAACAGGGTTTACTAAAATGCTTTACTACACATGTGAATATCTGTTTCATTATTATAATATTATGCATTATTATCTATCTATTTATCTATTATTTTCCTCTAGTTTTAATGGTCTTTTTCACAGTCGGTTTTCATTGGGAGTTAAGGGAATCTATAAGGTTTTGCCAACAGTTGAGACAAAACAATGTTTTAAAACCTTGAATGTACATCAGAGAGGGGTTACAGTGGAAAAAGTGAAGGCCACCCTTTTAGTCTCAGGTGAGAACAGGCTGTAGAGCACAAAAATCTGTAGCCTCAGTGTTCTAAGAAATAACCTGAAGCTTTTGCATGTAAAATGCTGTTTAGAAAATTTGAATACAACAAAACAAGATTTAACCCTTAGACTCTAGTTGTTGTGGTCTTTCAGCAATTGATTAATTTTGATACACATTTCAAGTGTTAAAATGTAACTTCGTCATTATTAACAACGAAATGTGACCTCTGCATTTGACCTATCAGATGTGCAGACATGGGGCAGCAGGCAGCTTTCAATAGCACCCAGGGACGGTACCTTGCTCAAGGGTACCCTTGTGTTCACAGGAGCAAGGTCATAACCACAAGGCCACCCCTGCCCATTTGACTACCGTTCAGAAAGACAGTTATATCATTACTTGTAATCGCAGCTGATTTACATTCAGCATCAACAGGCTTGGGTCAGCACATCTTTTTCTGTTTGCTTGAGTGTCAAAAACCTTTTCTGCTTATGAACTCATGCCTTGTTTTAAAATTCCCACCAACTATAACTTCTTCTACCGCCACAGTAACATTCACCTATCCTGTGTTTTATGATCAAGCAATGCTCTGTTCCTGAGTTATTAATATCACTTAACACAGTGACGCATTGTCCTCCATGGCAATGTGCTCAATATTTCACGCCTGGTTTCTGGCCAGCAGGCTACTTATTTAGTATCTCCGCCCTTCAGTAAATCATGTCCTGACATTAGGCAGCTTGTGTGTGAGGAGCAGGGTAATGAGGGAGGATGGAGCTCATGGTGCTCTCGGCCCCAGCTCTCTCAGTCATGGGGCCAGCAGAAATCACTTATATCTTGCTGAGACGCTTTAAGCTAGTGCTGACATTCTGACTGCAGCATGGGCTTAGCCATTCCTACTTTCAAGGGGGTGGGGTGGGGGTGGAGGGGTGTTGGGTGGATGAGTGTGCAGGTTTCAGACTGGAACATGGCACTGAAGCTGTGGACCTGAAGAGATGAGTGACCTCTTCATAAACACAAACGAAGGCTGCTTTGCCTGCTTTGACCTGCCTAAGTGTAGACGTCAACCTTTTTTCTGAACTGCGGAAGGACTGAATGTACAGTGGGGACAATTTCAGACAAAATTGCTTTTCAAGCCATTTTTAAAAGAATATTCAATGAGCCTCTGCAGATTCGCGCACATGCACACAAAGCAGTAGGGCAGTGGTGGTGTGGGCTGCACTGGTGGTGAGGGGCAGTGGTGGTGTAATGATTAGGGAGCTGCTCCTAGGTTCAAATCCCAGACTGGTACAAGTACCACAGAGGTACCATGAACAAGTTACCGTCCCCAAGCACTCCTCCCTGGGTGCTGCCCATGCCAGCTGCCCACTGCTCCTACATGAATGGGTTAAAAGCAGAGGTATGATGTGGTGCTTTTACAATGACAGTCGTTCACTTGAAAAAGGCTGTATATTGCACAACTGAAAATTGTGCTTTATCATTAAAAAAATGAAAATAGGTAACGGTAGAGTAATAAAATCTTTAGTATTACCCCACCCAACATGTCATATGACGCCTGACTTCACCTGTGGTGGTTTGTGCCGCAGCGTTCAGCCTTTTCTGTTTAGGCTAGTGACATTTCAGTAAAACAAATATCGCGTCGAGCATGAATAAAGCCACTAGGCTGTCAAGAGTAAAGCCAGTTAGAATTACTCCTTTTGTGACACGTATGACGTTAGTAAGCAGCTAATCTGATTATCAAAAGGCCTAATTTACTATTCGGTTTCACAGAATTTCATGACTGAATTATACATTCACTCCCACCTTCACAGTACAATAACGGTAGTTCAAAAGGACGTCCCCTGAATAGGTTAGGGGTAGCAAGTGTGTTGAAGCTAAAAGTGTAATTAGTGTGGGCCACAGCGGTTTACAGTTAACCTTGTCTCTAGCATATTCACTCTCTCCTGGGAGGGCTCCTCTTAACTCCTTAATGAGAACGCGATCTGTCTACTGACTGCAAAGTGAGCCTGGCCTAGTTTTACCCTGACCAGCGACATTAACTTTTAAAGATACATTAAGTATGATTCCTGGAATTACAGTCAAGACATGTTGTAAATGACAGTGTGACTGTTCTGTGCAATACAGATATTGAATTCTGAGAGAAGGTGGACGCTTTTTGTTCGAATATTCTTTCTCCCCTGGCCGAGCATGTGGTGTTAATAATTTAGCGAAAGGGTCCTCTGTGAAGACAGTGTGAGCAGGACTCTATGTTTAACAAATTATTTCTATTATTAAAAGACCCTGAGTCCAGACCTAGACTTTGACCAACATATGCCATTCCATACAATTTGTGTTAAGGCAAATAGCCCCTGAACATAAACTGAGGGCACCATATGTTGCACATATATAATGACTTATTTAGTGTCAGCAAGTTCATTTACAGAACTAGGTTTGGAACAAAGTTTAACATGAGAGACATGCCCTCAAAAAGAGGAAAATGTTGTGCAATACTGTTACAGAAAAGGTCTCAAATGAAATATATGAGGCAACTAATGCTGCTGTCAGCTGCAGCTAGCCAAGTCAAACATTAATGTACAGACAATCAATTCTTAAAACAGTATGTATACTAATAATCCTGGCTCAACTCAGTACACTTAGTCATGAAGTTGTGTGCAAAATTTTAGCATCGCCGATCGAATGACATGTCTTCTTGGTTTTCCCTAGTGAAAAGTAAATACAGCATCTCTACTGAACACACATTCTACACATTTTAATTATGGTTTTCAGTTATTTGCTGGATTTAATACAAACCCCATTTCAGGAGAAGTGAGGACATTTTGTAAAATGTGTTAAAAATAAAAATCAATTTGAAAATTCTCTAGAGCTTTTATTTAATGAACAAATGTACAATTAAAAAAAAAACTATAGATTGTGTTTTGGAAATATAAACAAATTTATAATGTGATCCCTGCAACATGCTAAAACAAATTGGGACAGGGCCAAAAAAAGAGTGAAAAGTTTGTTACACCGTTTTAAAACATTGTTCAATAAGCAGATGGATTGGTAACAGATCAGGGCATCATAACTGGGTATAAGAGGAGCATCCACCAAAGGCAAACAAGCAAAGGTGAGTTGTGACTTGCTATGTTGTGCCAAACTCTGTGTGACAATTGTATCAGTTCAAAAAGAAAATTTCTCAATGCAAAATTACAAAACAATTAGGGTATTCACCATCTACAGCACATGACATTGTGAAAAGATTGGGGAAATACAGAGAAATCTCAGTCCATGTATGATAAGGCTGAAAACTGCTGATGATAACTTAAAGAATAACCTAAAGAATATATTGTGTTTTTAAGTTGTTGTCTTTTCCCAGAAAGTCCATGGGTATTTCATGAAGACAACACCACACCTCATTATGCACATGCAAAATGCATATGCTCTACTGGCCTGCCAGCAGTTCAGGTGTTTCTCTAATTGAAAATGTATGCACATTATGGCAAGATAAGTGAAAGTGACTCTTTGTCATTGTGAACACACTCAAGCACCCCAACGAAATGTGACCTCTGCATTTAACCCATCACACATGCACCAGCGGGCAGCTACCAACAGCGCCCGGGGAGCAGTGTAGTGGGACGGAACCTTGCTCAAGGGGACCTCAGTAGTGCCCGGGCCAGGACTTGAACCTGCGATCTTCAGGTCCCAAAGGCAGTGTCCTAACCACTAGGCCACCACTGCCCATAACAACCTTGTATCAAGGAAGAATGGGCAAAAAGTTCATTGGCAAACCTGCAACCATTAGTCTGCTCAATTCCCAGAAAATTAAGAATTGTAATTAAAAAGAAATGTGGTGTTACAGTAGTAAACATGCCTTTGCTCCTTTTGTGAGTGTGTTGCATTGCAATTATATAATACATATAAGCTGTTTAGTAAAACAAATGATAAAAAAATCATTTCTTTGTACTTTTGCACAGAGCACAGATTCTTGTTTGTAATGGATTTTCCAAATGTCTCAACTGAAATGAGTGGCACTCTTTCAGTTAATCCACTTTTCGGTTTGTAAGGTCTCATAGCTAACTTGGCTTATTAGGTTATAATCTTAGTCAGATGTAGGCAATTCTTTTAAAACCAAAATGACTATTTGTCATTGTGAACACACTCAAGCACCCCAACTAAATGTGGTCTCTGCTTTTAACCCAGCACACATACATAGTATGTGAGGCAGGGGGGAGCTATAAACAGCACCCGGGGAGCAGTGTAGCGGTACATTGCTCAAGGGTACCTCAGTGGTGCCTGGCCCAGGACTTGAACTTGCATCTTTCAGTGCACAAGGGCAATGTCCTAAAAGCTAGGCCACCACTGCCCAACTGACTGTAATAAATTGCAAGACCTTTCACATCTCTCATAGCTTATCAAAAAGAATGGAGGCAGACACAGAACTGTTCACTTTTCATGGTTTTAAATAGAACTTTTGGCCCTAATTCCCCTATTGTAGCAAACCACAGACAGGGAAGTGACGGGACAGGAAATGCGTAAACGCATGTGCACAGGCATGTAAGAGAGACAGAGAGAGAGAGAGAGAGAGAGAGTTAGAGTTTCTACATGACTCATGTTGCTGATTCTAAAGGACTATTGTGACTGTTCTGATTATTAAATATAAATTAATAATGCGTTATTTAGTTTTAACAGTAGGCGCCTAGCCATTCTTCAGCACCTCCAGACACATTTTTAATGCGTTTCCCGACTTTTTCTCTCCCCCTGACGCACTGGAACACCACAACACTCTGTGTTCCAGGACCTCCTGATTTACAGACTAAGCGATGGGTAAATCTTTAATGCTTATCCTCAGAATGAAATATTTTAAATAACATCCCAGATTTTTCCCCTCTAAAATAGAAGCACTGAGATAGAAACATTGGTTAAAAAAAATCTCGAATCAAACAGAGAATGACTGTAAACTGGCTACAAAAAGGGTTTGAAAGCTGTAATTTCATATCAAAGTGTGTAAACATTTGTGTTGGTTTTACACAGAAGTGATGTTAGTTTCTTATTTAGAACAGAAGTGACTAGACTTATCTGCAATGCACTGCAAGTTTTTATTCCCACCAACAGCTCACCTGACTCTACTTGTACTTGTCTTCAAATACTATAAATAGTCATGTGAGCTTGTTTTGCTGGGATGAAAACCCACAGCTACACTGGACCTCTATGGCTAAGACTACTTGTAGATACCCCAGGTTTCAAAACTGAACTGAACGTGTCAAGTGACAAGAGAAATCCTTGTGT
>JBBPDA010000105.1:17230137-17261946 GCA_037974385.1 Arnoldichthys spilopterus | reverse complement strand
TATATATTAGCTGACAATACTGACACAGAATTATTGTCAAAAAAAGCTTAATTTAATTTTTGACCACGTAAAGTTGTGGGCTATATTAGCGGTTATCCGAATTTTTAAAAATCATCTTTGTCACAAAAATGTTTACATTGGTCTGACTCTGTTTAAAACATCACAACACATAATATCTCAGGATATTCAAAGTTCCATTACAAAGCCAGGGTTATAGAGTAGTCAGAAATACAGGAGAATCATAATGTTTTTTTAAAACGATAAGTCATAGCGAGAGAGAAGCTTTAATGTGATACAGAAATAGTTTGGGAAAAATATTTCTTCTTTTAGCAACACAACTTTTGATAAGCTGTAGAGAGCTGAGACATAAAACCTTTAATAATTCAGAGGTGTACCATGAACTGTGATTGTGCGCCTGTGATTGTAACTGGCTCGGCTTTGCTTGGCTTTTGTCTGGATGAGTCTTTTGATGGACTTAGATTGCTCTGTGTCCCAGCCCAGTGCACTTGGCAATCCAGCCATATTTCAAAATGCCTTCTCTATGAATATTCTATATGATATAGCCTAGGCCTTCGTGTGGGAGTCTGAAATGTCTTTTGCCTTTGAGTGTGAATCACTGGCTTAATGACAGTTCTGTCCCAGTGATAGTTCAGTCACTGACTTCCAAGGCAATGCCAATTTATTTTGAATGCTTTTGCATCTGACTTGATTCAATGACTTTCCTAATCGAAGCTTCCAGCCACTGCAAGAGGTAAATGAAATGGTACTGGACTATATTTGGATTAGGATAAAAATGGAATGATGGACAGTTAAACTGTTTTATTTTAAATTCAACTTTTCTTAGATTAATGCCTGAATGTGACAGAATGCCAGTGTCAGGGTGAGTATGTAGGAGTGAGATATCATGTCTTAGGCAGTGCTAGAATCTCTTTAAGATGACATACTTAAATATAAAAGACCTTCTAGAGCAACAAAGCATCTACAAACCACATTTAAAAAAAATGGAACATGTTTTGGCTGACCAACTTAGTTCTATTTGTTAAACATGATCAAATATTACCTGCGACCTTCAGGTCCCCAGGGGAATGGACTGACCACTTGGCCACCACTTCCCACTCCTTGAATGATATGTTTCATATATATTTATCGTTTTTTTTATTTTTAAATCCCCTGACAGATTCATAGACATTGTTCTAAAGGCCTTAGAGAGTTTTTAGATAATGATCATGATCAAACACAGAGAGCACCAGACCAGGTTTAAATAAGACAGATTCCACCTGCAGGAGGTTCTAACCAATGGCATCTAATCTGGAGCACCTGATTTTTCCATGTGACTGATTGTTTTTTTATTTATTCTATGAAAATGACTATAAAATGTGAGTATCATCATCTTCACCTGTAGGTCCTGTATTAAACAGGATGAAATGTATGCTTGTTTAAATTAGAAAGATCCTAAAAAAATTAGCATGTACTTATTTTTTACCTGACTCAAGGTCTTTCCCCATCTACTGTATATAATATTGATGGATGTGTATGACCTTTAAGCCCTCAGAAGCAAGTACAGTAAACCATCTTCAAGCTACTGTGCTGAATATGGTCACATGGGCTTGGAAAAAAACATTGTCACTTAACACAGTTTGTTGTTGCTATAAGAAATGCAGCCTGAAACTATATTACAGAGGGCTTCATAGACACAGAGTGCATGTGCTTGACTGGGAGTCCAGATTGGTCTCCTATTGAAAATGAATGATGCATCATGATGAGGCCAATCAGACAATGCTGACCATGGATGAGCAGCTGATGTCTTGTATCATGCAAAAATGGATTAAAACCATCAAAACAAGGAAAGGTGATGTAACACAGTGGTAAATAAAGGTTCCAGAGAATTAACACATCCCAAATTCATGTTTTAGTGCAATTTACAAAATATCCCAACTTTCCAGGAATGGCGTTTGTAGTATAGAAGCCTACAGTTCCAGGGTCACGGTTAGAAATCTGCAGGTGGTGAGCTGTAGAAATATATTTTCTGTTCTTAGAGAATGCTATTTACAGAAACGTCAAACAACTTGTATTGGAAACAAGCTGACCTCCATTTTTCTAGCCAAGCTGCCACGAGAACAGTCTATGGGTTGGTGTGGAGCCATATAGATTTCCCTTACCTTCTCCGCAACTGTCTAAGCTGCATTCTCTACATCATACTGAAGACTTATACTGTATGACTCTAGCTCTACACTCTAGGAAATCCAATTACACTAAACCACTGGCATGATGGGCATTATATTTGAGCAGCATCTAAAACCTGATGAATTGTAAAAGGGTAGAAATTGTGTGGCTTATATAGTTTGCAAGTTCCCCAGGCGAACTATTGAACTTGCTTAGTATGCAGCAGGAAGCACTGCGCAGGTTGAATGTAAGGTAGATGAATGTCTGACTGCATAGTTGTGTGTGGGTGTGTGAGAGTGGGTATGTGAGATAGTGTGTGTGTGTGTGTGTGTGTATGTTCTGGTAGGCTAGTGTATAGTGTACTCAAGGGTGAAATAAAGACCTGACATGCTGTTCTCAACATTCTGACCAATCTGTTCGCATAATAAGGTCTAGTTAGACATCATTTAGAAACGTGTTTGAACTGATTCTCTTCCTTTAGGGAGCTGGCTCATTTTCCACCTGCAGATAAGAAGCCAGTTGAGTTCCTTAGCCTAAGACTTTTTAAACATGGTTTACATGATTTTTTTTTTTTGCAGCAGGCACAACCTCAGAACAACCCTTGTCTGGCTGGCAGCGGTGATCTTTTCGTTTTATCTGACATTACATTTTGAATGTCTGTGATAGTCTGTCTTGCATAGTTACCAGACATTTTCCACATAATTATCAAACACAGTGTTTTTTATGAGACTGCACTGTTGGTCTATGCAAGCTTAGAGTGTTTACAGTGTTTACGAGCTGATGTAGAATCAAGACCTGACCCTGCTTCACCTTTGAGAATGCTATCATTACTCCAGCAATGGAAGCATGAAAACCGGGAATTACTCCGGATGATCGCACATGTTCATCTCACATTAATAACCTTTCCCAAACACGCAGGTATCTTCTACACAACATCAGGAAAATCTGTCTATTCCTTGCTACTCCAAAAACACTACTCCACTTTTTCTTTATCCAGTCACTTTCAAAACTGAACTACTGTAGCTCCTTCCTGGCTGGTTTTCCTCTGAAGGCCACAAGACCTCTACAACTAATTCGGAATGCAGCAACATGTCTGGTCTTCAATAAACCAAAATTCTCACACACCACTCCACTGCTGCAAACCCTTCACTGGCTTCATGTGGCGCTTGAATCAGACTTAAAACACTGATGCTTGCTTACAAAGCCAAAAATGGTCCAGCCCCTGTTTACCTACCTGCAATGATTAAACCATGTATCACAGCTTCCCCTCTCAGAGCATCATCCTCACCCATCGGCTCAGCTTTTATATGTAAAGAACTAGCATCAGCTCAGGTTGAATCTTGGTTGACTAGCAGCTCGTTTATTGTTTTATTGCCTGCACTAGCGCCACCTTGTTTAGTTTTTTTTTTTTTTACATTTTTACAGATTATTAAAGAATGAAAACACATAGAATCTTCAAATTTGGTAGGCATGTGCTCTGGAGGTCAGAGAATCAAGTAATGTCGAAGTTCTGGGGTCTTATCCAGTAGTTTAATTACAGATCCTGTCGTTTTAAATGACAATTGTGTTTGTGACAGGGACAACACGAGCCACTAGAGGGCAGTACAATAATCCAAGTCTATGTTTACTGGTGTGACAGTTTTTCTTTGTTAATTAGAAAGCACTTGTGTACGTCGCTTTGGATAAGAGCATACGCTGAATGCTGTAAATGTAATTGTAATTCTAATACCATGAGAAGAGTTATGAAGTTACTACTTCTTTAGGTAGCAGGCCCAATGATTTACTCATTAGCTATGAATAAACACAACTATAACTAACTAGGTTAACTTAAAGATTGTTATCTAGCTATGCTAAAGCTTTAGGCTAAAGGCACTCAAGGATACTGTACTTAAAGGCATGTAATACATTATCATCACATATGTTCAGGTTATAATAATATCTCTTTTATTAATATAAATGGGCGGCACGGTGGTGCAGTGGTTAGCACTGTCACCTCACAGCGAGAAGGTCCTGGGTTCGATCCGCAGGTCGGCCACAGGGGCCTTTCTTTGCAGACATTGAAAGCTCTCCCCGTGTTCATGTGGGTTTCCTCCGGGTGCTCCGGTTTCCTCCCTCTGTCTAAAGGCTTGCAGTAGGTTGATTGGTTGCTCTAAATTGCCCGTAGGTGTGAATGTGTGTATGAATGGTTGTCTGTCTATGTGTTGCCCTGCGATGGGTTGGCCTCCTGTCCTGGGTGTACCCTGCCTTAGGCCTGCAGTCAGCTGGGATTGGCTCCAGCTTCCCCGCAACCCAGAAACAGAAGAAGCGATTTAGAAAAAGGATGGATGGATGAATTAATATCAATAATAATAAAATAAAATAATAAATAATATCAATGATTAAATGCATTTTTGATTACATTACACAGACATAATGAGTACATGTCAGACTGACCAAAATGCCTGTGTGCACATAAGTGTGAACCACTGAAACTGAGGAACAACATAATGGAGACAAGTCTTCTTTCATTTCAACCCCTTTAAATCTCTCTCTGCCTTTCTTTCTCTCTTGCTCCGTGCGTGAGACTTTTGTTTTAATTAATCCTCTAAATGATTCTGAGAGATACAAATCGTGCTCATTACATTGTGCCCTACACCACCAGAAGTGTAAGTGCTAATTAGTGGATTCGAGAAGACTCGATACAGCTTGACTTCTGTTCATCTGACACTAAAACTTCTGTCTCACTGGATCAAGCCAGTTACTCTACATTCACAATTTGCTGACTTTTCTCAACCTTGGTTTAGGTACATTCTCACTCTCAGTCCAGCGACACACGTCACCATCAGAAAATGCTGCATTATTAAATATAACACACACGCATGTACACAGTCTGATTCGTGTCTGTCACGTGTGCACACGATCTGTTTCTCTGAGCATTAAACTTTTTAAAGCATATAATCCTGCATAAGGTCATGCATCCACATTAGCCCCTGAACCAAACTAAGGCTAAGCTGCTGACCTTTGCTGTATGCATAACTGCTCTTTACATGCTGTTTTTATGGCAATGCAAAAGGCCTCATTTGAATAAGGGAAGTCTGTTTGTTGAATTATCCTCAGCCTCCCTGCGGCCCTCGCAATAAGTGCTTCCCTCTAAAACAAGACTAACCATTACAAATCAGGAAACACTTCTGCAAAAACACTTCTGTTTGTGTTAACCCTAAGAAGTCAGAGCTACAACTAAATCACTAAAACAAGCTAAGACGTTCAGTAAACAGTGTGGATTCAGTGCAACATTAAAATATACACTATGTATTGATTCAGAGGCCTCTGTTAAGTTATGCCTTCGTTTTAATGATCATTTTGTTCATTAATTAAAAAGTTATAATGAATATATATTAAATACATGTGTATGTTGCTTTGTTTAATTATTATATAACTATTATTATAGTCAAATTTTAAAAAAGCAAAAACAATAATTAGCAACATTGATTGAATTAATTAATTCATTCATTATTAATAATTAAACAACACTCACTGATAAATGCTGGCAAATATTGCATATAAAACAAATCAGGTGTAAATTTAAGACTTTAAAAAAGACAAGCAAAACAAAAGTAATGCTAAACTTACAATTTATCCACCTGCAATTTTAATCTGCATCATTTGTGAGCCACTAAAACAAAGAAGCAGCACTTATGGAAGCTTGTAATGGAAAACATCTACAGCACAACAGGGAGCCATGCATGAAAAACATCAGAGGCCCTGTATCACTTGTCTTGCATTTGTATCCCCTTGATGTCTTTCTTTTTCATCCTTCTCTTTCATTCTTTCTTTTTCTTTCTCTCTCTCTCTCTCTCTCTCTCTCTCTCTCTCTCTCTCTCTCTCTCTCTCTGCTTTGTTTTTGGGCTTCAGGCAGTGCTAACTTGGGAATCCAGGATCCAGCCCGGCATGAGAAACCATTACACAAGCAGGTCCAGACCACCCGCCTGTCTGCCGCCCACTAGCTGGGCCTGGCAGATCTGTTGAACAGACTGCACACGGTCACTTTCATGATTCAAATATCATGCATGTGAATCTGCTGCTTTTGGACTACATAACTTTTCGATCGTCATTACTTTTCCAACTAATCTACAGCACTGACTACACAATTCACCATCAAATAACAACAATACAGCTGATTTCTTCAAGACATTCCAGGCTTCTTCCACTCAACCATGGAGAGAAACAGTCTTGCGTTGCGGCCATATGAGCGACACAGAAGAGCGACAGAGTGACCAGCTGCTATTTACAATGAAAGTTGGCCATTTACAATGACAAGCGATCGTTATGTCGCCAGCTAGGTCACGCAAGAATTAGCCTATTTTAGGCAAACACAGAGTGATGCAAGATAGCAACTATCAATAGGAGTAAATGCCGTGCTACTCATTTAGCTCCATAACCTGATAAACACAAGCTAGGAACCACCCTAACAAGTGCTAAGGGTCTTGTCTTTCTCCTTTGTCGTTAGTGTGACCATAGCATTGAAGGTACCAATATCTTTGTTTATGGTTCAATAGGGCCCATGTAGATTTTCCAACTTCAGGATAAAAACAGTGAGCTCTATGTAGTATTATATATTTGAGAATTCGTATATAGACCATTCACTGAAAGAGCAGAGGCAGTAGGGACCTGCAGTGTTTCAGCTAATTAAGGCATACTGGGCTCAGTGGTTACTGCAGTGGCTTGATGCTCATGTCCTTGTTACATTTTTGTTAATTATTGAAGTGTCTCAGATGTTGTATGTCTTTATGTAACTGATCGTTATCTGTCCAACATCTTCTTAATTAGCATGATAAAGAAAAGTGATCCTATCGCCCAGTGGACCTTCATGCCTTTCTTGACTCATCTGTAAAATACTTACGTAAAGATGTCTTGTAAGACATTTTCAGACATCCCGTGGAAAACAAAACTCTTCCACACAGTCTAAACCTGCTAACCCTGCTCCCTACATGACTGAAATCCTCCATTATTTAAAACCAGACTGGCATCGGCCCTTCCACAAGCAAACACGAGCACACACACACATACCACAAAAGAAAACCATGCGTTTAAATAATGAATCCACGTGTAAACTCTGGAAGTGCAGCCTGACTTGGTGTGGTACAATAAGGCATCGTGAGATTTAGCAGAGTTGTCAGTGCGCTTTAGGACACTGTGTGAGTAATAAAACTTTGATTCCACAGCCAGCTGGCATTTACCACGCCTTCCTAAGGAAGACTGATCTTGAGTTAGATTTCTTTGTATTGATGACGATGTCATGTCACAGAAACTGATTCTAGATCAGCCATCCTACTCTGTGGTAGTTTGTACAATGATGCCTGCAGTGTTCCGTTGCTAAGCAAAGCTTTATTCAGTTTTATATTTCACAGTACGCTCTAAAACTGATACGGCTGTGCCACCGTAATGAAGAGCTGGACGTAGTTTCAGCAAGTTTAGAGACGTTTTGGGAATGTGATTAACTAAAGGGGAACATTTCTGACTCCAGTCATGTCTTGACTGATTAATGAAGTCTGGGGAAAACTGTGCATATATACACAGGATGTAGAAGAGGTACAGATAAAAATAAAGGTCCCTAAATTCTAGGCTTATATGACTTTAATAAAATTCTTTAAATAGTAGAGAAACTTTACATTTTGTGCAGATAATTTAACATTAAATATTCTTCAAACTCAAACATTCCAATTAAAAATAGCTATTTAAAAAAATCATCCATTTAAGTTCTTTATGAACCAAAAGAGATTGCGCTATGGCATAACACTGAAGAAATGGTGCCTTAAATTACTTTAAATTACTTTTAGCATTAAATTACCCACTTTTGTTCTTTTTAGTTGGGCTGCTCGATTATTGCAAAAATCATAATCACAATTATTTTGGTTGATATTGAGATCTTGATTATTCTGCATGATCGCACGTTGACTTTGGTCTTTTTAACATTAATTTTCTTAATATTAAAATAAAACGCAAATGAAATCTGCCAAAACCAAAAAAAGTGAGAGCATTGCTGCGAAACTAAAAAAAGGCACAATAATCATTTAATCTCGATTGTCTTGTTTTCATAATCGTCATAATCCACAATCGTCATTGGAAAGCACAATACAATTAATTACACAGTCCTGCATTTTAGTGCTGCACCTTTTTGGCTCATTACTTTTTATCATATTTTTACCAACAATTAAAAAAACAAAACAATCAAAAGTTAAAAATCAGGCTGTAAAAATACGCTGTGAGTCTTTCAATTAGTTTTGATCAATGATTTATTCAAGTAATGATGTAGCCTTTGATTATGGTTTACCTAAGAAGGATTTTGTGAAACGTAATAGACAATCTGCTGCTGCTGCTGCTGTCTCTGAATACAAAACAGTTTTGGAATCTCACACAGAGAAACAAACGCACTCAGGAAAACATATGTTGATGCCTCAGTCCTACTGAAAAAAATGCCAAGAGAGCGAGTCAAAGCTAGAAAAATACAGGAGCGAATACAGAGAGAGAGAAAGCGAGAGACGGAGAAACGAAAACTCAAGACGTTAAATGAGGTCCTTTGGGAAAATGAGGCAATGGTGTCATCAGTGAGACGAGGAGTGCACGCTCTCATACACACACACGCACGCGGTTATGGTGCGCCAGTCAAACAGCATTTACGTCAACTTAACACCGCAATGTCTACTGGGGATACCGGAATAGCAGCAAGACAAGAGAGGGGGGAGATTCCTCCACAGTACGCAGCAATGTGTGTGTCTTTGTGTGTGTGTGTGTGTGTGTGATCCTGAGTCATGCTCCTGTTGCAGCAGGCCATGCCCGTTTGCCAAACGTACAATCATAACGGTTCAGTGCTCATCTGTAAATGTGCAGGTCAGGGTGAGTGTGGGACAGGATGCTGTAAATACTTCAGCCAACAGATGAGAATGAATATGGTACCTCTGGAGAAACCCAGGCCTCAACTTAAAGCCACGGTTTAGGAAAAAAACTTTGTTGGAAGAGACATTGTGGCACAATATAGTAAATGTACATATAGAACACCTGATAAAGATCGTGACTGAGAAAATGTCATGGTTCTAACTGTATAACGTGTTAAATTTTGTATGTGATGAGCTAATAATAAGACATAACTGCCAGCATTATAGTATCTGATTACGAATCCCCATGCCTGAATGTCCTGTCCTGTGAGATCAGGAGAAACACCAGTCTCTTGAGATATTTCCTGTGCATTTTAATCTCCTCTTCTACAAAGTGTGGGCACCAGAGTGTGTGTGCATATGTGTGTGTGTGTGTGTGTTTCATCATTTAACTTGCTGTTATTTAGGTCTGGTGATTTTGCTGATTAATGAAATTGTCCCAGTTTTCCATCATGTCTGTTGAAGCAGTTACACACAGATTTGGACCTGTGCGTCCTACAGTGGTAATCCTGGAATGTGGGAGTGTCAGTGTCATGCTGTGAACATTTGTTTTGGTTTGTGCGCTAAAATGGAGAGAAACTCCAAGAGACTAGTAAAACCTTTACCTGACGGACCAGTCAAGACATGTTTGACGTCTGCTTCTGTTTGCACTGGAGATATGAGGCTAATGTAGCTAACAAGTAATGCAAGCTCATGCGGGTTAGCATCATGACGCTTGCGGTCAAATGCTTGTGTGGTTTCTGACACTGTTATAAGGCTTCACTACAGTTATGGTGATGCTGGTCTCTGCGATGTTGATGCCGCAGAAGGCTGCGATATGCAAATGAGCCTCTAACCAATCACAGAACTTCTTAGAACGTCCATGTATAGGAGTGGGGCTAAACTGCTGTAAGTAAAGATGTTAAATTTTTGGATTTGTGACCTCACAAAAACTATGATTTGAAAAAAAGTTTTCAAATCTGTTCATTTTGACATACATACATACATACAAACTGACAAAAGCAGTGACAGAATTCAGACTTCACCATGGCTGGTGCTACTGTTTTTAAGTCATGGGATGTTTTGTGTCCATCTATTAGCTGAGAGTGTTAGCTGTTAGCATAAGTCTCCAATGTAAAACTTAAGTAGCAAACTTCTCATCTCACTTGTGTCTTGAGCAAATCAACTACAATTACGTAAAAGCTTTTTTTCCCAAATCTGTCACTTTATCATGATACTCACACAGCTGCTGTGATCTCGCTGCCTCCCCTTGCTGCTCCCCACTGGTGCTTGACTAGGACAAGCCCACAGGGACTTTATAGCTTGTCGCCTTTGCGTGAGCGTGGGTTTGTGAGTGTGTGTTTGGGCATGCGTGTCTATGCGTGCGCGGCACAGAACAATCACTTAAGCGTAAATCTTCATGGGGACTTCAAAGAGAACAGCCCACTGGGCAACCCTGCTCACGGGAGCTGTTAACATGCGTCACGATGTCAGCGTAGTTTAAACGGTGGGCCCTCTCCTCTGTTCAACTGCTGAGGTTTACACATATTATAACAGCACTACATGTGTAGACAGCTACATGTCTTCCTGCTGTCTACTCCACATCTCCGTCCACCGGAGACTGTAGCGTTACAGCTTACATGCCTCCACCTGTTGCTCGCAGCAAATGGCCCCACGCGCATATGCGTTTATCCTGGAGCTGGAGATAATGAGTAGCTATTGTACAGTGGCCTTAAAGCTGCTATACACCAGTATTGCACCTGATTGGACAATTACAGGCCCCAAAGCCAACTATCAGGCTAAAAATAAAGGGGAGGAGAGCAAACAAAACAGTGAAATAAATTAATAAATCCTGTCTCCTTGACAACGCGCTCTCCGCAACACGCCCACACAGACACAGTGGGCTTTGGGCTGATACCTTGTGTGACTCTCACTCTTTCAAAGCACAAAACACACACACACGCATTTCCCTACTGTCTCTTGCTCTTTTTTGCTAGTCCCATCATTTTATTTCTTCTTTTATTGACACCTTCAGTCATGACCAAATCCCAGAACTAACTCGCAGCAGCTGTTACATCTGCATCCTTAACTGTAAACATTGTGATGAATCGAAACTGTACATTAGCAGAATGTTGTCTTTCAGTTTATCATTGGCAATAATTGTGCTCATGTAACATAGTTAATCACTTTTCAGTGTAGGACGGTTTACCTTTTAAAGTGAGTCTGACTGTGATAAAAACAGCAGAGGCGTTTTTCATTAATGCTCCGTTTTCCCCGGGCTGATCTAACAGCAGCATAACAGACGTCTCACCTGCCTTTTGTAAGAGTAAATGAGAGAGAGGCATTCATCTTTAGGGCTGTTTCCTTCTCATGTAACACACACACAGCTGCTAGCTCACTGCAGTACTACATTTCACTTGACAAAGGAGCAGGAGATTTATGTGGTCTTTTTGTGCACTTTTTTGGGGGTGATGGTATTTTCATTGCTTTAGGCTGAGAAAACAGTAATTTCATAACCCCCCCCCCCCCCCACACACACACACACACACACACACACATTCTCTCCTCACCCAAGTGCCAGAAACATCTTCAGATAGTGACTGAAGATGATATTGGTTTCTAAGGCAACTGCTTCTACTCAACATGCACTCTGTGCTGAAGCACTCATGGTTTTTGTGTCTGCACAGTGTTCTCACACCTCATTCAAAACTGATCAGGATACATAATTTGGTCTGATGACCATGTGGGGTTGCGTGTGTGTGTGTGTGTGTGTAACACACATATAGAGGAACATGAGGAATCATCTGTAAGTACACAAGTAAGTACACAAGTACATTAGTAAGAGACTTCCCTAAGTAATATGATTTTTTAAAAACCTAAAAGTTAATTTGAAATGCAGCATCATTTTATTTGTCACTATGAAACTCTCGTTTTTATGTGACGAGCTGAAAATGGCTCATCATACAGGTCCTTGCAAGTTACACGGGTTTAACTGATTTTTCTATAGACATTTCTATAGTTTCTGCGTCCCACAGACACAGACAGCAGAGGAAGCAGCAGATTTACAAGGCCTCAGAGCAAGTCCCTCTGAATCTGCACTGACCAAAATCAAAGTACATTTTATAGCAGATTTTGGTGGAACCAGTTTCAACCAGTTGTGACTTCAGTGGCCAAAAGTCTGGATTCAGACCGAAGTGTCCTTGATAGGAGATTAACGTAGAAATAAAGCAAAGTTGAGCTAATTGCGGTACATGCATGTGTGGAATTACTATGTGTGTGTGTGTTTAACTCACTATGTGTGTGTGTTAACTCACTATGTGTGTGTGTTAATCATTCCAGCCTACTTCTGTGTCAGAGGCGAATAGTAAATAGTAATAAAGAGCCGAATAGTCTGGCCTTGGTTGATGATTAGGATTAGGAGAGACGTGTATTTTGTAGTTTGTGAGAGGTCAAAGAGACCTAAAGCGACCTTGGGCCTGGAGTGTCCGAATTCAGGCCGAACACAACAATACACACACACACACACACATACACACACACACACACACACACACACACACACACACACACAATAAACACATCATAAATAAGATGTTTGGGTCACCAGGCATTTCCCCAAGCATTAAGGAACTGGTTTCCTGCAGCATTGGGACCAAATTAAGCCTTAAAGGTTAAAGCAAACAGTTCTCACAGGAGCCCCAACTTCTGCTGATGACTTACAAACCGCTCTGTGTGAACGAAGGCAGAGCTGGAACAAATTGTTCTTACACCCTCTGCTGCATTATTAGCACCATACTGTACTGTATTGTACATACAGGAAGTAGTAATGTACATCACTATCAGAATGGGGAGGAAAAGGCAAGAATCAAAGACAGACAATAAGGTAATGAGCCAAAACATTAGAAGAAAATAACTCAGCAGTAGATTAAATTCACTGAAGAGCAGCACAGTCTCCAGACTTGAACTCCTTCCAGCTGGTTTGAGATAAACTGGACAGAAGCAGCAAAAGTAAAGCAGCAAAAATGAGGGCACCTCTAAGAATTCTTTGCATTAACTTTATGACTTTGTTAATTTCATATGCTTCAGGAAAACTGTAATTTAATCAGTTCAATCAGTCCTGTGAAATGCCTGTTTTTTGTGAAACTAACATGATTTTGTAAGACAATGAGAGAAAGAAAACGAAAGAGAGAGAGAAAGAGAGGTAGTATGATTTTAAGATTTAATACAAATATTTTCTTTGGCTCAATTTACTATCTGATTAAATGACACTCAAACGTTTTTTCTTCCTAAATATTTTTTAAAAGCTTGTTCTTCTTGTTTTTGTGGTCCTTCCAAAACAGAGAGGATCCACTGACTGTGTCTGAATGCGGTTGATTTCTGGGATATATTCTGCTTACCAACAGCACATTTTGACAGTGTAATTTAATAGTGGCTGCGCGAGGGCTCGTTCTGAAGAGACTACAGAAGTGGTCCACTCTGTCAGGCCTAGATTAGACTTTATTATTTGTTATGGAACAGTATTGCATTTTCAACAATTCTGCACTTTATTTGTACCTACTGCACATTGGTGGCAACTAAGAAAAAGACTTTGCAGTATAAAAGTTAATTTATACTGCAAAGATCAGTTCTGTGCAACAAAAAAAAGTCTATGAGTGTGTATGGAGTGTCACTGTGAATGTATGCAATGGAGGCAGAGTTACTGTCAGTTCTCTCACAGTAAACCCAGCATTTGCAAGGTTGTGAGCAACAATTGCTTTTGATGTTGCTGATGTTTGATCCAAATACTAGCTTTTGGTCAAAACACAACCCTGCATCAGACTCACACCACAGGACAGTGTGAGTTGGACTGAACGTGGTGCTGTAAGCGAGTGCTGAGAATCACTGGAAAAGAGAGTGGATTCTCTAACTGTGGCCATAGAAATTAAACATTTTCCTGAAATTATTTTATGAACTATTTCACTAATGTTAGACCCATCCAAATGTTTCACAAAATGAAAACCAAATGCATTACTGTACAGGTCTCCTGAGGTCTTGCACATGTGCATACTCATATATCACAGCTGCCTTTCCACGTCATTTTGGATTATTTCTATTGGACCAGAGCTCAAAGATTCCGTTTATCTACTAAAAACAGTCACAACAAATTAAAACCATGTCTCCCTTTTTAGCTAGTAAAAAAGTTTCACAAGTTATCCTCATACCTATTGAATATTTATGCTGTTCTGTTCGTTTGGTCTTTCTCTTGCTCTAACACACACACACACACACATAGATACACAAATAGGGTGGACGTTTGACCAGACACAATACATTAGCACTTTATCTCTCTCTCACCTGAACCAACACACACACACACACACACACATTAAGCTCCCCCTCTCAAAGCAAGCCTCATTGCCATGGCAGCAAGCTATTTATACACTATTTCACACAATCAGACCTTGATGGTGTCACTAAAAGTGCAGGGAAAATAAAGCTCTAGTGTGTCAATCAATACAGGCGTCTTTTAATACTCAACGGTTGAAGTTAACGAGTTTGACTAATCAGCTGTGAACATGGCAAGCAGGTGTGACACGCTGTCATTGTATCACCTCCATCAATCAGTAACTACAGACACTGCCAATTCCAACAGGGCCACAAGTGAACGAAATGTCAGGCTGGCTGAAATAGGACCAAACCGCTGTTTGTTCTCTAGCCTCACCCTCACTACACCAGATTCTTCTAACTCTACAGGAGTGGACAGGAGTGGGCAGTGGTGGACATCTCTTTTAGCGGGTGTAAGCAGTCCTGTCCATTGCACTTGGTCAAATTTTAACCGTCTGTGATGTAATCTACATTACAAATACACCACACAAGTTCAAGTTCAGGAAAGGATTGACCTCACACTTTTCAATCGGCAATCACAACTTAGCCAAGCTTCCAGGTGAAACACATAATCAGCAAGCCGGGCAACATCCAATGCAGCTGTTCCGCATCCAAATGTTTGCTTGTTTCAAAATGCTCAACCTAAAAATATAAAGAGGGCCCTTCAAATCTATCTTTTAAGAGCAACCTGGGACCTGGGCTAGGGTTAAATAATTGAAATTTCTAAAGCCTTTTGTGCAGTCATGCTTACCTATTACAATCTGCACTCTACACTGCTGGAGCCTTTTACGGAAATTAATGAAATACACAGTAAAAGCAGTGAGGCATGACATTTTTTTAAGCATACGTGTGTGCATGTGTTTGTTTTCATACATTTGCAGACAAACAAATCCTGACTTTGTAAAAAAATAAACTGAGAAAAAAACAGATATAACTTTGTTACAAAGTAAAAGTTACAAAAAACCCTCCATACTTTTTTTTGAGACAGTAAGAGCACGTATTTATTGTTACATTTACACATGTATAAAGCACATTTGACAACAAAGTATGAAAACATCTTGTAGGGCTGGGTGTGCATACATAGGTCTGTGGCTGTGTGAGAGCCTTGAACCTGGCTTGACAACATTAGTGCCTAGTAAGTTCACAATGACATGCTCTCTTGGTCACCTGGGAAACATTGGACCATGCGGTGGGCAGGTACCGCCCACAGCTAAGAGTAACCTTCTTTAGCTCTGTAAAGGTTAGGGATGCTGTGTGTATTGCTATGCATAATACTGCTTGTTTTATTTGTTTTCGCACAAAATAAATTTTGGGAAATTACAAGCCAGTGACAGAGAAAATGTGACACTATTTATAACATTAGAAGCCAATAAATGAACCCATGAATTATACAGTCATCATGCTTCCCAAAAACCAGGGAAAAATGTGATATTAATATTATAAAAGAGCAGTATTCATTACCCCTTTATGGCCTACACAGAATACGTATACATATTTCTGCCTTTCATACTGTTCTTTTTAAGTAGTGTGACATGAGATACTGAAGTTTCATAAAATGGTTTTCCATAGTTGAGCATTTCTAAAATCACGATGTGGATTTGCCAAGAGTTGAGGAGTCCGTATTATTGCTGCTTTGGAATGACGACAACCTCATATTGTAAGGGTCAGTCTTGTCCTGTCCATGTTTTGTTTTGTCATGTGACCTGTCCGTGTTTTGTTGTCTTGTAGCCATGTGCTTGTGTTGTTTACCACACCCTTGCCCCGCCTCTCACCTGTGTCTTGTCTCTGTGTTCCAGCTATAGCTCATTTGTGTCCTTATTTAAACCCCTGTTTGGTTCATTCCTTGTCTGTTTTCTGTTGTATCTATCCGTTGTTTTCACACTGTAGTTCCCAGTATATTCAGGCTTGTTATTTCGTCTTGTTATTTCGTATTATTCTTTTAATTAAATACTGAACTTAAAAAAAGTACTACTTGCATTTGCTTCCAAACCAACCATATTTATTACACATATAGGTGTGATGATCAGGTTTCCACATACTTTTTGCCATGAAGTGTACTACACATGTAAATTGCCTTTTAGTAATATACTTTCACTTGTTTGTTGTGGATTGTGATTTGAATTGATCATATCCAATACGTGCCTAACACAGCATTTTTCCACTTGAGGAACACAGCTAAGGTCAGACCTCTTATCACTTAAAGGTGCTGAAAAGTTGATCCATGTTTTTATTACTAATTGTCTAGATTATTGTAACTCTCTGCCGGCTTACCGAATAGCACTATTAACAGGGTCCTGATTATTCAGAGTGCAGCAGCTAGAACAATTATTAAAGTGAAGAATCAGATCATGTCACACCACTTTTTGAACTTCGCTGGCTGTGTCTTTTAGAATAATTTTAAAATTCATTTACTTACTTACAAAGCACTTAATGTCTCAGCACCATCTTACATCACTGACATTTTAACTATATGTTCTCTTAGATATTCAAATTGTATGATTCTCCACATATCAAGAGCTAAAAAGAAGTTTGGTGGGGAGGTTGCTTTTAGTCATTCTGAACCCAGACTATGGAATACATTACCAGCAGCAATTAGAGTAGCTGAATCACCTTTCTGTTTGAAAAAAGCTTTTCAAACCTTATGTTTTTTTTTTAACCCTGGCCTTTAATACTTATTATTTTTAATTTACTGTATCCCTATCTTTCTCTTTTTAAATGATTTTTAGTTTTTTTGTTTCTTCTAATTCGTAATCCATTCTTTATGTTTATGTTTCTTTTTTTGTCTTATTCACAAAACCTTTATTGTATTCTAAACTGAATATTTTGCTCTTTTATACCATCATCATATACTTATTTATTTACTCTAACCACTTACTCTGTTTAGTTACTTCATTCTCATTACTACATTCTCAATGTAAAGCACTTCGGGCTGCATTTCATGTGTGTGCTTTGAAAAAAATACAGATTATTATTCTTATTTTTATTCTTATTCTTATTCTTATTCTTATTCTTATTGTTGCTGTTATTCTTTTTCTTCTTATTATTATTATTAATATTATTATTGTTATTGTTATTATTTTTATTATTATTGCTGTTGTTATTCCTCTTCTTCTTCTTCTTCTTCTTCTTCTTCTTCTTCTTCTTATTATTATTATTATTGTTGTTGTTGTTATTATAACCCAATATTTATTATTATAACCCATGATTTTGTATAATTTTCTAGCCTGATGATGATCATCAACAACTCCCTAATACACTCCCACAAACATTGGACATTTTTTTTATAAAACAGTGTACCTACTCACACCTGATTATCATCCCACTGATTGAAAACACCTTGTAAATAACTAATAATCCTAAAGGTTCACATACACTCACAGATATGTAATATTGGATCATTTTCCTCACTAAATAACTGGCCAAGTACAACATTTTTGTCTCATTTGTTTAATAGTGTACTTTCGGTTTTAGGTCATATTTATGCAGAAATATAAACAATCCTGGATGCATTTAAGCACCACTGTAGATAATTCAGACTGTGCTGGTCTGCATGCAATACATCCACTGCAACTCATGTAAACATCTTGGTTTGGTACTGTGTCTAAATCAGAACTTAGTCAAGACTAGTGTGTGCATATAGCTAAACACACTGACACATATACAGACCTTTATTGTACATAATTCATACACAAATGCAAGCCACACACATCACTGCTATCTCAATGACTAACTAAGAAGGTTGGAACACACACTATGTGTAAGGTTTCATTGGCACTAGTACATCTTGCCCTGTATTCTTGTCACTCTCAAATGTTAATCTGCCTCACAGAATAATCATCACAAGGACTGGTGTAATCCCTCCCATGAAGGTTTGCCTGATACCACTGCTGCTCTGTGCTGCACTGACACACACACACACACACACACACACACACACACAGAGAGAGAGAGAGAGAGTGCTACTGATACTAAATGTAAAGTTACCCAAGTTTGTATCTCTAAAGGAAGCTAATCCGATGAACAGAAGTAACTTATCTGAAAAGAGCAAGTGCCATTCTTACACTGGCAAATCCTGTTAGCGCTGGCTTGATTACCTTTCTCAGCTAAAGACCTCCCTCAGGACTTCCTGAGTGAGTTCTGTAAGTTCTGTTACAAAGCTGACCTCATAACAAGGTCAAATGCTAGCCATGCACTTAATTTCCTTTAACACATGGTTTGATATTTCATACTGACAGGATCAGGATGAAATAATGTGAACGTGGTGAATAATTCACTTTCCTAATAACACTCCACATATGCATGTGTTCATGCTCTTAATGCTGCAAAAGCACTAAACAATAAATCAATATGATCACTGAGAGAGTTAGATAGGGAACTATGAAAAGGTAGACAGCGAACAGCAGTAATGGGCAAATATCGCTGCACTGGTTCAGCACAATGGACAGCTCCAATTATGGCGTTCTACTGTAGCTCTAAATATAAAATGATCTCTTACATAATTAAATGTTTGGATCAAAATATGCTTAATCTTCCTTTACAAGTCAGCAGTTTCTGTTTATTATTGGTGTTTTAGAGACATTAAGACTAATAATAATAATTTAATGGGTTTCTTTATTTTTTTATTGCTTAAAAAGTCAGTTCTAGTTCTTGTTGTAGGTTTAATGTACTTGACTCTCCTAAAAACATCTTCAAATGTTATTTACTGCATGTGAAAGTAAGAAGTGCAAACATTTAACCAAAATGAAACTTTAGATCACATTAACATTTAAAAGACTATAACCTCAAAAAAGGAAACAACTGATTGTTTTAAACTATTGTGCATATTTTTGTTAAAAACTGCATACAGTGCTATGTGGAATGTATATATATAACACAATGATGTGTGATGAATACTTAACTGGGCTTCAGTAAAGTAAGTGGCACCACACTGCTAATCAGTATCCCAGGAAGAACAGCAAGGAACATCAAGGACAGTCTAATCAGGACCTTCCAATCAATGTGAACACTTTGTGGTGTTCTGTGCATCTCTGCACTATATGTGTGGATTATGTGACACAGGGCTGGCTACTAAGAGAATGGGGTGTTGAGGTAATACTGGTCTAAGATTGTTTCCAGAAACCTGCTCCTTGTAACAATTTTATACTAATGGTATGCATGCACATAGAACTGCAAAAGTAATGTAACCCCTGTCTCAGATAACTTAAAGACATCCTATAACTGGGCAATATGACAATATGGCATCATTTCTGTGATGAATTATGTCACTGTTTACTGTTCTGAATATATTATGGGTTTTTTCAGTAATTATATAACAAAAACAATTGCACAGATCATAAAAAATAAAATTCCGAGATTATAGAGAACCTCAAACAATAACTGGAGAACAGTAACTGCATTAGGTACATTGTTAAAACAGCTTTTTAACAGCTGATGACAGTGATTTTATTTTCTATTTCGAAGTACTTTATTTTGACAAATACAGAATAAATCAATCATTATAGTTACAGTTTTTATAGTTATAGTACAGAGTCATTTTCTGTAACAATTTACTGATGCATTTGCATTCATACGAATACATGACACCTGCACAAGTCTTTTATGACAACTGACACAAACATACACAAACTTTATAAAGATTTATTCCAACATCTATCACTTATCACACCTGCTGAGGTAAACAACATAAAACAGCCTGATATGTACTGGAATAAAATCTTACAATAGTCTATACAGTTTTATATCAGTAGTTGCAAAAACCTTATGTCGGTGATGTGTAGACTCATAAATGCTGCCCTTCATTCAAACTGTAATTGTTTTGTTTTTTTAAACGTTCCAATTTGTTCCAACCAAATATTAAGATTAGGGCTGCAAAATATGGGAAATTCTCTTGCTTTTCTACTGTTCTACATGTTGCAACGGTCACAACTGGCAATTGCAACTGACACCTGACAATATATTAAAGGGTTCAAATGAATAATTTTCTGGTATTAAAAATGTATGTGAATATTGTTATTTTTTAATGTAATTCCCTCTTTCTCCATACAGTACCAATATGGAAACTAAGCTGCAAAAACAGTATATTTTCAAATTGTCCCAAAACCAACATAAATCTCCTTATTCAGCCTTGAGAAATTTAGCCCCACCCATTCACACTGAAGTTCAAAGGAGCGTTTCAGCCCCATGCTGGCTTTTGAATGAGCTGCAATACAGGGCAGCCAATGAAAAAGAGAACATTTAAATATATCAGTCTTAAAGGCACAGTAACAAAAAGGGCCTGTGTAATTCTAAGGGAATAAACAAAGGTTGGAATATGCTCATGTAAAATTAAATGACAATGAATTATAAATTATATTTTTGGCACACAACTCCATACAACCCTCGCAGAAAAAAATGAACGTGAGTATTAGCTCATCTGCTCATTCTCTAATTTACCACAGTGAATTGGACATGGTTACCATGAAGTCAGCCAAGTCTCATATGGTGGCACGCTCACTGGCCATCAAAGCAGGCTGACACTGTGACTACACCAGGTGTGGTCCTGTCTACACATGGTGTCTGACTAATCGACGCACTCAGTGTAATAAACACACATCAAAAGTCAACTGACTATGATGTAACCACGCAATACCAGCACACAATGTAATATGAGCACACAGTTTGCCATAAGAGCACTGGATTTAGAAAGCCTTTCAAGATGTGCACTTCCTCCTACAACCTAATGGAAAGTGTAACTGCATTCCTCATATACAGACGAATTGTAAGCTCTCTGATAGCTTGCTAATCGATACTGCTGGCTCTCAATATTTGCTGACTCAAAAGGCACCAAAAGAAGCTTCCTGTCATAAGTTCTTCTCAGGAAGATATCTACAGTTGGTTCCTCCAGTAAACAGACCAGAAGCACATATTAGAGACAAACACTACTACACATTCACAAGGTGCATATATTTTTGTCTGTCATTTACAACATTTGTGCTTTATTTATTTATTTATTTATTTATGTATTTTGCCACAGCAGCATTCAGTATATATCTATACATCTATCTTCATTAAATGCCTTTGAAACAATATCTTCCTACTGGCTTAATAGATAAATGTAGCAAAGATAAAGCAAACCAACAATAAACTAATGTTTACCACTATGATACATATATACGCCATAAAGATACTGGAGGAAAAACTCAGACTACATTCACCCCTGCAGTGAAAAGTACTGTGATTTCAGCACCATGGACAGCACCGCTGACATGAGGCAACAAAGGAGCGCGCACACACGAACACACCATTAGTGTGCGCCGCACTGAAAAAACCCTCACTACACTGTGCATCACATATGCTGACACGCTGAAGTCCTACATGACGAGTCAGAGAACATGAGTAAGTGACACAAGCAAGAAGCGTAGAAGAAAAAAAGTGTGAGCACTTACCATGTTGACCTCAGACACCATGTCTATGCTCGCCACGTCAATACTCATCCCGACCGCAACCGGTGCGCCTTGAAGAAGCAAAGCAAACTTATCACCACCGCCTAGATCAACGGCTAATATATTTAACAGATGTGTATATATTCTACAGACATTACAACAGGTTTTGCATAACTTAAAGCAACGAAAAAAGTAAAGCAGCGCTCGGAGGGTGAGCCTCAACCTACCTCCAAAGTCAGGTCGAAGACGAATGTCATATCCTTTCAGCAGCTTGTCCACTGTCTCTTTGACAAAAGACATATTGCCCGGTTCGTTGGCGCTGGAAGAGAATCAAAACAACAGGTTTGGGATCAATTCTCAAACGACGGCACTTCCGAGCTCACCGGTTCGCGAGCTGCACTTACCTTTGAGCACAGCACATCACAGCCACAAGCACCGGCACTGAAAGAACACCAAACAGCCTTCGTCTCTGTGTCCCAGTCATTCCTTACTCTTGCTGACAAGGAATCGAGTGAGCAAACGGACGTTGCGAGGCTTCCCCAGTGTCTACCGCCCGGCTACAGGTCCCCCGCCGCTTAGCGCTGCTCCATCAGTGCCTCCGTGCCGATGAAGTCATTTCTGACTCCGGCAGCGTTGGGATAAGAAGGAGAGATATGGTCGCAGTCCGGCGTTTCGATCTTCTCTGGAGACGCTGCGTTGCTCGTGAGCTGCCACGCATCGTGCCCACAGACTCTATGCACACCGGCCGTTGGGGAGTCGCTCTTTGGGGCTAAGCCAAACCTCCATCCTCCGGTTCTCACACCTGGGTGCTGTGCTGCTCCCCCTCCCCGACAACAAAAAATAACAAAAACCACTACCAAAGTCCCCGAGTCCCTGTTTTGCTGTTTTTCCACAGTCGCTGAGGCTAAAATCGCACAGGTTTACCGAGCGCGCGCCGAACAGAGCCTCTAAAGTGCGCGGAAAAGGAAGAAAAACACAACAAAATGACGAAAAACAATAATATGGTTGTGGGCTTTGAAATTCTGATCCTTTACCTCCTCTACTCACAGCTGACGGCACTCGGTGAAGTGTGGGCAGTTTGGTGAAACTCACGCCATTAGGACTTCGCCTCAGAGGATGCGCTCACGTGACCCGACGGTTGGCTAGCAACGGCGCGCGTGCGGCTTTTTTTTCGCGGGTTGGTCGACGCTAAAGACGGGCCAGGAAAAAGAGTGATGGCGTTTCTGCGTTTGTGTAAACACCACAGGTGTCTCTAATGTACGCCTCCAGAATAGTGCGGACAGGTTTTACCAGGCTACATATTACGTTGTTTGAAACTCTGCCACAAAAACGTAAATGCGGTGTGTCATTTCCTGTTAAAGAGAGGGAAAGAGGAAGTGTGAGCAGAAGCCCACGCTGACTAAAAAAAGTGCATTCACTTGACTGGGGTCGAATGTACCCCCTGATGATATAGATGACTGTTTATGAATAAACTTCATTACTTTAGAGGGTGTTGGCTTATCATTCTATGATCTTCTCTCTGTTGGACTGAGTGGCAAAGCCTAATTGCCTTTAGTGGAGCACAAGGCACAACTAACATTTATGGTCCTGTCCAAATCCATTTTCCTATTTTGACAGCAGATAAAAACAGTTTGCGGCCACATGCGATTCAAAAATGTTTTCATAACTCTCTTAAATTACTCCTGGGTGCGTTTTGGGCTTAACATGCAATAAACCAATCAGAATGGCACTTCACCTCACCTTCACTTAAAGGCAGAAGCACATATGCTATGGCTAATTGCTATTATATATGCTTGTCAAACGAGATCAGTTTTCAGCTGAGGAAACGGACCTGCTCGCGTGAAGTAAAAATGTGTGAACACTTTACCTGTGTTTGTAACGAGTGTCATGCACCTGTGGGCGTCTAAATCCCACCACCTGCCCAGCTACACCTCATTTAAAAAGCCATGCTCCTATAAGTGCCTGTTTGTTATTTTAAAAAGGTAAGTGCATGGTGTGAAAATGAAAAATACACTTGTCTGAAACTAGCAAAACTACTGTTGTGCTTTCTGTTGGTGCTATGTAGAGTCCTGGGTCTTACCTCAATGTGGGATTTGTTGGCTTAAATAAAGGATGGGGACACCGATCGTATTCTGTCTGGAACTGTTTTTGTAGTTTGTAGTTATATTGTAGGTATATATATATGTGGCATGAGGCGAGCACACATCAGATACTGACTTTTATTGTGTTTATTAGAGCGAATCAGATAATTCACACTGGCTGTCATGACTTGTGTTGTGTTCCATGGGATGCACGTTTGGATGGCATCAATAAAACATCCCCTGCAGCTTTTTCTTGGGGTCCAGATGAGGGCAAAGAACACGCAGTTTACATGCAGTTCATTTAACATTTTGGAGGACCAGATTTATTCCATGATTCTGCAGTCAGAGGATGAACCCAGTAGTGGCGGCGATTGCCAAGGATCAGCTAAATGATGGTGATATTTTGCAAATTAAAGGATGAACCTCAAATCCCACAGATTAAAAACACTCTGGACTGAATCATTACTGCCCCCATAGGTAAACACACATATTACAGTTTGGGCTGCAGGTTGGCATTGAATAAAGACAAACAAACATCAATGTATTGAAGTCAATCATGCGCCACAGCAAAACGCCTAGGTCGCTCAGATTGCATTTATTTATCCACAATTCAGACAACCATGTGGACAGGGCCTATCAGCCACTCAAATTAGTCTTTCTGCCACTCTAACCACAGCGACAGCTGCCTGCTGTGATGTCATGTGCATACCCTCGATTTCCAAACACAGGTAAAGACAATAGGCCGTGTTGTATTGATGTTTTCATGTGAAACCAATGTGCAATAAAGTAAATCTCTGCCTCTTCGGCTTATGTGGCTGAGCTTTCTTTTGTATTCATAACTGTCTTCGTTTGTACATTCCCGACTACTAGCTCTTTTTGGCTTGGCTGACAGACCTGCATATGAGTGTGAGAAGGCAGCAGAAGTGGCTCCGAGATTACATAGGCATCAAGCCGAGACTTGAAGTCTTATCTCTTAACTTCATCCTTTACAACTCAGTGATACAGAAGGTAGACAGTTTAAGAGCTGATCCCTCAAACGCCAAAGCATTGTATCCATGGCAGCTTTCATCGGAGCTGTCATGACTGTTAAGTACCCAGCACTTCCCCCTTCATTTGAATGTTATGGATACAGGTACTCTTTCTCCCTCCCTCCTCTCTCTCTCTCTCTGAAGAGAGATGGAAACAACAGAACCTGTGGGATGGTTTCAAATGCCTGTGCTTTAGGCAGTCATTACAGCACCCATACTGTACACACACACACACACACACACACACACAATGATAAATAGATCATCATGCTACGCACAGGGAGAGAAATAAGGCTCCTTTAATGACACTTTGTGTGATGAAACCAATATGATTTATCACTTGTCTTCACCTGCTCTCTCCATCAATGGATATTAAGCCCCTTACAGTGGCCTCCAGACAGATCTTATAATCCATAATCAGATTTTCGGGGTGAGGCCTGACAGTCTGCTGGAGATTAAGCCTTAGTGAAATGGCTGCTACTGGGCCTTAAAAAACTTATCATGTTGATAAAACAATCTTGTTAAGTTGATCTGTTTTCATTAGAGCGGCACACCATGGTCAGAGTAAGTGGAGAGTCTGTGGACATGGGCTGTTTGTGGATTGGACACCAACTCAGACAGCAGTGGAAGTCTGTCTGGGGCCATCTCAAATCCCTCCTGCTCCATTAGATCCGGAGCGTGGCGTGGGCGCGGTGTGATTGCGCCCTAATGGCTTCCGAGGCGCACTCTGGGTGCACAGGGCTGGGAGTTCTGCTTCTCGGCACAGCAATACATCCAGGAGGCGAGCTTACAAGAGGCCCATGTGAGACAGTGCAGTCCGGGAAGGACCATTCCTTTAGTATTCCAACTGAGGAGGATGATTATTACAGGAGGATGTTAATGGATTAGCTCTTTCCAGTGGAAGTTTTCAAAATGTCAATGACTCTTAAAAATAAATATGTCAGAAAAAGGTTGTTGTAGAACATGTGGATGGTTCTTTAAGAAACAATTAATCTGAATGAATGTGTGAAAAAATATTTTAGAGATTGAGGAACCACATTATTTAAAAATTCTAAACCAATTGAAGTGTTTTTCCCTAAAACCGCATATCATAGCTAAGATTTTATTAAGGAACCTCTGACGTCAGCACATATTAGGACCACATTAGAGTTAATATTAAACATTTTTGTTCCATTCTAGCAGAAGGTTTGCATACTTTATTAGTCAATCATTTATATAATTAGACATCATGTGACATGTGACTCTGAGTGCAGAGTAATCTGCCTTCATGCTTAGCCCAAATCCTTTACGTTGTAGAAAATATACTAGGGGCAAATCTGGTTGCTAAATAAATGCAACCAAATTCAAAATTTGCCACTTGCTTTCTCCACTCATATCTGGAGGCAGTTCTTTTTCCTTGCAGCATAGTCATTTGGAAAAAAATCAGTCTTTTCAAAGAAGGAAAAGTAGGCGTTGGGTGCTCTCTCTGCAGCACATACCCACACACGCCCACGACTCATCATCCAAACAAAGCAGCCCACACGCGCTCCATGATGTGTCTGAAAAGCAAAGGTTCCTGGGAGTGTGGGCTGAGCAAATGGCACCAAGTCACAGTCATACAGTGAGCCAAATGCTGTTAAAGCATTTAAAGTGATGGTAGTCAAACAAATAGGCTGTGGGTGGACCCATTACCCTCAGTACCATCTCCATGGCAAACGTCTCCAGGTCCAATGGTGTCTTTGATCTGAGAGGCCACCACTGGGCTTCCTCATCCCTTGGCAGAACACATCACACATGCTTATACAGCATTTTGCGTCACAATATCTGATTGCTTCCACAAGGGGTATGCAGTGTTGCTATCTGCTGTCTCTAATCCACCGAAGGGGAAAAGTAGTACAACATCACTGGGGGAGAATGAAAACACGGCTGTGCCGGCTTCCCCTGAAAAGGTTTTGCTTTCCATTTATGTCAAGTTGCAGATGCAGCAGATACGTTCCCAGATTGAATGGACACAGATAAATAGATCCTGTGGATGAAGCGAATATCGTGCCGTGGCGAATGAATAATGCATGTACGCTGCTGACATTGGAGGCCTGATTTGTTTTAGATTGAGACGGCCTTGCTCCAAGTCCCTCGCAATATGTATTGAAAACTTTCAAGGCATTCAGGTGGCTGTGAAAAGCCAGGCAGATAGCTAGGTAGGTGCAGTACAGGAGAACACTCAGAAAATACACTAACCCACAGACTTGTCTGCTTTATTCATAGTACAAAAGCCATTTTTGGAGAAGTTGGAACATTTTGTAAAATGCAATAAAAACTAAATTTTGTAATTTGTTAATTCTCTTTAACTAACTAACTTTATTTAACTATAAAACACCAATTTAAATATATGTTGTGACTATATACACATTCAAAATTTGATGCTACAGTATGCTAAAAAAACTGTGACAAATGCATGTTTACTGTGTTACATTCACCTTTCCTTTTAATTGCACTTTTTAATCTTTGGGAACTGAGGAGACTACTTGTTGCAGTTTTGTGCAATTTGGAATTTTTAAAGTTTTAAGTGACAACGATTTTCTGAAGTTCTCTCAAGCCCATTTGACTAGATTTTTTATCAATAACATCATGGTTTCTCATGCAAAGTGATCTGAGGGCTTAAAGTTAATGCATTCAGATTCTCTGAACCTTTACTATTTTAAATATTATGTTCTGTAGAGGGTAAAAGACCTAAACTGAGTAATGTTTTTTGAGGTTGTTGGCAATCCATCACAATGTCTGGCACAAAGTGTTAAGTCTCAACCCATATTTGTTTGCAATGACTGAATCTATTGCGGATGCTACTTTTATACCCAATACTGAATCTCTCACCTTTTTGCCAATTCACCTGCTTATTACAGAATGTTTAAAAAACTCAAATACAAAAATTTGACTCTTATTCTGCCCCTTGTTCTGAATTTTCTGAGTGTGTTACAAGCATCAAATACAAATTCTAAATGTTTTGTTTTTATTGCAGTTTACAAAATATCCCAGCTCTTCTGAAAACGTGGTTTGTAGATCATTGTACATACAACTATTAAGATGAAGCTTACCTTGTGTCATAGATTGCAAAAAGTTTTTTATTTCCATCCACTGCATTCCTGAAAAACACAATGGAATAAAACATTACAATTACTCTTATGTGGCCAGTAAGCAGAGCACATAGCAGTGATATTTCAACACCTATTTCTAAGTTCTGAGAATATTGTATAACTTTCAGTGTTAGGATTGTGGGGTTGGGTAACTTGGACTAATAGCAATATTAACATTATATTACTAAACTACACACAGTTAAAATAAACATGATTGAAACTCAGTGTCTCATTAACTCTACCTTCTTTTATTCAAGCTCTAATTAACACACGCACACATACACACACACTCTCTCTCTCTCACACACACATACAGACACACACACAGGCACTGATAGACACACAGGCTGATCTGGATCTCACATGGCACAGGTGGACTGTCACAGCTGTTCTTGTGATGGGGTCTCTGGGGTTTTACATCAATAGAGTCAAACAGCATTCAGACACAAACATGCCAAAAAAGAACCAAAGTCCAAAATGCACTGCTAACATATCAGCTCAGTAGATAATCACATCAGACCCCCTGTCAACTAACAACACGACACTGCTCCTGAGACATTACACACAGCTGACTGTTATTTTTGTTATTTAATTTGTGACCATAAAAGCATTTTTTCCTTACAAAGGAATACGGCAAAAATACACACATATTCTCACATTTGCGTAGAACAATAGTTTACACTTTACACTCCTTCTGGCCACAGCTTAAGATTCAGTTTTCACACATCATACATGTGTTATGAATCTAACATTACAAATATGAAAAAGTGTAGCAAGTGACTTCATGAGGATAAACAAGGGTATGTTTGTTTGTTTGTTTTTTTATTCTAGACCGATGGGAGAAGGCTGCACATACCACAATTTAAAAAACAAATTGAATTCAAAATCTTAAAAAAATAAATAAATAAATAAAAAAAACCTTTTTTAGGCTGTATGTATATTTGGGGTTGTTGTTTTGTTAAAATGTCTTTTTGGGCCAATTAAATTCTCCTGTATCTCCTAGAACATCTGTATGAATCCTCTATTCATGTTTCCTTTAATTAAGTATAACACCCCAGTAATGTTTCCACAGAAGCAGCTCCATATCGTGCTTCCACTTCCAAAGCAAAATAATTGTTGCTTTCTAATCTTTCTGCAAGTCGTTTTAAGTGACTGCTAGCTTCTCTCTTACCTTCCTCTTCATTAGTCTGAGAGAAATCTTGCATGGTGCACCTATCCAGATTATTAGAATTGGTTCAATTAACTTTTTACTTGCATACTATTGACCCAGTTGATGTGTTCATTACAAAATGCACCTGGTGTCATAAAGATAAATAACTAACTTACTAAAGTTCTCAGGGACAACACTGTTAAACAACACTTATATATAAAACACATATATATACCAGCTAACACTTACATTGTGTCAGATTATCACTATGAATGGACTAAGAGAAATGGTTCTTGATTTACTTAACTTTTTTTTGTAAATTTGCCATTTGGCAGATACAAGGTTTGCGTTTGACATTGGCAATATCTTTATTCTTGTGAATGCATGTTTTTTTTCTTTATATTCATAATCACAGCTAAAAGCTAAAGAAATATCTGAAGCTAGTACATATGCTGGAATTATAATAACATAAACAGGGTCTAAATGTTTATTTCCCCTCTTTGTACTTTACTTCAGCTGATTTTAGAGATACGTTTGGAAAACAAAGTCTTGCTCATGAGCAGAACTCAGGCTCGGCTAATGAAAGGGTTTATTTTTTGTGTTTAGTATTGGGTCTCCTTTTAGCTGTGAAGGAGCAGGTAGGATTACTTCATGGAATGAAATGTGAGCTTTATTTTCCTGGAACATTGTTCTTCGATTTCCGAGTTGTCATTTAGAAGCTTACTGTGATTATCACTTGATGGTGCCCTTCAGCAAACAAGCTGGCTCACCATGTAAAGGGAATAAGAGTTGTCCGGTTAGTTTCCCCCCCTGTAAGACTGGAGAACTGGTTTACTGCAGGCATGCATTGATCTACTGGCTGAAAGTGAGCACTGCAGAGTGACAGGGAGCATCAGAAAAAATGGGATTAGAGTACCCTCTGATGGCTATGCTCATTACTACTCTCTGGTACCCCTCCTCCACAAACACACAGTCTCGATCACACATGCGTTTCATTGCAGAAGCACTCATTCCCCTCACACCTCTTTTATCTTCCTAAGCACAGGCCTGTCCATCATCCAGCCTTGTGTGTTGACCCTACCTGCCCCTTCCTACATCTCCACTGTAATTGTGCCCTGTGAGTCTGTGGCGACTCAAGGCAACATGCTAATAAGGGGAATAGCAAGACTGACGGCCACAAACTGCTAGAATGCTCATATTGGGCAAATAAAAATCGACTTAATACTAAATTCAGATGAAACGAGAGTGTTTTTATGTCTTTTTTTGCACGCATGTGGGATTTGTAGTCCCTTTCTCCCTCTGGCGTGGGGGGAGGCAGCTGTGAAAAGGCAGAGTAAGCAGAAATGTTGGGAAATCCACTCATTTTCCATTTCAAAAGCCCCATGGCGACTGTATTCCCCCTCCCTATCGACCAAAAGAGCTTACAACCAAGTTCCTTCACGTCTTCCCTCCCTTCTCCCACATTTCCCCCTGGGGGTAATTATGGCGGAGGTGCGTTCACTCGCATTCCCAGTGTGAACCAGTGCTGCCGGGTTCCAGCAGGGCTGGGGGAGACACGCGCCGCCTAGCGTCCAGAGAAGGAACTTGCTACTCTGCAAAAAAAATAAAAAAAATCCTTCTGGGATCTCCAGCGGAAAACAGCCCTCAGTTCCATGACAGGGGAGGGAAAAGTGATGGTGTGTGCAAAAGGGGCGCACCGCTGTGTAAAATAAAGACAAAAGACAGAACAGGAGCACGACTTGACTGGGCGGGTGGGGGAGAGCACACACTCGGCTGGTCCACGCGCGCTGCTCACTGCGCTGCAGGAGTGATGGGGAGGAAGGCGAGAGGGGTTTCGTGCGCAGCGGCTGCTCAGTCCTGAGTGCTGAAGGAAGGAGGAGAGAGGAGAGAAGAGGAGAGGAGAGGAGAGGAGCTCGGAGGCTCCACACTGCGGGATCTGCGGTCACTTCTGGAGGAATCCGCTGCGTGTCAGGAGCGCGTCAGCTGCACCGGCAGGTAAAGCCCCGGCACTGGAGCTCTTTCCTCCCCTCATGGCTTTTCCTCTCTGCGGGGCTTTTCCGTTGGCTCTTGTATGAACTGGTGCAGTTTTGCCTTGCAGCTGCTTCATGGAGCAGAGTAGAAGCGTTGGACAGAAGTACTGCAAACTCAGACAAGGCGCCGAAGACCCGCGCAGAGCGGTAAAAGCAGGCTGCAGTAAACGCAGTGATGAGGAGTTCAGCTTGTTATCTTAAGCCAAGTTGCTCGATCAATGGTCAGATCACCGCCCCGCTGTTAACGAAACAACCAGGGGGTTAGCTGGTTTTGTAGGGGGTAAATATCTGAATGGCAGCTTTTATTTATCCCAGACCGACTGACAGGCATACTAATGGCTCAGGGCTACAGCTCTTCTGTCCTGGGCTGCTGGTGTAAGTTGTGGGCTGTGCAGCAGCAGCTCGTGACCCGAGGTGGTCGTCTGCGTGAGGAGTCATTTATGAGGTGTTATTTATTATGACTGAGCAACTGCAACAGAAACAATAGCCTAATCCCACACACACACACACACACACACACACACACACACACACACACACACACACACACACACACACACAAACACACACAC